>CM036769.1:13560987-13913487 GCA_020796225.1 Arion vulgaris
GGTAATATGAGTGTTACGGATTTGAAGATTAAAAAATATTCAATTAAGAAAATATTGATTGCAAGTAAATGTAATTTTAAAATAAAATTATAATTGTGGATAATTTTGCTCAATTTTAGCTCGTTATATATATATATATATATATATATATATATATATATATATATATATATATATATATATTATATATATATATATATATATATATATGTCAATTGTATATAATTGTAAATGTGAATATAAATATGAAATTGTAAATGTGATATTTAGAAGAGAGACTTAGGGATGAGCTGAAAGACAAGAGAGATAAGCGAAAACCCAGAAGTTGTCAGTGAAACACTTGCCAATTGACCGTCTGTAAAGACGAAAAGGCCATATATAAATGTGAAATACTTTGATATCTCTCATGAATGATTTTGAAAAGTACGTTTTAGCATGAGATGAACATAAGTTAACACATATGAGCATCAGTTGTAGCTTTATGTTATAGATAGAAACATGTTTGATATTGTAATCCATAACTATGTTCTTTTGTAGGAATGTGCTTGTACAACTTCACATATTGATGCAGAGCAACAAGCATGATTCCAAAAAGGCATGTATATGATAGATTAGTTTATGATACACATTTTAGTTCTTCTTTTACACAATATTATATATTTGATTGTAAAGTTGCTAATGGCCCGTCTGCCCAGCGTGTTCATAGCGCGTTGTGTGTGCGGGTTCAATTCCGCGGATGGCAGAAAAAGCCACAGATTCCCCAGATTTACGGTGTTCGTGGCACGAACCGAAGGGTTACGATGTCCATGGCACCGAGCCAAAGAGCTGAAAAGCTCAAGTGCTTCTGATCGAAAAAAAAAAGTTGCTAATGTGAATGATGTGTGAATCTCACTGAAATATTAGGGATTGTTTAATTGCTGGGAAAATACTTAACACACATAGACATGATGAATTTCAAAGTTGCAATTATCACACTACAATGTATTCCTTGCCTCAGAAGAAGGAAGACATTTTGGGTCCTCTCTTCCTTAGGGAATTCAGAATATCAGCCTGGTCCATTGTTCGCCCGCTATTTACAGCAGCCATACCTGCAAGCTTATCGAAATGTTCATTTTCCTTACACCTGCATGCTCTGGCACAAAAATAAAACTGAGTTTTGTCTGCCTAGACCTCTTCAGCAACTCCAACCATTGTTTGATTCTAAGAAGCCTTCTTTGTGTCCTTTATAGTCTAGTGTGATGGCAAAATGTATTATAGTACAAATATTTGTTCAAAAGAGACAGTCTAATGGCTATAATTTTTTACACAGTTTCTCACATTTGTGTCTCTATTTCAGGAATTAGTTGTCAAGTTGACAGATGATCAAGATTTGCTCCTGCTGTATACATTGAGATTAGCAGAAAGTGACTTTCAAAGGTAAGTGTCTGGACTAAATTATATTAATTGACAGCAAATTCATTGACAGTTTCAAGTGAAAAAATTTAATTGTTAATATCAGAACAAGATAAACATAATAGAGAATTAACAAACATGGCTGTTTTGGTAACAGAGGTTGGTATCACTCTAACATATAGAAAATGATACCTTATGTGATGAATCAATTATAATAAAGCAGCAACGTTTAAGAAACAATTGGAGCAGACACACTCAACTCATCATCATCATCAAATAGCTTGTCCTGAGCAGAACTTTGCCACCCCAACAGTCCTCTGGAATTTCTTTCTCTCATAGGCCAGATGTCCTGCCTCTGCAGCCGTCATATTCAAACCACCAGTTACATCCTGAATCCATTTTCTCCGTGGTCTTTCTCTTCTTCTCTTTGCCGGTATGTCTCCTTTCATGATGGTCTTCTCCAGCCCTTCATGTCTTTTTATATGTCCAAAATATCTCATTTTCTCTTTCACACCCAACTACAAACTGCAAACATCTCTATCATTTTTTTCTTATACAAAGAACATCCATTGTACTCTACTCAAAACAGACTGATATGTTAAATTTACAGTAAACTTCAAAATTGTGAGACAAACTTATAGACAGTCCCAAAAATGCACAACGCATCCTTCATTAGTCTATTGTCTTTCTCCAGGTGGATGATGAAATTGGTTGTTCACTATTATTGCCGTTTAGCGAGTGGTGGGGCTTTCATTTGCGTTTCAAGGCCAGATGAGTCACCACTGTTGAGTTATGTCCGTGTTTATTTAGCGTGGTCTTGATATTGTCTATCCATTTTTTTGGTTTTCCTTGACTCTAGTACCTGATCTCTTTTTATTGTATGCTTTTATTGGTGACTGTTTGTATTCCTTTCTCATTAAATGTCCGAACCACTCCTCCAATAGTGCCAGCTCTATTGAGAAGATGGAGAAAATATGACCTACTGACACAGCATTATTCCAAAATCTAAGAATCTCTATAGATGACCTGAAGGGAATAATACAGTTCATTAAGCCATTGGTACTGTGACCTCATGACTAACAGAATAATGATGAAGAAAAAAAGATAAGACTAGCTATGAATTGTTGTATATTAATGTCAAACAGAATGGACTGGTACAGTAATTCTTTATCTAGTTATTGACTGAATGGACACATGAAAATTTGTTCTACATCATTTGCTCTACATCAAAATTTGTTCTACACATATTCTAGTTAGACTGAATGGACACATGAAAATTTGATCCAACTATAATGTATCTTATTCACCTTCAACGTGACAATGTGGAAACACCTCATACTAACACACTGGTCAAGATTTTACTTCATTTCCCTGCATGACGCCTTGGATAAAGATGTTCTGACTAGCTAAGCAAGAATCAACATGATCTCCTACTGAAGTTTGCTGGAGGAAAGCAACCCTCATTTATCTTTAGCAGGCCTCAAGGTTGTAAAAGTCACTGCAAAGTCCCTTCTGGAGTAGAAGACTGCTTAACTTGTGGTATTGCATCCACTACCAATTTGAGTCTAGATTTCTGGATTTGAAACGCCTAGAAATCTACCCCTTCAGTAATAGTCGTCAGGGATCCACTAACCTGGAGTCAAAGTACAACTCCACTGCCCGACACAGGAAACAAGAGTGCAAATTGATAATCCCTCTGGGACAGTAACAATAGCAGGATTCACTATGAGTTATAATTTCAATATATGTTTGTGCATTTAATATTAATTGGACATCACACTCACTAGATTTGTGCATTTCCTTGATATGGTAGACAAGAGAATACATTTCATTTAAAAATATATATCCATGGTTATCCAAGCAAAAAGGAAAACAGACAGACAAACAAACTACTATTTATATTTGTTAATGGTTCTGACCATAAAATAACCATAGTACATTTTGGATTTTTCTGTCAAGCTCAGTTTTAAGTAATGCAGATATAGAAAAGCCATATCCTTGGTATTGTCAAGAAATATTATAAATGTGAAACTTTGCTTATATATATATATATAAGATAATATGATTTCTTTCCCAGTCTCAAGGTACAGCAAGGCCTGCTGGTAGACTTTACTGCATTTCCACAAAAATTTGTGGATCTCCTAGAAATGTGCATCAGGGAAAACTCTAAGGAAAATCCCAAGTAATATTTCTCTTCTTTATGACTATTTTTATTGAGTAAACAGGCCTTTATTGAAGTCATCTTTGATTATTTATCACATAAGTTTTAGGAGATGGTTATGTTTAGAAACATTTATAGGCACATTTTTATTTCTAATTACACGATTGCACTTTAATGTTAGTTTGCATTGTTTTATGTCAGTAATTGTGTGCTATATACTGCATTGTTTCTTCATTCCAGATTTGTCATCCATTTTGTTAGTGAGGGAAAATCTTTACTAGGGGAATATTCACCATATGTGTTAAACATAGTGGAAACAAATCCATTCAGACATCTCAATCACTTGTCACTCAAATTTGTGCCTGGATCAGATGCAGATGTAAAATCACATCTTTCAAGTTGTCTAAAACAGATGAAGGTATTTCTAATCAGTTTCCTTGTTTTAGTTTGTTTAAAGTATTCAATAAATTTATATAAAATGGTCAATAAAATGAATTCTCAAATAAGTTTAGATCAGAACTGTTTGTTGAAGGAGACTTCTGAATCAACTTCTGAACTCCTCATAGAAGATGTAGTGAAACATCTGTATGGACAAGTGTTTTGGGAGGCACATTTAATGAACAAATCAGGGAAGTTTCTAGAGATTCAAACTATTTTTGCTTCAAGTAGCAGAATCAACAATCTGCAAGACATTTGCCATTTCCTCTAAAGTGATCTTTCCATTAACCTTCATACTCAAGAACATAACTATGGTACATAATTTGATACTGACATTTTATATTTCCAGATTTGTGTGCATAATTTTTGTTTTTATAACAGGAAACAAACAGTTTGATCCAGCACAAATATGAGCATACTTACAAAGATTTGAGCAGCCAGCTTTATGAAGTGCAAGAGGTTAGTTTGAATGTATATGTAGTAGCAAATTTTGTACACAATAAATAACATGAAATATGTTGCAAGACATGATTGAGAGGTATTGGAATTTAAGCTAACAACTTGTTCACCTTTTTGCCTTTCAAGATCAGTTACTAGTTGTGGGAAATATTAACATTTGCCATAAACACAGTTCATAAAACAATATTTTGCCAATTGTAATTGATTTTAAAAAAAGTTATTTTTGCAAGGCTTGTCTGTACTTATATATTTCTTTAAATGCAAACATACTGTAATTTCAGCTTTTGTCAACAAAAACAACGGAACTGGAGGCTCTTAAGAATGAGTGGTCATCACGTATTTCAGAAGTGACGTTAAAACATAAAGAAAACATGACTATTGAGAAAGAAAAAGCAATACAGGTTGTCTGTATTATTGTTACATGTTTTCTCTTTTTATTTACAATTATCTGTTCTTCTTCTTTGTGTTTGTTCTTTACGAACTATTTTAATCACTCTTTGTGATATGCTTGATCTTTGCCAAGAACGTGTATACGTTGCACATTGGTTTGGTAGGCCCCTAAACGCATAGACTTCTACAAGTTTAGGACACGTGCATCCGATTTCAGCCAAATTATCTGTTAACTTATTTGTTTCATTTCATTTGTAAATTAGCTGCTTGTGTTCCATTAACATATATATATTAACTCAGTTTTTTCTTCTTGTATTTATTATGAGCTAGTTTCATACCCTCCATTTGTAATTAATTTTTTTCTTATGTGTAGTTTATAACTAGTATGTCCTTCATATATACTTGGAGCAATCATGAACTGAATAAAATGGTAAATCAAATGTACATATTATTTTTAGAGATGATAGCATGATGATCTTTTGTTATAGGAATGACATGTGACCATTATGGTAGACTTCTTTTTGTTAACAAATATTCACTTCATAGTTTCAGACTAATCTTCAAGTGAGATTAGAGAGAGAACGGAAGGAGCTAGAGCAAGATCACACCAAGTTGGTCAAAGAGTTGAGGACTCGTATTGATGAGTATGAATCCAGTAATAAGGTCAGTGAAATTATCTGGTCTCTCAGGAATCACATAGAACTGTATTTATAAGTTATTGAACCAATTTCGTATCATCACGGGAGACCCGTAGGTGCTCTTTCTCTGCAAGTATATGCATTATGTTGTTACCTGTAGCTTATTGCTTAAACAATGCTAATATTAGCAATAACAGTATTTCTGTGTCAACAATATAAGAACAATGTTTTGTAAATTATTTAACCATTTGGGGTAACAGCTTAATTTTCATGTTGTGATAAATGGTCAAGAAGAGACCAATTGAGAAATGAAGACATCAGGAAAAAGTGGGTACAACATCAGTACTAAACGTCATCAAGAAACAACAAATTAAATTGTTCTGCCACATAAGCAGATTACCAACAGACAGTGCACCTCAAAGAGCAATGCTGCTCCGATACAATGGGTACAGAGCAAAAGGCAGGTCACGCAAAAGATGGATCTCAGAGATAACAGAGACGAAGAAAGCTATCTACAAAGCGCACACAAAGGCCCGTTTTTTGAAATCTCTTCTTACCTAACACTGGAAGGCAAAACAAGATTGGAGAAAAGAAAAAAAAAGAACAGATAAATGACTAAGATTTATGTGCACTAAGAAAATGAATATCACACTAACAAATAGAATAGTAATAAATAAATAGTAAGCATTCCTGAAATGTGAATTTAGTTTATCATAGATGTTATCACCTCACATAAAAATGGATATGTTTGAGAATATAGTGAAAATAGTTTCAACTGTTATTTGGTGTTTGTTATCAGATTGTACTTGCTATTACAGTCAATTCGCTTTTTTTCCATTTCTTCTAAAGGGGTGTAGTTTCCAAGCTTTCCTTGTTTCAGTTTGGAATATCTTCATCGCACTCTGTCCATAGGTGCTTCAATCCCCTTCGCAATATCTCCAACAGCGTCCAGCAACTGACTATCAGTTCGATTTTGATTGATGAGTCTACACATATACATGCTGTGCTGTTCTTTTCTGGCCACTCCAATCTTCAATCCCAGCTCTTGCAATCTAGTAGTTGTCGTGGATTGGTTTAAATGAAAATATTTTTTTCAGCCACACTCTATGAGGGCATTCAAAATGTCATCTCTGTCCATTGGCTGGCCCCCTGATATGGTGGCAGAGCCAGCCAACCTGTCTGCTCTCTCATTGCCAACAGCACACATGTATCCCGGGAAAAAAGATAAGTGTTATTCTGCAAATTGTTGACACTTGTATTGATTCAGTCCATTTGCCGACGTCCCGAACCAGCCTCCATCTTTCAGATCATACTCAATGAATCACTCAGAATCCCGCACAAGTGGTCACCAGTGCCCAAATTTGGGGTGTAAAGAATAAAACCACTGTTACCTGCCATGCATGTCGTAAGAGGCGACTAAGGAGGTTTGGCTGAAATCGGATGCATGTGTCCTAAACGTGTAGAAGTCTATGCGTTTAGGGGCCTACCAAACCAATGTGCAACGTATACACGTTCTTGGCAAAGATCAAACAAATCACAAAAAGTGATTAAAATTGGTCGCAAAGAACGAACGAAAGAAGAAGAAGAAGAGGAGAGAGACTCAGAATGCATGCATGGGTGTAGTTTTTGTAACGCCAGCCAGAGTAGTGCTATACTTTTTTCTTGTTACATTAAATTGTAAATTTTTCAGGACGTGTATAGTTTTAATTATCTGTAGTTATTTCATATTTTAATTCTAGGAACTAAAAGATCTTAAGAGCAAGTCAGAATCATCAATCAGTGATTACAAATCCAAGTTATCAATGTTGGAAGGAGATTATACCAGAGCCAAGGCAGAACTGCATTCTTTAAGAAATGAGAATGTATCTCTTGATCACACATGCCAGGACAAGGAAAAATCTATCAGTCATCTGCAAACAAGAGTTGCTGTGTTGGAGCAGGAATTAAAGGACAAAGCAGAAATCTTGACTAAGTCAAATGATCTGTTTGGCCTTGAGAAAGACAAAAAGGTAACATTTAAATGGAAAATGCATGTTGCAATTGATACTTTATGTTGTGTGGTGTCCAAAGTCTTCTGAGTGCAGAAGGGTCATATTGTTCATTGTTTTTGACCTGGGATAAGTACACATTTGCATATAGAGTAATTTAGTCTATAACCATTTAGGGTCATAGGAGTACTACAAAGTAACCATCAACACATCAAGTCCCTACAAAGAACTCTTTCCAAGGTAATAAGTACCCTAAGACTAATCTTGAAAGAACATATTGAGAAGCAACAACCACTTATATTAAATTTCATCAATTTTTAAAAAAGGTGTTTTATAGTCTACTCAGAATCTCCCTGTAGAATATTCTGAGAACACCAGCTAGAATAATATACATTATCAAGAGACTGTATGATAGTTCACAGTGTGCAGTCTGCACTAATGATGGCCACAGTGACTAGTTTATGGTTGAAACTGGAGTAAAACAAGGCTGTATTCTATCTCCGCTATTGTTTGAAGTGACCATTGACTGGGGGATGAGAAAATTTTCAGGGGCAAGATTGGCATCAACTGGGTAGAAATAGTCAACTTGAAAATTTGGATTTTGCAGATGATATTGCCATGTTAAGTAAAAACAACCAAGACATGCAAAGAAAAACAGACAACTTGTCATCTATAGCATCAAAAGTTAGACTGCATGCAGATAAGCTATGAAAAGACAAATGTAATGAAGACTGTAGAGAAGGTCGAAGTGATTGAGAACTCATGTGACAGAACTGAAGATGACTGCCAGAATAGATTTTGGTCAAGAGCAACAGTTACTGCCATATGTTTCACAGAGAATTTGAAGGTTTAGTAGTAGTAAGGTGATTACATGTGGTAAATGTCGAGTCATATTACTCAGATTTAAAGATGGTGAGACACATAAAAACAAAGTACTGTAGTTTTACAAAAGCAACAATACACAGAGCAACTTTTTCAAGGTCTTTATCAAGCTAACAACAATGAACAATTACAGAATCTTTCATGCACAATTGTTCCTACTTATAAATGTAATTCACATTTTTTGTCTTAACTCATTGAAACTGATTTCGTGAAATCGTTCCAATCTTCAATGGCAGATGCTCATCTGTAAATTACTTACACTGGCAGCCGTGTGCTCAATGACTGTAATTAGTATTTCCTCCATACAGGCAGATTTCTCCGATCAGAGGTACACGTTATCGGCCTTGAAGTAGACCAGGGACTCGAACAAATGCCGGACAGTAGGTTCGAACCCGAGCTATGAGGCGTCTCACAGCTAGCAGGCCAAGCTACTATCAACTACTCTAGGCAGTCCCCCAATTCACTTACAATTTTAACTACACGGACCTCTGTGTGAGCTACAAAAGACAGTGAAGTTCATACAAGAGACAACATTGAATATACAGACAAATTTCAAGTGAACAAAATGAAGGAAGGACTTACAATTTGAAAGCAACAATGAAAGTAACATATGAAGCATAATACAATGTTTTGCAATAAATCTTTGAGAATATTATTTATGAACCTGATTTTCTTTGTTTTTTAGAAACATTTGGAGGCAGATATAAACAGCAGAAATAAAGAAATCAGCAAGTTGGAAACAAAAGTGAAAGCGATGGGAGACGAATTGAAGAAAGGCAATGAAATCATAAAAAAATTGCAATCTGAGATCAAATCTTATCATACAAAGGTAGGCAAAAGTATGATGTGTGTATATGAAAATCTTGGCATATCCTTTACAGGACGTATCTGTAGCTGTCAATCACAGTAAACAAGTCGTTGATTTTCTGGGCACCATTTATATGTTCATGTATATTATATTATACTATTAGGTTCATAATGTTGTGACATTTCATATAAAACCATAATTCTTCTTTTGACACTACCTTCCATATCGACCACTTGTTAAACCACTCTTTGTGATTTGTATGTGGTCTAAGCCTAAGAGTGATTGTGCCAGTTATGCGCCTACAAGTAGGCCAGCACATCTGATTTCTGCCACGCTTCTTATTTACTAGGGTAGCTTCCCTTGGTCCCTACCTCAGTTGCCTCTTACGATATGCATTGTAGGTCGCAGTGTTACTATTCTTTGCTCCCTTTGAGAGTGGGGGATACACCATAATCATCTACTTTATCTTTATTTTTTACCTTTATACATGTTATGTATGTTATTCTGTTAAATTGTGTTATCTTTAGTACACTTCTCTTCAATTCTTGCAACATTACTATTTGTAGTGATCATTCTTTTTACATGAAGACTCATCACTTAGTGTTGGGTTAACAAAAGATATTTAAAAATATAGAAATTTGTAGATATTTGGTCTCTGTTTAAATTGTACTTTTGATACTGATTATCTTGCAGGTGAAACTTCGTACTCAGATAGCAACAGAGCAAGAGAAACTTCTTGGGGAGAAAGATAATGAATTAGAGAAGCTTCGTCAAGATCTGGCAGCAACAAAGGATAAATTACGAGAAACTGAAGATCAGGTTGGTAACTTATCAAAGATCTTTTATCTGCATATACGTAATGATTTTATCTGATTTGTCATATTACTGCAAACATACCATTGTATGTTATGTTTTGCGATTGACATCATGACACATTAGGCCTCCGCTGCAGTAGCTATTCCAAAGTCCACATGCTCATTGTACCCATAAGGAGTGGATTATTATATCTTCTCTTTTTACCACGAGGGCAACAGTCTCGCATGTTCAGATTTAACTCATAATTCTCGCAATTGTTCCAGTGTCTGAGACTGGCCTATATCCAATAACTGTATTTGTACTCCAGTAGTGACATCAACACTGTCCATACTTCTGCCAGTTTGAATACGGGCATTATTTGCAAGTTAGTCAGCATGTTCATTGTCCTGAACTCCAGGTGTGTATGGCCAAGTCAGAGTCTTGAAATGTGACTGCTAAATGCTGTCCACCCATTCTGCACAAAGACTTCTAGACTCAAATCTTTTAAAACATATTCGTGGAGTCTGATATTTTCATCTTCAGTGGTTCTGCTGCATTGATTCTCAGCAGAGATGAACTTCCTCTGAAGCTAAAGTGAGGATCAATTAATTTTTTTGTAAATAACGAGCATGTCACTCTAGATCTGTTCAGTTGAACATATCATCTTTGATCATCATCTGCGTTCCTGCTTATAGCCATCAGATACATATAGTAAAAAAGTTCCTATAAAATGGATTATTAGTAGTTACTTGTTCATATCACAGCACACTCACAGTTATCTAAAAACCATCACAAAAATTGCTATGCAATGGACTCGGAAGGGAAGGTGGAAGAAAGGCAGATCAAAGACAGCCTGGTGGAGAACAGAGGGACACAATGGAGGTCAGACTTGGGGCAATCTGCGAAGGATGACTGCAGTAGAGAAAGGAAAATGAAGAAATTTTATTCTTGCCTTACAGAGTGCAACTAGGCATTGGTGCGACTGTGACTGACTGCGTTTGGTAGACCATAGACAAGAAAATAAGAAGTTCATACAAATATTTCCTAATGTAATATGTATAATAAATGTTCTTGTGTCATAAAATAGTTTTGATTAAAAAGAATATTATTGATGTTAAAAGTGTTTCTCTACATTATTATTTAGAACCACAGATTAAAATCAGACCTAGAAACAGCAACTCAGAAACTGAAAGAAAGCCAGAACATGCTGATAAAGACTGAAAATTGTAAGTTTCAAAAATATTACTATTATAAGTAAGATTCATTTTAGACATTGTTCTTATACAAACAGTTAATTTGTGTTTTGACATGTTTGTTCTATTGATAAGGAGAGATGTGTACTAGAAATTAAAATTTCAATATTGATTTTGCAAGCATCATTTCCTGCATACACTGTCAAATGTTAATAATAATAATAATTCCTCTCATACCGTTATACATTACATAGGGCCTGCAAGTAATTTCTCCATACCACTCTATCCTGGGCAACTCGCTCAATCTCCTCCATGTAACTGAGACCGATATTTCCTACCTCTCTCAGCAAAGTTCGTTTCGGAGTCTCCTTAGGTCAACCTCTCTGTCAAATGTTAACTTAAAGATATTTTATTTGTGTGTGTATTTGTTCATTAAAATACTTGTTAATTAAATAAACCTTTGATAGTTAACGTAATGTTATGTCATATTGCAGTGATGCAGTGGTTGCATAAACAGATTAATGAACAAAAGGTCAGCCAGAACCATCTCGGAAACTTTGAGCTGCCATCTTCAGCATTATCTCAGTCTCGACCTGCAGTTGTAAGTTATCATTATGTAACATTAGTCACAAGTTAATATCAACTGATAGCTCCAAAATATATAACTAAACTAGGATTATTTCCAATAATTTGTACTGTGATTTGCTGGATTTTGCATTGTATGTGGTTTCTTTTTCTTCAAAGTTTGTATCAGTGACTGCCATTTATGCAAGGATTCTACACAAATTGTGATTCACTTTGATGATTCATGACTGCGACCATGAGTTTTTTTCTTCGAAGTTTGTATCAGTGACTGTCGCTGTCAGTAGTTGAAGCGAGGATTCTACACAAAATGGGAATCCACTTTGATGATTCATGACTAAGATTTATTCTACTAACCACTGACATTATCTATGTATATCATTTTTATTATAATAATATTCTTTGCTTGCATTTTGCCATGGATTTTATACACGCCGAGTGCAAGTACATAATCTATTGTCATAAGGTGTGTCACCTAGCGGTCAAAGGTATCACCCTGTAAGTGTTCCCTCACATATATTTACCAGAAGATTCAGTGCTAAAGAGAATGATTAGAAAATGTCATTAGAACATGACACTAGATCATGTTCAAGTAACTCAAATGTGGGGGTAAAGAACTCGACCACCAATCACCCGAAGCAACATTAGCCAAACTTGGATAATATGCATACAGGATGTTCCAGGAATGGACAAATACAGAATCCAATGTCATAGGGCTAGAACAGTGAGGAGAGTAGTGTCAAGAGTGACTCCTCAAAGTATGAGAGACGAGCTGTGTTCAGACGGTGAATAGGAATGCTAGTGCCCTGTAAGGGTGCTTAGGTATATATGAGCAGAAGAGGTGGTCAAGAGAGTCATGGATGACACTAAGTGTGTAGTGGCTGAATGTGCCAGGAAGGGAGGGGGAAGTAGAGCAGAAAGAGCCAATGTTGGGTAGAACACTACAGGGAGTGCCTAAATGGGTGGTGAGTGGACCACTAGAAGAGAGAACAGCTGAGAGTCAGAGGAGTAGATAGGATAGAGAGAATAAAATAAAAAGGACCGATGGGGATAGACACTACAAATGCTTGTCGTACATTGATCCCTTTGGAGGCCATCACGCCAGGTCTGTCAATTAAGCAATATTCCAGCGATAACTGGCTGCGGTCATCTGAAGAGCGTGACACTAGACCAGTGATGGAGACAGCTCTTCTACCGCAGTGACTGGGGCCATTGAGATAGACAGCCATTGGGTGGATGCTCAGTTGCATCACAATGACTGTTGATGATAGGAACTAAGGAGAGTATGCACTGCCATTAGCACTTTTAGAAAACTTCTGCTGATGGGGACTAACAGATTTTAGGTTTACCCTGAATTAAGTAGTGTTGTTTCTGGTGGAAATAGTAATATTACATAACATTATGTCACGAAGATAAGCACATTATTTTAACATCATCACAAATGATACGTTGGTAAGATCATTGTTGCATACTCTTAAGAAATTTGAACTAATTGGAAATAACATACTTTCCGTCATTAGTTTAAGCTAAATGCATTCTATTTGAATGTGTAAATTTGTACTTGATGCCGTTAATTTTTTTAATAAAACATTGACTATCATTCTCCATTTATGTTTTTAGCATAATTACAGTAGCTCAAGTCATGGCTCTGTTCTGTCACAGGAGAATATGAGGTTGCAGCGAGCCACAACTTTAGGTACTCAGCAGCTGCAGGTAAGTGCTTGTTACATGTTCTAAACAGCAGGTATTTCAATTTTCTCATTACTTAACAGATACATGTAACAGCCATGTACTCTTGTACCAAGGGTGAACTGCATTCTGGTTATGATGTACTAAAAAAAAAAAATGTAACGGTGTCACTGTCACACATGTGGCAGTCTGGTTATAACTGCTACGTACATCAGGTCATAAAACCTGTAGTAGAAGTAGCAGAGTGTCTTGACAATGACACTCTATAGTAGGCTCATGATAGTGGTCTCTGCATTACATGTTTTCTATCTACTGCAGTACTGCGCTATCACCTTTCATACCATTAAAGTATGTAGTTCAACTTTGATACACTCAAATTTCTTACTTTTCTTCACTCTGATTTATTACATGACTTTTAGTAGTCCATACATATCCTCCAGTATCCTAAGACACAAGAAAGAAAGATTACATGTGAAATGAGATGTCTACGAAAAGCTGTCAACGTTACAAGGAGAGATAGAGTGAGAAACGAGAATATCAGAATCATCGTTAGTACAAAGAATCAAGTGGTTCGGCCATCTGAGAATGGAACCACATTTACTACAATCACATGCCTACAATAATCGACACTTAGGGCGCAGAGCACGAGGCAGGCCAAGAACATGATGGATAGATAACATCTCAGAGTCCCTGCGAAAGAATGGACTTGCAACGTCAAGAGCAACACACCTGGCACAAGATAGAAAACTAACTCTCCCCACGAGGCTTCACGGCAAATGTGGTTAATATAAGATAAGATACAAATTCTTCAGTTGAATTCTAAATACTTTTTGCGCTACACTAGTTCCAGTGTTTTTCTGTCCCTCTAATTTTATTCGGTAATCTTCTTAGGTCTTTTTTTCTTGCCCTGTAATGTCTCTATATAAGTCTTTCTACAGGGTGTTCAAGATAAAAGCAGCCTGTGAATGGAGCTAATCTGGCATATATGTATGAAAATGAGAAGGTTCAGTTGTGATGTAGTATAGGTCAAGGTTGTGTGACGGTATGTAATTGTAGTGGGAAGGGGCGATGGAACAAATGTGATGTAGAACGAGCTAGTCAGAACCGGTTCACATAGTAAATAGACACCATGCAATAGGTTAACTGTCAACTTTCGATTTGTCAATGGGGCTGTGATTATCTTGAACACCCTGTACTAAGTTTAGTTCTCTAATCTTCCTGTTTCTCTCCTAAATTTGATTTTACTTCTAAAGTCGCCAGAGTGGTTACCGGGGCCCAAATTGGGGTGTAAAGAATAGAACCAGCCACGCTGGTGATTACGTAAAGAATAGTAAGAGGCGACTAAGGAGGTTTGGCTGAAATCGGATGCGCGTATCCTAAACGTGTAGAAGTCTATGCATTTAGGGGCCTACCAACCAATGTGCAACATATACACATTCTTGGCAAAGATCAAACATATCACAAAAAGTGATTAAAGAAAAGTGATTAATTGGTCGTAAAGAACGAACGCAAAGAAGAAGACTTCTAAAGTTTGTTCTCCTCAATCCTGCTGTCTTCTTTCTATCTTCTGTTGTCAACTTCTTTCTCACGTTCTGTTGATCTAGAGTTTTTCTTACACTATCCTGACTTGTCTTTCTTCTTCACTAACATTTGATCTGTTCTAAGTCTGTCCTGTTTAATTCCGTCAACCCCAGTCGTAAGCTTATATACTGTCAAACCTGTATTTCACATTTGACCGATCTCTTTGTCTCTACCAAAATTCACAGCCCTGGGAAAGATCTTACGCATATTCTGACCAAATAATCTTTCTAACCAAGAACTGCTTACACAGTTTCAGCAAGAGAATATAAGCACCATCATCCAATAGAGAAGCTGGAAGTAGATCAGACATATGATATGCATGGAGACTAACTCTGTTACTGAGGTAGATCACCAGAGGGTAAACAAAAACATGGAAGATCCATAATGATCTGGACAAGAACAGTAGAACAAGAACTGAATGAAATGAATCGCAGCTGGAACATAATACAGAGTACAGCCAAGAACAGAGAAGAATGCTGTGCATTTGTTGCTGCCCTAAGCACCAAGGGCATCACAGGCTAGAGAGAGAGAGAGAGTTTAATTTATTATCTTCTCTGTAATGTTGATTTTGTGTTTTTAGTTGATTCCTTTATTTTGTATTAGTTGCTATTTATTTAATACTAACTCAAACACTTGAACAGAATCAAACCACAACGTACTAGAGAGCCTGCAGTGCAGACATCTTTGCAAAACTGTTGATCACCACCGTTTGAGAGAAAAAAAAATGATATTAGAAAAATGTTTCTTCCTTCAAGATTAGATAAATCAAACACTTTCTTTCTTTTCTCTAATCCTGTTTTGCCTCACTGCATCAGGATAATAATAGATTTATAGAACTGGCTTTTGTGTGCGCTTCATAAACAGTGTTTTTGTCATCTCTGAGGTTCACCTTTTGCGTGGACGACCTTTAGCTTTGTATCCACTGTATCGGAGTAACATTGCTTTTTGAGGCGCTCTGTCTGTTGGTAATCTGCTATCGAACCATGTAATTTGTTGTTTCTTGATGAAGTTCAGTACTGACTTTTGTACCCACTTTTTTTTCTAAACCAGTCT
This sequence comes from Arion vulgaris, assembly GCA_020796225.1. NCBI lineage: Eukaryota > Metazoa > Mollusca > Gastropoda > Stylommatophora > Arionidae > Arion > Arion vulgaris. The sequence goes on from CM036769.1 coordinate 13,577,037, forward strand.
CTTCTTGATACTCCCATTATTCTGCATAGACACTTCATCTCTGTCATGACTAGTTTTATTCTATCATTTGATGTCAGCGTGCATGTTTGACACAAATAGCATAAAGTTGGAAGAAATGTGTTGAACAATTCTCTTTTAATGCTCATGGTGACTTGTTTGAATTTCAAAATTGGCGCCATTTGTCCTATGATTTGATTTATTAAATCTATGTTGGATTTCGTTAGTTATTCTACCATTTACTGAAAAAATTCTCCCTGTGTATGTAAAGTTTGACTTGTTTTAATGGGTAGCAAACACTGTTTAGAATAAAAACAGCAGCTCACATACACTTGAAAATATTACTACACAGCATTGTGTAAAAGTGCATAAGCTCACAGTCAGCTGGAGAAATAATCTACCATACAATAATAAGTCAGTTTATAAATATCTACATTAACTCTTAGTGGACCAGGGCAAAAGCCATGTTTTTAGAATAAAAAATGCCTTTTAGTGTGGCTCCTAGTAAAAAAGACTTCCAACCTAAAGCCATATAGTGTGGTGTTTGGTCTACAAGGAGTTAATATGAAAAGATAGTTGTCATATTTGAAATACCACCCAAAAAACTCAAATAAAGATAGAGACAGAAAACTGCAGTTGTGCTTTGTGTAGTTGCTTGCTTTATTTTGATTGAGATCTCTGTGTAAATGAACTGCCAAGCTGTAGTAGTAATTGTTGTTGTCCACAGACTGAACACCAATCAGGACATCTTCCTATCGGTAGCCAGCAATTGGGAAATCCTAATGTTGGGGCTATTAGAAAAAGTGCCATTCCAATATCACAGGGTCAAGCAAATACTTCCCCAACTTTTCAGAACACCCTGAATAACAGCGGTGAGAACAAAGACAAGTAAGTAGCTATTATTTATGATTAGAGAGTTCAGTAAATAAATAGTTTGTTATTGCACATTTCACTATTTTTTCTCATCTGTGCTTTCTACTTTGTGTTATACGTTGTATGGTATTCAGGTATTAGCATGTCCCTTGTAGAACGTCACTTTCATCACATCCCACCTGAAAACTGTGTCTTGCAGGTTCTCCCGCCTTTTTCAACATCATGTTCAAGGTTTCTTTGATGTCCTGCTGCCACCTTCGTCTTTGTCGTCCCTTGCCTCATACTCCAGGAATTACACCTTCCACAACCGTTCTCTCCAAACCACTGTGACATTTAACTTGGCCAAAATATTTAATCTTCCGAGATATGATGTTATTTATGAGCCAATGCTCCTTGATATGCAGGTCTTGTAGGATGTTAAGAACTTTTCTGTAACACCTTGTTTCACAAGCTTCAATTTTGTTCTTTAATGTTTGTGTTATTTGTCCACGATTCGCGTCTATATGTTGCCACAGGGAATATACATGTTCTCAGAAGTCTTACTTTTGTTTCTTTGCTTGTGTTGTGCAGTAGTTTCTTCATACTGACCACCCTCTATAAAGCCATGGCTAGCCTTCTTCCATACAATCATTATTGTTGTTAATTATAGAGCCAAGATATTAAAAAACTGTGACATTCTCAGTGTCTTCATTATTGACGGTAATTTTGGGTTGAGATTTTGATTTGTCAGTGAACAATATTCTTATGTAAAGAAGCAGTTGTCATAGACTTGTGCAAGTCATATGATCAAAAGACTTATAGCTAAATATACTATTTAAACTAACAAATAGGATTGCTCATTGCTGGCAGACTTTGTATTGAAGATGCCAAATTTATATTAGTCATTGGACCCTGATATTCCAGTCCCCTAAAGATGACTTGGACATGCAATTTCTTCTGTGTTCAAAACTTTGGACATCCAACTTTGAAATTCCTAGGTACAAGATTTTTCTAGACAAATCTAACTAATGGTTGCACATCCATATATGATAATCATTGATTTACTGTACTGTAGTTCATAGTTCATAAGTACGGTTCCAACTTCACTGCAACGGGTCACCCCATAATTGCTCCGTTCCTGTGCTAATGAAAATCACACGAAATACTAACAACTGTGAAATGTTTCCTGTGTTAACTAATTTCAGAATGAAACAGCCTTGTACCGCCACAATAAGAAACCTGCACCGCACAAAATGCATATAGCCGTCACTAATGTAGCAACACAAAACTGTTCATCACTTGAATTGCAATTCTTGTCGAAGGAACATCAATCATGACAAAATCCAACTTTCTGCAATCGCAATATAACTGCATACGGCAGATTGAGCTTGTTCGTCATAACCGCTGTCCGCCATTTTCTGAATACACACAACAAACGCACGGTTGACACAGCAAAAAGCATTCCATGTAACAGTCATAGCTCACAGCGTAGATCAAGCACTAACTCAGTAGCTCGGCAAACGAAACTGAAAAATACCCAACCAAACATGGCGAAAATGCGCTAGCAAAGTCGTGTTCAGAATCAAACAGTTCAGATTCTGAATGGTCCTCCCGCATTCCGCCATTGCTGGCCAGGTTTTCATCTTTACTGTAGTAATAGGTGGCAATAAGAGACAAAATTAGAAATGAAGAAATCAGGAGACTGGATGTGAAACCAGTTATGCAATTCATAAAAGAACAATAGATTAAATGGTTTGGACACCTGACCAGAATGCCCTGGTATTGCCTACCACAGAGAGCCACACAGAAAAAGTATAATGAGTACAAGGCAAGAGGAAGACCACGCAAAGATGGAGCGACGGCATCAAGAACAGCCTTATGAACAAGAATATCAGCTTACAAAGTGCCTTAAAAAAGCACACACAAGATCACTACGTTTCACCCCAACACTTCTATAAAAAAGTAAATGGTGGAAGAGAAGAAGAAGTAATACGTGTTTGATTACAAACCACAAATATTCCAAGATTATAATAATTTTCAAGGAAAAAAAAATACAATTAAACAAAAGTCTGAGAGTGGTATAGACTTGTGCTTTTTTTTTGGCTTTTTTTTTTCGTCCGCTTTCAACTCAGACGAAGTTCCATCTCTGAAACTGATTTTGCGTGAAAATCTGTTTTTCCAATTTCTTACAATGGCAGCAGCGTGCACATTGTAAATTACTTTACACTGGCAGCCGTGTGCTCAATGTACTCGTAATTAGTATTCCTCGCCATACAGGCAGGTTTCTCCGACTTCAGAGGTACTCACGTTATCATCCTGAGTAAGACCAGGGGACGACGAACAAATGCTGGCCAGTAGGTTTGAACCCGAGCTATGAGGCGTCTCACAGCTAGCAGGCCGAGCTACTATCAACTACTCTAGGCAGCCCCCACTTGTGCTATTTAAAATAATAGAATTGTTACAAATATTGATGCTACTGAAAAACAAATAGAAAAATTAAAATATGTTTTTTCATAAATTATAGCTCAACTCAGTGAGAGTTCTTTGTCATTATGACTTCTTTGCCATTAGTTGGTCCATCTAGTGCTGGTTGATGTCGTTGTGCCATATGATGTTTGTCACCATGACAGAGCTCACAACCTCCAGGTCCAGGCAGTAACTGACTTCACTCATTTCCTGTTGTAGCTGATACAACCCACTTAATGACAGTAACTCAGATTGTTCCTGTACTTGTCTCGCTTCATCTTTGACAGATCAGATTGTGTTTGCTGTCTGTATTGTCTCCCATAGATTGTCTACCTGTTGGTGGATGCAAGACAACTGTTTGATTTATTTACCTAGGTTTCCATTAACTTTTGGTACAGCTTGTGGTGACTCTTGCCGCTTGATGTTCCCATAATTAGACATATGGTATATTTTTTAGACATACCACACTACTTGTTCCCCATCCTGTTTGAAAAGTAGTACTGCTTGGCCTACAATTGCCTATTTGTTAACTATGATATTGACTTAGATGGCAGCTGACACTCTGTACCTGAAGGTCAACCTACACCACATGACAGATATTTGACATATAACAGAGTTGCCAGGTTAGTTGTAAAAACAATACTGGACTGGCTTAGACACTCCAGCTGCATATTTTTTCCTCAGGATTGAGTCCTGAAGTCTTCTCCAAGAAAAGGTCATCGTACGCAGTAGCACTGGTTTGAAATCATTGTTCATTTAGATATACTATCAACCAAGAATAATAGATCATTTATACTCAAACCATCTGATTATATAAGACTAGTGACTCATCTTACATCTGCTCTCCTGTTATAAAAATGCATTTCTGTGAATTCATATGAACCACAGAAATGCATTTCTGTGAATTCATATGAACCACAGTTGATATAGCCAGAAAATGAACTTGGTTGTCAAAGAGTATTTCAGACACATGCCATAGGACTACATATTTGTATCATGAGTTTATCACATTTCATTTATAACCAAGATATAACTTGTAGTGTTTTTCCACTGGCTACTTAGGGTTGTGAATCATGGACAATTACATAAACAAGAACGAAAATCCAGTCCTTCAAAACTAAATGCTACAGAAAGATCCTACGAATACCATGGACAGAAAAAGAAAGAACACTGATGTCCTGAAAGAACTGAATGTTAAAGACAATTGGATGATAAACAATATACTATACAGAAAAATTAGATACTTTGGTCACATCAAGTGTCATGATGGCCTGGAGAGAACAATATTAGAGGGCAGGGTCCCAGGATGCAGAGGCAGACCAAGAAGAAGATGGCTACAAGATATTAAAGAAACCATCGAGGAAGTGGATGAACTGGCTAGAGACAGTGAATTTCAGATGCGTCGCAAAGAGAGCAACATCCTATAAAGGATACGCACCTTGATGATGAGTGTGTTTTTAAACATAAAGTTTCAGTGTTGGTAGGTTGAACCTACCATGACCCTACCACACATGATACTTCCTCTAATTTTTCTTGATTATTATTTCCAGGAATCCTCCTTTAGATCCCAAGTTATTTATGAAAAAAGAGGAAGCTATTCCTGTCAGAGGTATCCTCAACTATAACAACAACAACAACATAAAGAATACTGTTGTACCTTCATTACATTTATCATCTACTGCATCTTCAAGTGTCTCACAACAATCTAATCTTCCAGCATCTTCATTTGGACGTCCAATATTTTCTTCAGCACAACCACATGTATCAGCATCCAAAAATGTTGGAGAAAATGGAACTGTCAGACTAAGTCAACAAATGATTGTACCGAGACAACAGCCTCCACTTGTATCTGCTTACTTTCCGTCTCATTCTCAGTGATTCATAAGATTTTTATCTACCCCAGACATCAGTGACGGCTTGTGATCATTTTTGTTGGTGGGGCCAGACATACATTTTCGGGAAAACCATGATGTTGGGTTAGGTTATATTTTAATTTATTAAATAATAAATACACGTTAGATATTATTTTTGGTGGGGCTCGGCCCCATTCGCCTTTAATGATAAGCTGCCACTGCCAGACATAGCTTCCACAATGAGGGGATGGGAAGTAATTTGGACCTTAACGCTACCAAAATTTGTTTGTTTCCGTCCACTCTAGAATAACCACTTTTTATTCACTTTGTGATTTATGCCAAAGTGCGTAATTACTTTGTGCCATAGTTTACAGAGGTCAAACTGCGATATTTTGTGCGTTTAGGTCCAGTACATATGATTTCAACATGACTAATTGTGTCAAATATTAATTTCATGCAACTGAATATTTTCATGGATTTATGTCCAGGAAACTATATAAAATAATAGAAGGTATATTAAAGAAGGTATATACATTGAAGTGGGATGCAAAGAGTTCAAGAAAGAGAGGTCGACCTAAGGAGACCCTGAAACGAACTTTGCTGAGAGAGGCAGGAAATATCGGTCTCAGTTCCATGGAGGATGGAGGAGATTGAGCGAGTTGCCCAGGATAGAGCGGTATGGAGAAATTACTTGCAGGCCCTATGTAACATATAACAGTACGAGAGAAATTATTATTATATTAAAGATAACCTGTAATTCTGGTTCTATTGTAGCATAAATTATTTATTTGACATAACTATTGTTCTATATTGTTGTTACTGTGCCTTGACATGGAGAAGTTAATAACTATTTAATTTGTCTGTTTTTTATACCATGTTTGAAGAGGCTAAACATTGCGTGCACACAACAATACGTGTGGATATTCAGAAGATGGTGATGAATTTTTTTATGTGACTGTCACATGAAATATACCAGACTGTTATAAGCTATGGTATATTATACACTTTCACAATGTAATGTATGACTTTCATGGAGTCAACTTTGTAGTTTTCTTGTTATTTGTTATCTTAGAGCGTAGATTCCCAAACTTTCGGCCCACCGCCCACTTTGTACAACATAAACTTTGTAACACCTACCTCCCCATTATAACAAGTTGCCAATGACCCCCTTTAGATACATGCTCTATTTTCTCTTTGACATAGAAAATCGATATATATTTCTATCATACATGGTCAATTTTCAAATGATTATATACATGAAATAGAAAATTGATGAAAATATGGATCGTGTAAGACGGACATAAGATGAACTAAAATGCAGAATTCAAATGATTATTGAAAAATCAAGAAAATAATTTATTTTAAAATATTATATTAATTTCTTCTTTAAGGAGCTACCGACCCTTGAATGCGCCCCACATACTTCTGAACCCACTATCGCCTCCCAAGAAGGCTTCAGTGCCCACTCGGGGGTGGTACCGCCCACTTTGGGAACCTATGTCTGAGAGTCAGAATACGTAGCTCAGTGACAGTCGGTGGATTCATGCAGCACTAGTAGGTGGTGTTCTTTTCCATGAAATAGCTGATTTCAATGAAATACTTCTAGAGGATAAGAACAAAAATCTTTCAGTTATAAGGGCATGGGTTAGAATCCTGAGTATGGTATTTAGTTTCTGTCTAGAGAACATAATAAAAAATCTCCACATGTAATTTGCATGACGACATCAGCGGTCTCAAATCTCCAGTATATCTCTCTCGCGATCCCAAATCTCCAGTACATAGAAAACCCTCTAGCTACTTCCCTAACAAGTGATATAAGCTATGTAACAGTTCTGGGGCTACTTTCTGCATGTTCAGATGCTAACACTTTTAGATACCTGAATAAGAGTGGCCTAAGAATCAGTGATTGATATGCCAGAGAACTAGAGCTCCACCACAAAGTGGTGACTTGTAACATGCTGCATCAATGCGGTATGGTTAAGTGAGTAGTCATTGAGAAAGACAAACCTGATACCAAACATGTCATGCTGAAAGCAGATATTTTGGGATGAAAAGTGCAGATAGTACAGTTTTGTAAACTTGACACAATGTAGGAAATGCCCTATTCAGGGTAAACAATGAAGAATGGGACCAAGCACTTATGGGGGTCACACCGAGTGCATAGATGTTGATTATATTTAAACCTGCTGAGCTTACCACTTTTTAACAGTCAATACCACGTTCAGGAAACTACAAGTGTTTCATAACTGTTCTTCGAACGCTCCACATCGACCACTCTGTGTGATTTGTATGTGATCTGAGTCTAAGAGCGATTGTACGTTGTGCCAGTTATGCGCCTACAAGTAGGCTAACACATCCGATTTATGCACTGCTTTTTATTTACTAGGGTAGCATCCCCAGGGCCTACATCAGTCGCCTCTTACAGTGTAGGTTGCAGTGGTACTATTCTTTGCTTCCCTTGCGGGTCCCGGCACCACACAGCGATAACTGTTAAATTGTGTTATAAAAGTTGCAACAGAAAAAACTTTTGATCTTACCCAGGGGTCAAACACAATGTTTCTGTCAGGATACTCCACTGTGTTTAACCATTCATCTACTCGATGTAAATTTAAATATGTATTGGACATTAATATTGAGAAAACAAAAACTATTATAATAAACAAACAAGGATACAGTCAAAATGAAACATAAACTGAAACAAGTAAAAAAGTTTCTTATATCTTAGACATATCTCAGCACTGAAATCTGAAAGGAACACAGAACTAAGTGATCTCAGGTCAACCTTAGCCCAGTTATCCCATGAATCTGAGAGGGTAGTAATCTAGTGGATACCCTCACACTGCAAGATCAAGGAGAATGAAGATGCGACAGACTGGCTAAAGAGGGAGCAGGAATGCCCCAAGAAGACAGCCTGGTTAGCTATGAAGAAGCAAAACCATCGCCAAAGGGCACTACAAAGCAAAATGGGATAAAGAACACCTAAAACACAACAAGAATGATGGATATTACCAACTGTCCAGAAGGGACCAGACAGCCATACTTCGCCTCCGGGCGGGTCACAACAGAATGAGACACCACCTGTACACTAAATTCAAGATAGGCACCAACGACCTGTGCCCCTCTGGCTTGGCAAGTATGGCAACAGAACATATCCTACAGAACTGCCCCCAGTATGCAGACCTGAGAAGAAAGAGGTGGCCCACTTTCACCAGCGTCCAAGACAAACTGTATGGCGTGGCTGATAATCTGAGGCAAACGGCTGCCTTTATTAGAGAATCCAAAATCCCAATCTAGTGAGAACACAGAAGAAGAATATCTTAGACATACAATAACAGAGAATGGAAGATGTAAAACTGAGAACAGGAAAAGAATATGGATGGCCAGAACTGCATTAAACAATACAAGACATTTATTAACATTGAAACAAATAAGACAAAAATGAGAGACACTATATGCTGTATATATTTATCTTGTATGACTTAGAAACATGGACACTGAACAAACAGCTGGAAGACAAAATTGCAGCCGTTGAAATATGAATTTATAGAAGAATTGGGTTTATTTATACACAGAGGCAAACAAATGAAGGACTGAAGAAGAATTTCTTGAATGAGATAAATAAAAGAGATAATTCAAATATTTTAAAGATATTACACTGTTGAAAACCATACGGAAAGGAAAGGTTTGATGGCAAGCAGACTAGAAGAGGACAGTGATATTATTGAAAGGAATGATAGACAAAGAAGTTTGACAGAATGCATTCACAATGGAAAGAGACGTGTTCCGTTGCAGCCAACCTGTGATATAAAGGTGACATCTAATTAGTCGATAGATAACAGAAAGTCCTTCCTTTTATTCCCTTGAAGTATTAGATATATAATTCAATGTTGTCTCTTGTATAAACTTCACAATCTTTTGTAGCTCTCACGGAGGTCCATGTAGTTTTCTATACAATCACACAACAGCAAGTAATAGCATAAACTGTACTTAAACAAAGAGAAACTTATTTGTAACATTTTAAATATTGTTGCACACCACAAATCTTATCTGTCTGCTGTTTTCTTGGTGTTTTTTTTCCAATCCAGAAGCACTTGAGCTTTCGGCTCGGTGCCATGGACATCATAACCCTTCGGTTCGGTGCCACGAACACCGTAAATCTGGGAAACCTGTGGCTTTTCTGCCAGCCGCGGAATTGAACCCGCACTAAGAGGGTTTGTCACCCGCAGTCCAACGCTCTACGAACACGCTGGGCATGCAGGCCTGCTGTTTTCTCAAATTCATTTTGTCTTATCATGCAGTCTTGCAATCTGTTTCCCTTTTTCTTGACACTTTCCATCTTCTTCTTGGCAGTGTATATGTTCATATCCTCATTTTCACAGATTACTTATTCTGGTTTACTCATTAAATGAACAATTAAATATTTGTTATGTTTGTAATTATGACTTCAGAGTTCATGTTTTATGTATGGGAGATGAAGAATGCTTATTTTGGTTGCATTTTTCTTGTTATCGTGACAAGTGGGACCCAAGTCTGCATTTTAGAGATAACAGAAGTCAAGAATCTACAGACTAAAGCTGACCAAAACTCTACTCCACCTCCAAGTTGTGACCCTGGTAACAACCTGCATCAATACTGTTTGATTAAGTGAGTAGGTATCAAAGTGGAAATTCTGTCCCTAAAGAGATGTGCTGATAATAGATCAGGTATTTTTTTTTCCCAGATCCAGAAGCACTTGAGTTTTCAGCTCTTCGACTTGATGCCATGGACATTGTAACCCTTCGGTTCAGTGCCATGAACACCGTAAATCTGAGAAACCTGTGACTTTTCTGCCAGCCTGCGGAATTGAACCGCACTCACAGAGGGCTTATCTTTTAAATAAAATAAGGATATAAACTTCTGATAATGGTGACTTCTGAACATCTTTTACAAAGGTAACCAACGTAGGTAGAAAAAAAGCCGACTGATATGGGCGTAACCTGTACCATTGCAGGACACACTCTTTTTCCTACTGATTGGAGATCTTAACAGTCTGAGGTTGGCCACTGCTTCTTTTGAGTACTGAAAGTCTATGGGTGAACTAAAAATAAGAAATAATGTTTGTTTCTCTCTCTCTGTCTTTTAACCTCGGATTGGGCGTAGGCCCTCAACCAACTCATGCCGTCTTCCTATCTCTAGCCATCTCCTGCAGCTCCCTCCAGCACTTCTTCATATTGTTGATCTCTTTCTCCAAAACTTGTTTCCATGTTTTTCTCGGCCTCCCATTCTTTCGCTGTCCCTGCAGGTTCCGGGAAAGGACCCTTCTTGTTATAATACCTTCAGATTTTCACAGAATGTGTCCTATCCAGCACCTTTTTTTTAACCTCTTGGTTCACTGGAATCTGTCTCGTTTGTTCTCTCCATAAGTTCCTCATTTGTGACCCTATCATGCCATCTTATTCCCTCTATTCTGCGCAGACACCAAGTGATGAAGGTTTGCAATTTATGTATGATTAAATTAGTAGTTCTCCATGTTTCTTACCCATAAAGCTGAACTGCTTTAACATTAGAGTTAAATATCCGAAGTTTTGTTCTAGATTTGATTTCTTTAGACTTCCATATGTTTCCCAGTGCAATGAAAGCTCCTCTTGCCTTCTGTATTCTTATTTTAACATCTCTATCTGTTCCACCCTCTTTGTCTATGTTGCTGCACAAATATGTGTATGATTCTACCTCTTGAAGTGGGATTTCACCCAGGGAGATTGAATTGTCGTTTGCTTGGTTAATTCTTATTATCTTTGTCTTTCCCTTATGAATTGGTTATTGGTTACTAAACTGATGTCATTGCACTCGGGCAGACCCATATGTGCTCAGTCTCCCCAACAGATATCGAAGAGTATGCATACTGATGGTTCCTGTGGCTCGCTGATTAAACACACCTCTCACTCTGCCTCTCAGGCATCCAGTTCGACTTGTACAACGGGTAACTCCAAACTGCCTAAATTGCTTGGTCGATCCAACAGACAGTCGCGAAGAGAACGAAGAATATCCCCTTTATCCATCTTCAACTCCCCAACAATCGATACTGTTAATGCAAGCCTGTCCACTCTCTCATTACCATAAACCCCTGCATGCCCAGAACAGTATATCCACGTAAGCCGCTGGAGGTTAGAAACTTCTATAGACAACATCCACTCATACTGAAACATTCCCTTATGAATGTTTAGCCCTAGTTGCTGGGACCTTTGATCCAGTGTAATGTTTGTTTACTTTTGAATATTTCCAGATAAAACATGTCAATATTTTCGTTTCATATGGAAACATTAGTATTTCAAGTTATCAGTGTCCACCAGTCGACGTGTATCTAATATGTTTGATGTGAAGTGGGACAATTGTGGGTCATGGTATTTAAACAATATAACCGGGGGGGGTGTCACGGATAGCGAAGTTGATAACATGATATGATAATGGCCAAGGGCCGTGGAAATTCCGGAGTTCTAGGCCAGCTTGGTCCAACAATACTTGATTATCTGTTGAATTATAGGAAACCATGATTCTTTACTTGGGGAATCTAAATTACTAGTACCTCTGAAACCGGAGTAACATTCGACTGATTGATGAGGGATACTGGTGATAAGGAAAGCAAGCGAGCTCGCAAAAATTAGTCAAATGTTCCATATTATGCGTCATTACTACACCTGAATAGAAAGCAGACGAACAACAACAAATGTCGGCTAGTACATAACAGTATAAAATGTTCGTTAGTCATCATCAAGTAACGGAAGTGACCGAACCACTTCATTATTTGTTTCTCAATCACGGTTCTGTCCCAACTTGTTTTCTTATGTTGATGTTGGTAACTCTTGTCATTTCTGGTGTTTTTTTGGTAAATATCGCATTTCACATATAGTTATTTTTGCGACTGTGTTTTGCTCATTGTCATTTTTTGGTTCAGGTCTAAAGCTGAAGGATTGATTTCATTGCCCCGGGCTTACCCAATATAGCTAGGTCCCTCTAGCAAAAATGGCACACCACCTGCAGAGTATTGTACAAAGCACGAACTCAGTAGCTCCTGCAAAAATTCTAGGGGTTTCTGGAAAAAATGCACCTGTGAACAGAATGGCGCAGTTCGGATTTGAACACACGACCTTCGGAACGCAAGGCAAAGGCTTAGCCACCGAGACATCTGAATCTGGTGATACAGAGTAAACATGAAAATTCTGTTGTTTAGCCATCAGTAAGATGTTTATTATTACTCTTTCTAAACGGGGGACTGCCTAGAGTAGTTGATAGTAGCTCGGCCTGCTAGCTGTGAGACGCCTCATAGCTCGGGTTTGAACCTACTGTCCGGCATTTGTTCGAGTCCCTGGTCTTACTCAGGACGATAACGTGAGTACCTCTGAAGTCGGAGAAAATCTGCCTGTATGGCGAGGGAATACTAATTACGAGTACATTGAGCACACGGCTGCCAGTGTAAAGTAATTTACAATGTGCACGCTGCTGCCATTATAAAAATTGGAAAAACGGATTTTCACGCAAAAATCAGTTTCAGAGATGAAACTTCGTCTGAGTTGAAAGAGAAAAAAAAAAAAAACAAACCTCTTTCTAAACAACTGTGATGTTTAATTAATGTGAGCAAAATATTTCAGTTTCTTTGACATCATTTTTTGGTTGCTCTGGCACTGCGGCCATGTTCAGGCAAAACGATTACATTTTATTCTTTAATATTTGTCTCAGTTTCAATTGTGAATATCTACATTGCACTCCGGACGTGTCCGTGGGTGCTCTGATCTACTTCGCATTACCTCAACCAGTGTCCAGCTACTAACCGTACCAGTTCGATGATGATTGATGAGCCTACTATACTCCTGTGCTGTTCTTTTCTGGTCACTTGAATCTTTAATGTAAGCTCTTGCAATCTAACTGTTGATGTGATTATTTTAGGAGTTTAGATGAAAGTTCTCTTTGCGATCACACTCTATGAGGGCATTCAGATCTCAGCTTTATCCATTGACTCACCACCTGATGAGGTGGCTGAGCCAGCCTGTCCAAAATCTAAGGTTTATATTATGATTCATATCAATATGTAGTCATATGATAAAAAGTTGTATTGTTGGCTTGCTTGTGTGACAGTCATTATTGATGTGACATAATCAGCAGATAACAGGTGGAAAAGTGATACCGAAAAAAGTTCATGACCGATCATCTCTAGATGTTGATATCACTTATACTTGACTGTGGTAATAGATGTTGATATCACTTATATCACTTGACTGTGATAACAGGATAAATATAACAATCATCTTATTGTTGGACATTTCTGCTACTTCTTGTTACAATCTATGAACTATTCAGTGGCCTTCAACTGTGTGTTACGTGTGCATACACACTTGTAGGCATTCGTCATTAAATATGTTTTGGGATTTATTTTCTGCATCGCTGTAAATACAGCGTCATCTTTGTGTTGTTGTTTATGAAGTCTTGGTCTCTCCGTGCGTTGGTGGCTGTCTCCTTGATATTGATTGAAAAAGTTGGCGTAACACATTGCTAATTAGTGCAACTAATTCAATCACCAATCTATGAGTTCAATTCATGATATTGTTGATTCCCTAGTATACCCAGCTGAAAATGCACCATAAATTTGTGTTGCTGGAAAATTCTGAATTATCCGGTGTAACTATGTAAATCATTGAAGTGGGATGCAAAGGGTTCAAGAAAGAGAGGTCAACCTAAGGAGACCCTGAAACGAACTTTGCTGAAAGAGGCAGGAAATATCGGTCTCAGTTCCATGGAGGAGATTGAGCGAGTTGTCCAGGATAGAGCGGTATGGAGAAATTACTTGCAGGCCCCATGTAACGTATAACGGTGCGAGAGGAATTATTATTTTATTATTATTAACTATGTAAATGATCTGAAGTGGAGACTTTTATATAGAAGGAGACTGAGTACCTTTTTTTTTCTCCTCCGATCCAGAAGCACTTGAGCTGAAAGCTCTTCGGCTCGGTGTCATGGACATCGTAACCCTTCGGCTCGGTGCCACGAACACTGTAAATCTGAGGAACCTGTAGCTTTTCTGCCAGTCCGCGGAGTTGAACCCGCACTTACAGAGGACTAGTCATCCGTAGTCCAATGCGCTACGAACAAGCTTGGCACTGAGTACCTATATGGATTCCCTGAGTTCAGAGATGCTGATTACCATGTTTTTCATTTGTTATTTTTGTTCAGTCCTGGCCAGATTTACTTTTAGCTCTGTCCGTCAATATAAATCTGTTGTCGAAGCTAATTAAGGCTATCAACCTTATTGGTTACGAATATTATTCATTACTTGTTGTCGTGTGCTAGTCAAGGCATTGTCATGAATAAATGTTGTAACGTGCCTTTCCTCTAAATAACATGTATCGAAATGTTGTAAATAATGAGTACTTCTAACGAGTAAAAAGAACACGTGCACCATATTTAACGAAATTATTATTCATATGTTTACACGCAAACAGAATTGCGAGCAATTAATTTCTCATGTCATACTTATTTAGTACATCACAGCTTGAATGTTAGGTTGATTATGTGTCCTTGGTGAATGAACTTTGTTGATGGTTTTTTGACGCGACCTTGGTCCTTAGATATTTGTTATGATAAATATGTGTGATCCTGAAACAGTGCATTTAACCAAGATGATGACGTCCACGCTTTTGATACATATCGATAGATGTCTCCATTGCATATTTGTATCCAATAGCCACACGTAATAAGAACTCAACTTGTAGTGAGAAACCAAAGTAATCAGTTATATGAGGACTATCATCATAGCACTCCAGACATGTCCATAGGTGCTCCGATCTCCGCAAATCCAGCAGCGTCCAGCGACCCAACACGCCAGTTTGATGTTGATTAATCAATCTCTTTGCATATTTAGTATGTCGTTCTTTTCGGCTGCACCAATATTGACACCCATCTCTTTCAATCTGGTCAGCAGTGGGATTCACAGCCCTGAAACTCCTCTTCCCCCAAAAAACACTCAATGCGTGAAGAATGTCACTTCGATCCATTGCAGCTCCCTCTGAGATTGTAGCTAAGCCAGCCAATCTATCAGCTCGTTCACTACCCCTAACCCCTGCGTCCGAAAGTAATATACATACACAGAGGTTAACGAGAGACAGTTGACATATATTGGGCACATCTGATACCATTGACCCGTGAAAGAGCCCTAATGTAACGGCGAAGTATTCGCATATTATGTATCCATAATGAGTGATGTTTCAGTTACTTTCAATTATTTTGCCATTCGTTACTTTTGCATCAGATACTCGGTACTTGATACCAGTTGCTGGGTATTTCTGTCTTGATTGATAGGACCATTATCATTGCACCTCAGTGAGTAGACTACAGCGCGATAGTCCGTTTCCAGGGCCACCACATGGTGGTGGGTAGGGTCTTGATTAGTGCCAGCTCACTGACCCTAGCACGGAGTTGACGCTTTTATTTATTGCGCCTGGGACCCCAATTCCTAATATGGATTACGATAGTCGGCAATAATCTGTAATAGACGGCTAGAATAGTTCCATCTGGTTGAAAGGAGCTTGAAAAACCGTTTCTTTACAATTGTGCCCAACAAATTTGTTCTCTTTGACGGGTGACTAAGAAATGTTACAAAACTGCTAATTGATGTAAAGAATATTCTACATCCATGCTTGATACATCACTAAATTCAGCTTGTGTGGGTAATAATGTATGAATAATGCCACAGGAACCGTTTCCCTAACTTTTGCTTGCACTCCATTAAATTGGTCTGCGATAAAATATGTTGCCGTGGGCCACGGTCTGCCATAACTGCTGCATTATCATACTTCTGCGCAACTAACATGTACCTACAGTTAACTGATCGAGACAATCGATGGCCAGTTTTGTTAAATCTTGCAATTGTAAACGTTTCTAAACAAGATCGATAGTTGATTGTCAGGTGTGTTCTTATGATTAAGTCAACTGTTGTCTGGAGTTTATCCCTGATGGGTGCCATTTTGAATGTATAGATTTCACTATGCAATGCTTGGTTTGGTAGGTCGATCAACAGCATCAGTTTAGTTTTATCGGACGGAATAATCATCATATATAAGCATAATACTATTGTTTCCAGCCTAGTACCTCAGACTTCAGCACATTTTCTGATGAAAAGAGGGCTCATGCCTGACTCATTACTCAGGTGAAAGCAAACACTGCATGTGAACAACAGTCAGCTGCGAAACATCATATGCCACTCCACACCTGCATGGCCATACATCAAAAGCAATATTCGCATGATGAACATACATATCCCACTTGCAGAATTTGAAAAAAACTAGACCTTCATAAATGGATGTTTACGTAGAATAGAGGGACTGAGATGGTATGATAAGATTACGAAGGAGGAACTCAGAGAAAGAACTAAGCAGATACCAGTGGAGAAAAAGCTACGGAAGAGATGCTGTCGATGAATAGGACACATTGAGAAGACAGGCCGGAAGCATTACAAGACAAGCACTGTTTTGGAACCCCCAGGGAAAGAGAAGTAGGGGAAGGCCTAGACTGACCTGGAGAAGGGAGCTGGAGGCTGATATTAAAAGGATAGGTAAAACATGGAAAGAATTGGAAGGGATAGCAAGAGAGAGGAAGAGCTGGAAGAAGTTTGTTGAAGATCTGTACTCCGTTGGGAGTTGAAAAGTGAAGAAGAAGAATTTGAAAAACTGAACCAGCACAAAACACAGGAATTGGACGGGAGAAGTTGAATTTGCCACTACCGCGATCTAACCACTGCAGCTCATTGCCATCTTCTAATCGGAAGTCAATGTCAATATATATGTCTCTTCAGTGACCCAAACTAAACAAAGTTCTTTTTGTAAACATCACATTTGTAAGAAGTATCTCTGTATGTCGATGTATGTGCCTCCTGAGTGTTCCAAACTTAATAAACCTCTTATTACAAACATCACACATATAATGTTTCTCTCCTGTGTGTGTTCTTCTGTGTGACTTCATATTACCAGTTTGAGAAAATCCTACACCACAAATATCACACTTATAAGGCTTATCTCCTGTGTGTGTTCTTCTATGTCTCTTCATGCTACCATCTTCAGAAAATTCTACACCACAAACATCACACTTAGAAGGCTTCTCTCCCTTGTGTGTTCTTCTGTGTGACTTCATGTGACTAGTTTGAGAAAATCCTACACCACAAATATCACACATATAAGGCTTCTCTCCTGTGTGTGTTCTTCTGTGTCTCTTCATGCTACTATTTACAGAAAATCCTAGACCACAAACATCACACTTATAAGGTTTCTCTCCTGTGTGTGTTCTTCTGTGTGTCTTCAAGGTATCGAAGTGAGAAAATCCTACACCACAAACATCACACATATAAGGCTTCTCTCCTGTGTGTGTTCTTCTGTGTGTCTTCAAGCTACCATTTACAGAAAATCCTAGACCACAAACATCACACTTATAAGGTTTCTCTCCTGTGTGTGTTCTACTGTGTACCTTCATTTGACCAGTTTGAGAAAATTTAACACCACAAACATCACATTTGTAAGATTTATCTACTGTATGTTGAAATATGTGTCTCTTGAGTAACCTAAACGAACAAAACTCTTATTACAAACATCACATTTGTAAGAGTTATCGACTGTATGTTGAAATATGTGTCTCTTGAGTAACCCAAACCGAACAAAACTCTTATTACAAACATCACATTTATAAGAGTTATTTACTGTATGTTGAAATATGTGTCTCTTGAGTACCCCAAACCGAACAAAACTCTTATTACAAACATCACATTTGTAAGAGTTATTTACTGTATGTTGAAATATGTGTCTCTTGAGTGGCCCAAACTGAGCAAAACTCTTATTACAAACATCACATTTGTAAGATTTCTCTCCTGTATGTGCATTTCTGTGTGTCCTCAGGTTATCAGAAAAAGAAAAACCCAAGTTAGAAACATGACTATTGTCAGACTTCTCTCCTCCATATTTCTTTCTGTCTGTGTTCTGGTAGTTTTTAACATGTTCTGGAAGATTCTCTGAGTAAATATTAGATCTTACAAGTTGTGAATGTTGAACACTGTATTCACTTTCTACTTTTATTTTCTGAACATCATCCTGAGAGTTGGTGAGGTGATCCACTGTGTCATCACTGATCTCTGAAATATATAAGCAATGAACAGTGACAAGCTATGAAATATATATAATAATAGAGGTGTACAACCATATGGCCAGCCCTAACCTTAATGACAACATCAACCATTTTACAAGAAGAGATCAGAGCACCATTTTTAGACTCCGAACCCAACACATAACACATAATAATCACTTGTACAGAATTCATCCACAACACACTCCAGAGTGCCAACTGTGCGCACATCATCATGAAACCGCTCACCACCACCTCTTCAAGTGTCAAGCACTAGAAGACATCAGAAAGACCTTCCTTCCTCCAAGGCCAGATAAATGGAACACATTATACGGAACAAAAGAACAACTTACAAACACATGCAGATACCACTACATAGCATTGGGCAGAAGGGCAAAAGCTCAAGTGCCGCTGGATCATTGAAGAAGATATAATAATAAATATATACAACATAAAGAATTTACATTGTAACAATGTAATGATATAATGACAATAACAGTCAATATCAGATTAAAGTAGGAATCCTGTTCATCTTAATTTTGTAATGTGTCTCTCTTTGGCTTTTTAACCCGGATTGTGGCATAGGCCCTCAACCAACTCATGACAAGTCTTCCTATCTCTAGCTATCTCCTGCAGCTCCCTCCAGCTCTTCTTTATATTGTTGATCTCTACCTCCAAATCTCATCTCCATGTATTTCTCGGCCTCCCTTCTTTCGCTGTCCCTGTGGGTTCCAGGAAAGGACCCTTCTTGTTATATTCCTCTCAGGTTTTCGCAAAGTATGTCCTATCCAGCGCCAGCATCTTTTTTTTAACCTCTTAGAATCTGTCTTGTTCTCTCCATAAGTTCGTCATTTGTAACCCTATCATACCATCTTATTCCTCTATTCTTCGAGACACCAGTTGATGAATGTTTGCAGCCTATGTGTTATTGTTTTAGTAGTTCTCCATATTTCTGACCATGGTCTGCAATAGAAGGTCTTATTACCAGCTATGTATATGCTCTATCTTGATTCTATACTTCATGGTCGGGAAATCAAGGAGAAACCTCATTGTCACACAGGGTGTATCCCTAGT
Source organism: Arion vulgaris (assembly GCA_020796225.1). Taxonomy (NCBI): domain Eukaryota; kingdom Metazoa; phylum Mollusca; class Gastropoda; order Stylommatophora; family Arionidae; genus Arion; species Arion vulgaris. The sequence continues at coordinate 13,596,410 of CM036769.1, forward strand.
CCAACACAGGATGATATACATAGCCTCATTCTGTATTCTTTCCATTCGTTCAATTTGAGTCTTACTAACAGTGAGGATGGCCAATGTCAAATTGATGGTTGAAAGAACCAGCGTATCATACAGAATGACATGGAGCCATTTCTCAATATTAGCATCCTCTATGACTCTCATTGCCATCAGACCTTTACGTGTCCTGACAATGACATGCTCAACATGTTCCCTGAAACAAAGGTTGTGGTCAAATATCACACAAAAATTGCATCAATTTAGCTCCTGATATATCAACACAGCAGTCTCACAACAGGCTGGACTCCAACTACCTGGAGGCAATGAACATTTTTCTTATATTTGTTAGTATCTTCTTCTTCTTCTTTGCTTGTCTTTACGCCAATTTTAATCACTCTTTGAGATATGTTTGATCTTTGCCAAGAACGTGTATACGTTGCACATTGGTTTGTGGGCCCCTAAACGCATAGACTTCTACACGCTTAGGACACATGCATCCGATTTCAGCCAAACCTCCTTAGTCGCTCTTACGACATGCATGGCAGGTAACAGTGGTTCTATCCTTTACACCCCAAATTTGGGCCCCGTAACCACTCGGGCGATTTGTTAGTATAGAAGTGGAAGCAAATTCTGAAACTGCTCCAGAAGGACAGAAACCAACATCCACACTTATATCATCATGAATAAAATTGTCACAAATGTGTTAAGTCCGTAACATTCTGGATATGAAAAACTCGAAAAGTTAGCCTCGACGTGACATGCTTATTTCAGTGGCCGTAATTTTGTATTAATTTTACATTTAAATTCATATAAGTTATGTTATCTAATGCAAAACATATGATAATTTCATAAATAATTGTAAAAAAATATATTATATATTTGTAAGATGTCTAATCTTGTTGTTTGAAGCACGCTTATTTTCTAACCGGCACATTTGAACCTACGCCATTTTGTCAAAACAGTCTAGACGTCGTTTCAACTTGCTCCAGCCAAAATCGAAATATTTTTAATTAAATGGATTCTAACAACCCAAATTACTGTCCTGATGAAGACAACAGTGAATCTTCGAATTTGTTAACATCAGAAGTTGACATATCAGAAGCGGAGATGGAAAATATAACAAAACTATCCCTGAACACTGTCGCATTGAACAGGTAGGAGTTTACGTTTTCGCCATTAGACTTACCTATGTGAAACTGAAACTAACATTGTTTTTTTGTTATGGGGACTATGGTGGATTCTGTGATAATAATATGTTGTCTTGTTAAATAAATTAGCAATGTTGATGAGTTATATTGTTATAAATGCTAGAAAAAATAAGTTATTGATATTTAATATGCTTAGCAACTGGTTGCTAGAAGAAAGCTATAATTTGTTATTCAAGATACAGGCTTCTTGTTTACGCTATTGTACTTGTTAGATCTTGTTTATTTCCACGTTTTTGTGATTTTCAAGTCAGATGCAATGTTCCTACACTATGTATGTTTGTATGAATGTTAAAATTATTTACTTATTCCTATATGCTAACAATTATATTTGTTTCTATTTTTGTCAAGCCCTGTAGGACATGACCAGTCCTACGACAATCTTGACTGTGGTCCAGAAGATACATTGCCACCTTTTCGACCTGCAAGGCTCCCTGGTCTGCATCTGCCAGATGTCATAACAAGAAACGATCATCGGCAGTATCTCACCCCTCGTAAGTAATTATTAACAATAGGAGAGTGTATGGCAATTTTTCTCATCTTACAGTATGGAAAAGATGTGATTGATAAGTGCATTATGACTGATTTTGTGATTGATAAGTGCGTTATGACTGATTTTAATGTATGTAAAACTGACAACTGTGTGTTCATGTTATTCACATTGTGTTAACTGCTTTTCCATGCATTTTGTAAAGTAGTATTGCAGGTTTTGAATCTGAATTCCCAGTCAGTGTATTTTAACTAAAATAATTTCACAAATATAATGTTTTTAAAATCTTTTTCTCATCTACAGTAAGCTTCTTCAAGCTGTATTTTTGTACAGAATTGTTGCAGCAAATGTGCAATTTTACCAACCAACAAGCAGCTGCAACAGGGCACACAAAACCATCATATGGTACATGGACAGACCTACATGAAGAGGAACTTTTAAAATTTGTTGGTCTCTCATGTACATGAGTCTAGTACAGGCTCCAAATGCAGAGTTATATTGGTCTAGTAAGCAACTCTTTCATGGTTTGTGGGCTAGGGCTTTTATGCCTATAAACCGATATAAAATAATTCAAGCATTCTTGAAAATCTCCAATCCTGAAACTGAGCGAGCTGACGACAAACTAAAAAGTTAGGTTCGGCATGATTTTCTTAGGATGAAATGTATGAAGTTTTGGCAGCCTGATGAGTGTATTAGTGTAGATGAGAGAATGGTTAAGAATAAGGAAAGATATGGGTTTAGACAGTACATCAAGGATAAGCCAACTAAGTGGGGAATGAAATTATGGGTGGTTGCAGATTCAATAACGGGATATACATATAATTTCGATGTTTATACAGGAAAGACGCAGCGCTCAACTCAAGGATTGGGATACGATGTTGTTTATAAATTATGTAGATCTATTTTCCAGCAAGGTATCGGATTTTTATGGATAATTTTTATACTTCTTTTCATTTATTTGTAGATTTATTAAAGGTGAAGACTTTAGCATGTGGGACTATTTTGGCAAATGAAAGGATTTCTCAAGAACTAAAAGATACTAAATTATTTAATAGAAATGCTAATAGGGGAAAATGAGATGGGTTAGGAAAGGTAATGTGGGATTTGTTCAATGGAAAGATAATAAAATAGTTAACTTAATTAGCACTATGCATAAGTCTGTAAGTAGTAATACATTTTGTACCCGCAGGACAAAGTCGGATGGCCAGTTTAGGAATATCTTGGTGCGTCAGCCTATAGTTATTAAAGATTATAATAAATACATGGGGGGAATTGATAGGTCAGATCAAATGATTGGGAAATATAATGTTCTTCGTAAAACATCAAAATATTGGAAAACTCTCTTTTATCACTTTATTGACATTGCTAGGGTTAATTCTTTTATACTATTTCAGGAATATACGCTAACATCAGGATATTCGGGAAATGGTCAGACCGAAGAGATATAGTCAGTTAGATTTTACTATAGAGTTAATTAAAGAGCTAGCTAACTTTGATAAAGACATTCAAGTTCCCTTGCTGGATAATAGAAGTAAAAATGTTCTCAAATAGTACCTGGTCTTAGAAAAAACTCAAAAAATTGTGTTAGATGCTATAGGATTAGAAAAGTTGAAAAGAAATCAAAAGTTTTTTTGTCAGATTTGTAAAAAAAGTTTCTGTTTTAATCAGATAAGAAATTGCCTGGTTGATGAACATTCTGTGCCTGGGTCAGATGAACGTTCTGTGCCTGGGTTACCTTGAGTCATGTTTGCAAGATAACTTTTTTCCTATCTATTTTGTATATCACATATCATTGTTTACTCATATTTTTGTTCAATAATATCTTTTACTTGCTATGGTTAGAAATTATATACCTATTTAATGTTTATGTATCATACTATAAGTGTTAGTTCTTTATGGGCTGCTTACTAGACCAATTCGGCGTCATTTTCTCTTGTATGTCATATTTATTGACTTTTTTTCTTTAAAATATGAAAATATGCATGTCTTATAAATATTATGATTACTGCCTTTCATATTTCCAACATGTTCAATTTCAGATATGTCCTGGATAAATGAATATTCTAAAAGACTGTAATAAATTTAAATTTTTATATTTTTTTTTTCTTCTTGTGATTGTAAAATTATTTGTCATTTGTAGAAAAATCATTTTAGACTTTTCATAAGTAGGTCGGATATCATAAATTACATCACATATTTAAAACCCCCATACCCAGATAGCCCACCCAATTAGCTTCAACCATATAAAACATCTATTTTCAATGCAAAGAATTTGTATTTTTTGCTAAATATAGAGCAGGACATCAAAAATATCAAAAAAACCTGCCAATGGTTAAGAGTTAAAGAACATATCAGAAAAATTTCCCCATAACACATTACAACATGTCACAGATCACATTACAATCAAATACCATCTTTGATTTCTCTATTTTCCCAAACCCAAAAAGACCAGACTGTTTGACTTCTCCCCCTGTCAATACTTTCATAAAAGCTGTCACATTTACTGATCTCAGTTTTCCTTTTTCACTGTTGTTTGTATTATCAGAGTCTAAATTAGCAAGCATATATGCTAGTTTTATTCTTTATGGATGATTCTAAAATAACATTCTCTTCTGGAAATTGTGACAAGCAAACAGTCTATTTTTTAAAACAATCAAAAGTTGTTGAAAACTAATTTTTTAGACTTAATTCTGGGACATAGAGATGAAATCTTCTACAGATATCAAGGATTAACTTTAAGCACTCAAAACTGTTGAGTTTATGTACATTAAAAATAAACCTTCCCGACAATCTCTCAGTTTGATTAATAAATCTGCCAGGAATGGAATCTGACCAAGAATTTTGCATTCAGTCTGAAAACAAACAATCAAGAAACATGTCAAGAAACAAAAAGATCATAGATATTACTTATGACAAGTGAAGGGCAACTGGTTCCATCCAACATAGTGAGGAAAAATAGTAGTGAAAACAACACTGCCCGGTTCTCAATAGAGTCAAAAATTATATCAATAACATAATGCTGAAAGGCAGGTTGAATATTTTTGAAAGCAGACATTAACAGTGAACATTAACTGATAAAAAATAAGGCAGGAGGTTATGCAAATTACTTGAAATTCTCAAGCTGCAGATGATGCAGCTATTATAGTGCTAAATATTTAATAAAATAAGGAAGAAGAATAGTCCCAGAACAATGGAAAGAATAATCATGAAGACCAAAAAAATGGTGATCTCAAAGTTTGCAACAACTGGAGAGGGATCACCTTATCATCAGTAATGACCAAAACATTTTGTAAAATCATTCTCAATATAATCAAAGAAGCAGAAGTGTCTCACTTTGGATTAGAGATGAAAGACACTGAAAACTAGAGATGCTTAAATAATCCAAACAATGGCCATCAACAACAATCAACACTGCCATAAAATTAATACTAGTAAAAAGAGCAGCAAATATATTTGTTAAAACAATATTCAAGAGTTAGCAAAGTATACATACCAAAAGAAAGACAAAAGGCAAACTAGAACAAAATAATTATAGTAAATGCTCAATGTAACAGAAGAACATTTGGTGTCTAAATATAAGTTTACCAAACTACAGGAACAACTCGGTCTCTAGCTCCCAAAAGTCACCTCAATCAACAAGTGTTTATAAAATTGGGACCTAATATAAGGAAGAAGTTGGTTGGTTCTCCTGATCAACATCAACACAAATTGGATGTCCATATGTGTTTCATCATCCACTGCAGTAGCCATCTCCCAATGTTCCAATGTCAAATGTGCTCAAATGATGTTTTGGTTGAAAACCTTCTACTCTGCAGACAGCACCCATATACTTATCCTTAACCTTCATTTTGGTTAGACGGCTCAATGTCTCGAGTCTGTTTCCTGATATGTAGAACAGAAGGTACTTATGTCTGCTCTGTTCTTATTTCTTCTACTTGCGATAGATGCTTTCTCTACCTACTTTTTTCATGTTGGTGACATGTTACCTTATGAAATCTTTAGACTAGAGGAAAGACATCAAATGTGGCACAAGTCAGCATGGACAGTGGCGATGAAAGATGAAACCAAGTATGCACACCCCTCACCACAGCTGAAAGATACTGCACCACCATGTGTCCGTCTGGAATGTAGTAGTGTTGGTTATGTTTAACCTAAATCATTAACTGTGATATATTTACCAAACAAGAACTACTTTACAAAGACAACTGAAAAACAAGTTTCCTTTCTTTCTGATGTTTGTACAGCGTCAGGTCAAGAGATTTTTAGGGCCCCTTTTTGCTTTGTAAATAGTCTCTTTAGTCGCCTCTGTTATCTCTGAGGTTCACATTTTGTGTGCCATCCTTTCTTTTATAAAAACATTGTTTTGCCAGTTTTGCTCTACGGATCGGAGTGTTGGAGGATGACCAAAGGAGATACTAGCAGGCTGTCAGTTTTCACCACTCTTGTCTTGCAGAATCTTGGAATCTTTTTGGCCAGTAAAAATATCCAATAACCAACTACTCCAAAACACAAGACAAGAGGCAATGAATGACATACTCAAAAAGAGAAGATGAAATGGCTCGGACATGTTTTGAGAATGAGACAAGAAATGCCTGCAAGGATAGCCCTCACTTGGACACCAGAGGAAAAGAAAGAAAGGCGACCACGGACAACATAGAGGCATGATGGAAAGGAACTGGACACCATCTCTGCGTGGGGCTCTGCGCTGAAGGTTGCAGGACAGAGAGCATGAAAGTCCTCTAAGCCCATGTGTCACTAGGCATGGCCAATTGTAAATAAGTAAGTCCTTTGCTTTGTCCATTGTATCAGAGCAGCAGTGCTCTTTGGGTGCATGTCTGATGGTAATCTGTACGTGGCCGAACCATTTAATTTGTTGTTTCTTGTAATCTAGTACTGATTTTGTCCCTTTTTTCCCCGATGTCTTCATTTCTCAACCCGGGCTCTTCTTGTTACCAGCATTCTCGTAGACACTTCATCTCTGTGTGACTAGTTTTCTTCTATCATTTGTTGTCAGCGTCCAGGTTTGGCACTGGAAACATAATGTGGGGAAAAAATTGTGCTGAACATTGCTCTTTATGTGTTCATGGTGACATGTTTGCATCTTAAAATTGGCGCCATTTGCCCTATCATTTGATTTGCTTTGTTGCATCTGTGTTGAATTTCATTAGTTATTCTTCCGTTTACTGAAAAAATGCTCCCCAGGTATGTGAAATCTTTACTTGATTTAGTAGGTGATTATCGATGGAGATGTTGGTAGTGTTTTCCTCTCTGGCAATGTCATTACTCCTATTTTGTCGATATTTATGCTCATGTTGTATTCATTACATGCTAACTGGAGTCTGTTAATGTGTTGTTGTAGCTGTTCTTCTGTTGTTGATATGATTGCCTGATCGCTGCAAAAGAAATTCATTTAAGAGCTCTCAAGGTTGTTTCCTTCGCTGGTGTTAGCTATTTTACAGATGTGGTCAATATAAGTGATGACAGCAGCAGGATATCATAACCTTGTCTTACTCCTGACCCTACGTGAAACTTTTCTAATAATCCTGTATTTGTTCTAATCGTACATTGGCTGTCAGTATAAATGCTCTTGCAAAAGTTGATTAGGTGGTCATTAACCCCATAGGTTGTTAGTATTTCCCACAACTTGTGCCTATCCACACGGTCAACGCTTTTCTGATCTAAAATGCAACGTGTAGGTGTTTGTCGGATTCAACAGTCCTTTCTACTAACTGCCTGAGGGCGAATATTGCATCTGTACAGCTTTTGTTCTTCCTGAATCCCATTTGGGAGTCATTAAGCTGTGGCTCGATGATGTGGAGGAGCCTTTTTTCTAGTATTGTGCAGAATATTTTCCCAGTGTGGCTCAGTACCAAACAAGTACCTGTTTAATAGCTGCTGTTTCTACTTCGTGCTTCATTTCTTCAACATCTGTATAAATGTTTTCCATGATTGATCTTTTTCTCCTATCCACTAATTAAAACAAAAGTAGTTAGACGTCTCACATGATCAAGTTGTATAGAAGGAAAGTCACATTGTCTTGTTTATAATTAATAATTCCTCTCGCATCGTTATACGTTACATAGGGCCTGCAAGTAATTTCTCCATACCGCTCTATCCTGGGCAACTCGCTCAATCTCCTCCATGGAACTGAGACCGATATTTCCTGCCTCTCTCAGCAAAGTTCGCTTCAGGGTCTCCTTAGGTCGACCTCTCTTTCTTGAACCCTTTGCATCCCACTTCAATGCCTGCTTTGATATTCGATGATCATTTCTCCTCAAGGTGTGTACAACATATCTCCATCTTCTCTTTCTTATAACAGATGTCACTAGTGGTTGACCAGACATGTCTCTGATTTCATCACTTCTTCTGAATTCATTCCATTTTATATTCATTATTTTTCATAAACATCTATTTTCAAATGCATTCAACTTGCTTTCTATATCTTTAGTCATTTTCCAACTCTCGCTGGCATATGTTAGGATTGATACAACATTTGAATTGAAAATTCGTAATTTAGTTTGAATACTATAAAACTTGCAGTTCCATATTTTATTTAGACTTTTAAAAGCTGATGTTGCTTTGCCAATTCGTATCATAATTTCTTTTTAACATTTCCTGTGCAATCAAAATTGCTACCTAAATAGGTGAACTGCTCTGTTATTTTATCATTTTAGATTCCAGTGTGATATCTGCATTACTTGCCATAGGTGTCTTCATTATATTTGTTTTTCATAGCTTATCTGCAGTCCAACTTTTGATGCTATAGATGACAAGTTGTCTGTTTTTCTTTGCATATCTTGGTTGTTTCTACTTAACAAGGCAATATCATCTGCAAAATCCAAATCTTCTAGTTGACTATATGTTTATGATTGCTGGAACAAATATTTTCATTCAATCTAAGAAATCCAACAATAATCAAGTAAAATGGTATTCTCTCTCACACGATCACCGTTTAGACTGATGTACCAGATTTCCCCATAAATTGTTATTCATGTGGAAATCTGATTCATGCACCTTAGCGGTTACATCACATCTTCAGCGCCATTTAGAGCTTATCCTTCGACGATGTGTCCGGTTTAGTAGCGTTTACTGGGTTCGCTGTCCGTCAGCCTTGGATGTCCCAAGCCGACCTACAAGGCAGCAGGTTAAATGGTATGCAAACAGGTTTTATTTTTTACAATTGTATATGACGGACATTTGATTAACTTTTGATCTATTTCTGAATTGATAAATTCATAGGTGGAGAATTATATTATAATTAAAAAGAAAGTAAACATTTGTGTTTGCATTGTTGATCAGTTGATCCATCCCTGGCAAATATGTTTGATATCAAACCAGTAGATACTTAAACTATATATAACGTTTGCCATATAGAGTTGATCAGTCAAATAGTATGTCACTTTCTCCTGAGATCATTTTCCCATTACTCAGATATCTAACCAGAGAGATGAGTCACCTTCATGAGTTCAGTCATCAGCAGGAGGTTCTTGCATGGACCCAAAATTTCTTCTTAAATTTAGCCTCATAGGGTCAGGTATGAGACCTGAAGTCATCAAAGAAGGTGTAGATTAGCAGAATATATTGAGGAGTTTGGTGGATCATTTATTATTTGTGCAGTGATCAGTTTGGGCATGTGCTATCTGCTTTGTATTAGTAGCCAGATAATAGTAAGGAATGACTCACTGGTTCTCCATTACATCAGGAGAACTGGTCATACAAGGTTGTATCCTCTCACCACTACTCTTTAAGACATATATGGATAAAATAACTCAAGTCAAATTCAGATAATGATGAAATAAATGAACTGCTTTTGCAGCAGATGATCGGTGCCTGCCTGGATACACCAAAAATGTTCACAAATTTTGGAACGAACTATATAGTTTTTTGTTTTTTTCTTTTTTTCTTTCGTCCGCTTTCAACTCAGACGAGTTTCATCTCTGAAACTGATTTTTGCGTGAAAATCTGTTTTTCCAATTTCTTACAATGGCAGCAGCGTGCACATTGTAAATTACTTACACTGGCAGCCGTGTGCTCAATGTACTCGTAATTAGTATTCCTCGCCATACAGGCAGATTTTCTCCGACTTCAGAGGTACTCACGTATCGTCCTGAGTAAGACCAGGGACTCGAACAAATGCCGGACAGTAGGTTCGAACCCGAGCTATGAGGCGTCTCACGATAGCAGGCCGAGCTACTATCAACTACTCTAGGCAGTCCCCGAACTATATAGTAAAAGAGCAGCAAATATATTTGTTAACAAAATGCAAGAGTTACTACTTGCCAGTACTTGCATATTACTTCAAATTGCATAACTCAGTTAGCAAAGTATCATGTATGTATTATACAAACCAAAAGAAAGACAGAAGGCAACCAGAACAAAATAATTATAGTAAATGCTCAATGTAACAGAAGAACATTTGGTGTCCAAATATAAGTTTACCAAACTACAGGAACAACTCGGGTCTCTAGCTCCAACAGTCACCTGATCAACAAGGTGTTTATAAAATTGGGACCTAATATAAGGAAGAAGTTGGTTGGTTCTCCTGATCAACTTTCTTTCTTTCTTTTGTCCTTCTCTTCTTTTTGCCGCAGGCGTAGCGGAGCTTAACTGATGATCGGTTTCCGAGATAATGCACGCTCGGTAGCTTTATATCAGATATGGTGTGGTATTGTGGAGTTTTAAGATGTCTGTAACTCCATCAACCCATCTTTTCTTGGTCTGCCCTTTCCTCTTGATGATTTCATTTTCAGGTTGTACGCTCTTGCAACTGGTGTATTCGGGTTCATTCTGATCAAGTGGCCAAACCATTTGAGTCTTTGTTTTTCAATAAATCTAATAGCAGGTGTTGTTCCGACTGTTCTTCTAATTTCCTCATTTCTTATATGGTCTCTTCTTGTTTTATTTACTGCTTTCCTCAAGCATCTCATTTCGCATGTGTAATTTTTATTTCTTGTTCTTTTGTCAGTGCCCATGTTTGGCTCTGGTAGCACAGTGTAGTGTTGGTATAAAGATTGAATTAGTTTTAGTCACTATTGGAATAGCTGGGTGTTTCAAATTGGGTAAGCTGGTATGTACTGTTGGCTTGCTGGATTCTAGTTTCGATCTCTCTGTCCAGTCTACTATCAGATGTGAAGATACTTCCAAGGTATTTGAATTCTCTCACCTGCTTTAGCGTTTTTTTGGTCATTTATTTGTATGTTGATATCTTTATCGACTTTATGTTACCTGATCAACATCAACACAAATTGGATTAGTCCATATGTGTTTCATTCTCCACTGCAGTAGCCATCTCAAATGTTTCAGTGTTAAATGTGCTGCTCATATGATGTTGGTTGACACACCTCTCTACTCTGCAGCAATGTTGTTTGATTGATGATCTGATGGCTGAAGTCCTGTAAAGAAAATGTCACCATTTTTATTCTTCCATAACAGGTGGAAAGTTTCCAGTTACAAGTTCCTATAGATTCGAATAATTGTTACTACTGCGAATCGGTACATTTCGAATAGTGATCGTTCCTCGAAAACCTCCACAAGCAGCAGGTTATTGTTATGTTGCAAAACTAGTAGATGTACCCGTTCTTCCATGGTATTCTAGTTACAGTTACATTTGTTTTCCTTTTCCGCTGATCTTCCAAGTCGTTCCTATTTAGTTTCCTCATCATTTTTAAAATGTTGTTTTCCGATCCAGAAGCATTTGAGCTTTCATCTCTTCGGCTCGGTGTCATGCACATCGTAACCCTTCGGTTCGGTGCCACAAACACCGTAAATCTGGAGAATCTGTGGCTTTTCTGCCAGCTCTCTGAATTGAACACGCGCTCCGCCCGAGTGGTTACCGGGGCCCAAATTTGGGGTGTAAATAATAGAACCACTGTTACCTGCCACGCATGTCGTAAGAGGCGATTAAGGAAGTTTGGCTGAAATCGGATGCATGTGTCCTAAACGTGTAGAAGTCTATGCGTTTAGGGCCTACCAAACCAATGTGCAACGTATACACGTTCTTGGCAAAGATCAAACATATCACAAAGAGTGATTAAAATTGGTCGTAAAGAATGAACGCAAAGAAGAGAAGAAGAAGAACCCGTACTCACAGGGAGATTGTCACCCGCGGTCCAACGCGCTATGCACACGCTCAGACGCTGGGCAGGCGGGCTTCCTCATCAATCGTCTTTACACTCCTCCGACGCTTGCAGTCAAGCCTAATAACTAATCTTTCCACCTCTGTCTCCATGTTTCTGGCCCTTCACTTTTCTTATTCTCCAACCGAATATCTCTAACTTCATTAGTTTCGATAGATCTACGAAATTGTATCATTTCCGAAATTTTCAAGTCCCAAACGATGCGAGACTGAGCATATTAAATAAACTGTCACGGCCTCTCAAAATCGGCTAAAATAATAATTGGCAAATTGAATTTATTCAGATTATAACTTATCTAGTCACCAGATATAGATAAGAACTCATTTATATATATATATATATATATATATATATATATATATATATATATATATTTATAAAGCTGACTGTCGGGATGTGTGCCCTCTTATAGAAAGCTTCAGTTTACATCCAATATTCACCATTTTTCTGCAAAATTTTATCTTCAAAAGTTAAGATTAGCTAAAGAAACCGTGTCGAAATCGTATCAATATTATCTTTACAATTAAATGTAATCGTTTCTTGATCCAACATATTTCGACACCACGAGGGTGAAGTAAAGGGATATAATCCACAAATAGCTAGATACAACATAGGCATGGATTGCGTCCCTTAATTTGTTGTTTCTAACTACGCTATAAAAATTGGTTTTATCGTCTGCTTTGGTTTGAGCAAACTGTATAATTTAGAATATTGATTCGAAATCAGGTCAATATTCGTTTAAAAAATAAATAAAACCCAAACTGATATGTCTTATCCCACTTAAAATTTTTAGGTTCCGATAGTGGTAGTCACCCCGTGACCTCTACCAAATATATTTTTCTACAGTTGAAGATGGGTAACTACCGTAAGACACACTTTGTCATTTCCTGCGTTAAACTGATTGTTCGACAGCGGAAACTTTCAATGGTCCAAGCTCAATATGTGTGCTAACGTTTTTATGTGTTAACTTTCCATTAAATTGTTTAATACTTATTCCGCAGGTCCTTTTCTATTTATATTGTTAAAATATTATATACAATGCCACCTAAGAAAACTAGGAATAAGTCAAACAGCTTTCTGCCAGTGTCAACAGGCAGAACAGACACATTTAACGTATAAAAAAAAGTTAATTGCATATCCTTTACAGGACTTTGCAAATCAACCCCAGCTTTTTAAGGCTGTTTGTGATTTTTCTAGGCATTATTACGTTCAGTAGTTTGCCAATGTTTTCTGAACGGTTGGTGCCATCACCCTTTTGTAAAAATCCACGCGAAATAATTTGCAACCAGATTGTTCGCAGCGTGATTCGAACTCAGAACGTCGGGGTTAATAGACCGAGTCGCTATCCCTAAGCCACAGACGCCACCGCTTTAACATATACAAGGTTATTTATACTCGTTTGATGTTGAATCGATTTAAGCAGTTTGGAGTTACCCGTTGTACAAGTAGAACTGGATGCCTGAGGGGCAGAGTGAGGAGTGTGTTTAATCAGCGAGCCACGGAACCATCAGTATGCATACTCTTCGATATCTGTTAGGGAGACTGAGCTCTTATGGGTCTGTCTGGTGTGCAATGACGTCAGTTTAGTAACCAATATTACTCGTTATCTACTGGGACACTGAAGATACCATAAGACAAATATAAAGGAAACACCTATGACAAGTAATGCAGATAACGCGCTGGAATCCAAAGTGATTACAAAAATATATAGAGTATAATATACACTAATAGAGTGAATGAAAATCATGGTATTTCCTTTCATGACTTCGCCATCAACCTCAGTAAATGAGATATCAATTTTCTAGGCACCATTCATACATTAAGTAGTTTGCCAATGCTTTCAGAACGGTAGGTCTATTTTTACAGTTCGTAAAATCCCTATGGATAAATTTGCTTCCAAACTGCCGGCCGTATTGTTTGAACCAGGTACGCTTAGGTTGTGATCGAGCTACACAATCGCTTAAGTTACAGACGCCCACTAGTCCTCCTATTTGTCTAGCATTTTTGAGTGCAGGAGAGATACCCCCCAAAAAAATTATGCTACGAATTGTCAAAGCAACATCAGCTTTTAAAAGTCTAAATAAACTCTAATCTATATAGTATTAAAACTAAATTATGAATTGTCAATTCCAATGCCTCAATCCTAACATATGCCAAGAAAGTTGAAAAATGGCTAAAATATGAGAAAGTAAGTTGAATGGATTTGAAAATATATGTTTGTAAAAAATGAACATAAAATATAACGACTTCAGGAGAGGTGATGAAATCAGAGAAATATTTGGTCAACCAAAAGTAACAACTGTTATAAGAAAGAGAAGATGGAAATATATTGAACATACTATGAGAAGAAATGATCAAAGAATTACAAAACAGACATTGACGAGGTTGGCAAAGTGTTCAAGATAGAAATAATGCAATAATAAATTCTGAAATAAACTTTACTGAGAGTGGCGAAAAAGATTGGACTCACTTCTATTTTCCATATTGAAAGAGTTGCCCAGGATAGAGCGTGTGGAGAAATTGCTTGCAGGTCCTGTTAACATATAACGATACGAGAGAAAAACAATAATGAAATAATTCGGTATATAACCAAAAATCGTTTCTAGCTTCGTTTCAACTACACGATTAAAATCGGTTTTTAAAATCACATTCTTGCATTTGTCAGAGTAACCATGTGTGCTCCGATATCTTTCTTACACAGTAATATCTCAGCGACAGTGCACGAACTCCATAGCACCGGCAGAGGTTCCCGATGTAATTTTTGAAAATGGTGAACATATTTTGTAGGGGTTTTATTATTGAATCTTTCTAATGAACTTAACCAGCAAAAAAGAGCCAAAATACTGAAATATATAAAGAAACACGATTCTATCAATATCTAGACAATAGATTCCCAAACTTTTTCGGCCCACCGTCCACTTTCACGACATAAAACTTTGTAACGCCCCTCCCCATTATAACAGTTTGCCATCGGTCCCTCCCCAATATATATACATGCTCTATTTTTACTTTGACATAGAAAATTGATATATATTTCTGTAATACATGGTCAATTTTCAAATGATTATATGCATGAAATAGAAAATTGATGGAAAAATGGATCGTGTAAGACGGGTAAAGATGAATTTAAATGCAGAATTCAAATTTTAAATAATTATTCAATCGCAAAATCATGAAAATAATTTATTTTAAAATATTATTAATTTCTTCGTTAAATAACTACCGACCTCTAATCGCTTGTAACCCCCTAAGTCTTCTGAACCCACTATCGCCCCCTAAAGCTTTAACGCCCACTGGGAGGCGGTACCGCCCACTTTAGGAACCCTTGATCTAGACTCGCAGATACACAGCTAAATCAGCAACTAATGGAATAAATGGACGGGGGTGGATTCGTTCTTTTCAATTACACAGAAAAGAATATGAGTAACTACATATAAATTCTTTAGCGACGTGAGAACAGAAGCAGATGTCTTGAAAACTGGAGCAGAACCCAAAATGTAAGAGGAAACCGCACCGATGCATATTTTGTTTTCTTCACTGATGTAATCTCTGTCTCTGCAACTCTATGAAGTCATAAAAATTCAGAGATTATATAATCTATGCAGATGAAGAAAAGAACTGGATATAGGGGATCATATATCAGTGCCGCTCTGTGGCCGTGGCTCACAAGGGGCAAAGAATAGTACCACTGCAACCTACAAGGCATGTCGTTTGAGGCGACTATTAGGACCAGGAAGCTACTTAGTAAAAAAAGTTTCCGAAATCGGATGTCGGGCTCACTGGGAAACTGGCACAATGTACAATCGCTCTTAGGCTCAGATCGCATACAAACCACACAAAGTGGTTGACAAGTGGTCGATATGGAGCGTACGAAGAAGAAGAAAAGTCATTTTAGAAGTACATGGGGGGAGGGGGAAGTCAAGGACAACGTCTGCCAGGATTAGTGAGCTGGCACTAATCAAGACCCTACCCCACTTCCAGTGACATGGAAACAGACATTTTTTCCCGTCTGGCTAAGGGTAGGATCAGCGGAGTTACCTGGTATAAGTAGTGAGCGACGAGTAACGTTGGATTAGATCCGCTCGCAACACAGACAAGCGGACCCCAGAGTGACTATTAATGCAGTCTCCCGGCCGATGGGAAAACCCAAACGATAAACATAAAGGACAAGGGATACATAGAAGACACGTGAACCTACTTAAGGAAACTTGGGAGGGGGGCCCCCGAACAAATAAACAAAAGGAGAGGTGCACCCGAGAAGAGACTTGGCCCCACGGGGGAAGCTGAGCCCGTAGAGGGAGGCCAAGTTGAGTTAACGTAACGACATAGGAAACTGGAACCCTAGGTGGGGGAAATTAAGCCCATGTCCGACAGCTAGAGGCAGTGAAGTGAGCAAGTGAGCTGATGAACACGGTGGCAGGCCCCAAGCAAGAGTAGAGGTGAGGGACCACCAAATGTCAGAAACTGGCCAGCAGAGGCTTGAATCAGTGGGTTTCTGCAGGAATATACTGCCTTGTAGAGATTGGATAACCAAAGGCACGGAGTAAACCGTACACAAACCGATGCGGCAAACCAGTAGTCAAAAGACAGGTGACCTGGCAGATGACGCTCAACATCTCGGGATGGAAGTTTGTCTTAGGCAGCTCCCCTAAAGAAAATAGCTACCTGCTGCCTTGCAGGTCGTTGGAACAACAAAGGCTGAAGAGCGAACAGTAAAACTGGCTGAAACCGACCGTCACCGAGGATAGGCTTGAGCTCCAAATTGGCGTTAAAATACTTCTGCAAAAGGCTGTTATATATCACACAAAAGAATGATAAAAATGCCCAAAAAGGACGACGATCGAGGGGAGAGAGAGAGGTCATGGATTTCATCATTCTTCTTAAACCACATCTCTGTGGCCTGAATTTTTGTTTGTTTGTGTCCATGATGCTTGTATGTCATATTGGTTCTGTTGACTGTATAATTTCTATTTGATTTTCAATGCAATGACTTGTTGCATAAAACTTTCATTCGGGAACCGCTCACTGCCCCATTTGCTTTTATTTCTGATCCATCGCCATATAGGTCCCAAAAGACTGGGGTGTAT
This sequence comes from Arion vulgaris, assembly GCA_020796225.1. Lineage (NCBI taxonomy): Eukaryota > Metazoa > Mollusca > Gastropoda > Stylommatophora > Arionidae > Arion > Arion vulgaris. Next base: position 13,613,334 of record CM036769.1, read on the forward strand.
AACATTAAGGCATAACAATCAGAGCTAAAGACCTAAGAGAAAAACCCTTTCAATCTATGACAGATGTTGAAAAGCTGGATATAGAGGATCCTATGTCAATGCAGTTTTACAGGCGCTGATAAACAGATTAGCAGTGAAGGAAACAAAACAGCCAACCTGATATTATTATAAACAGGATGGAACAATGAGATTACTCATAACAAAATATACAATGTTGTGCTGGGTTTCAGACAACTGTCCATATTACCAGCTCAACAGAAAGGGGAAATCGTAATAAATAGACTTCGCACAGACTGACCCACAGCCAGGCTCTACCGGGCCCGGGACAACGGGTCGGGTATTCTGACCTAGATAAGAAAAGGGGATCTGGAAATTACAGATGTTTGATGGGAACCCCTGACACTTTTTTTGAATTTTACCAATTCTTTTGAGTCTATGGTTATTTATGTGAAAATATTTATAAATTGATATTCCTTATTTTTAAAACTTAACTGTTGATAATATGACTTCGAGTTAGCATTTTGTGTTGATTTTAAAATGAATTCGTCTATTTACACCAATACTGAATGCGATCACTTTGAGTTGTCTGATTTCCACAATTTACCTGCCGAAGGCCCAGTAGTTTATAGTTGGCTCTGACTGAGCCAAGTTCAAAAAAAGTTAATTGCTTTCCTTTTACAAGATTTTGGGGAATCAACGCCAGTTGGGTTAACACTTTGATTTTTTAGGTATGATTACGTTCAGAGTTTGATTGCTTTGAACGGGGGACCCAATCGTCCTTTGTAAAACCCACAAAAAATTTGCAACCAAACTGTAAACAGCGTGATTCGAACTCAGAACGTCGGGTTTAAATTAGAAGAGTCACATCTCTAAGTCACGACACTCGAGCCAAGTTCTAAAAAGAATTTTTTTAAACAAGTTAAATATAGTTATTCCTTTTTTGGGCGTTTGTTATTATAAACCCAAGTAACCACTTTTGTGATCTGGTCGTTTGGTCCCGAGAACATGATACTTTGCGCCTGAATTTATGACCTATGGTATCAGGACGAACATTCAAATTTCGACATAAAAAATGTAGACTTGATGAATGAAATGAACAAGAAGACTACTATGCCTGCGTAGATTGGGACAATCAAAGGTAGAGCAAACCAAACAAAACTGGACGGAAGGAAAAACCAAGTAGTCCACAAAAGACCGAACTGGGCAGATGACGTTACAGCCCGGGAGGGTGGGGTCGTCAAAGGGTCGCTACCTAAAGAAAATAGCAACTGCTCCCTTTGCAGGTTGGCTGGGAAGAAAAAGGCTGACGGAAGCGAAACCAGTAAGCGTGGTTGAATGGACACGTCTAAAGGGCAAACACTAGAGCTCCAAATGGAAATGAAGATTGTTATGTAAAACAAACGTTTTTGGCAAAGGATGTTTATATATCACAATAAGAATGATAAAAATGGCAGAAAGAACTATCGATCGAACGATAGAGAGAGAGAGAGAGAAGAGAGGAGAGAGGAAGAAGAGAGAGAGATAGAGAGAAGAAGATTTCTTCTTCTTCAAACGCTCCATATCGATCTCTCGTTAACCCTCTTCGTGATTTGTATGGATAGAGCCTAAGAGGATTGAGTTGGCCAATTGGACACACAAGTAGGCCCAACATCCGTTTTTGCATGCTTTATTTACAGGACATCCTCCACATAAGTCGCCTTCGACACCCCTTTGTCGGTCGCAGGGTATTTTTTGCTTCTCGGCCCCGGCACCAGACGAGTTACATAACTAAGATAGTGACTTGATGAATGTAATTGAAAAGAAGATTGTAAACATTTTTACAAAGATATTCAACTTTTGCTGTTAGCCTATCACGAGTTGTAGGTTGGATATCCTTCAATGTATCACGAGTTGTGAGAGCTGGAACCTCCAATTTATCACGAGGAGTAGTTGATATCCTTCAATGTATCACGAGTTTGGGGATTTGGATACCCTTCAATGTATCACGCTGATCATTTCAACATCATCAAATAGCTTGTCCTGAGCAGAGCTCCCTTTCTCCAACAATCCTGAATTTTTCTATCCAGATGTTCCTCCCCCTGCAGCTGTCATGTTCACACCATCCAGTTACATCCTGAATCTTCTTCCATGGTCTTCCTCTTCGGGAGTTCTTCTGAATATATATTTTGAGTTTATTTAATAGATAGAAAGATATATTAGGTCGGTCATTCTATGGTATGTTAATGAGTATGTCCTGATGCGGAATTGAAGTCGTTTGAACAGTGTCGCAGATAACTTTGTGCAATTGTTGTGTATATTGTTTTTCTTGGCTTTTCCTTTCTGCTCTTCGTTCTGGATGATTATAAATCACTTAACCTCGACGAAATGATGTAATATACAAGTCATTCGGTCTTCTGCAGGCCTACATGTCAGTGCTGTCCAACATTTCTATGAGGCCTTTGAGCGTGTCTTTGAATTGCTTATCAGTCACCCACCACAGGAACGTTTGTCTTTTGGCGGAACGTCAAATAAGATTATTAATGGATGAAAAAATGACTGGAGGTATTTGGTTTAGAGCGAAGAAAGTGTGATCATTTCATCGACCTTATTGTCAACGTCTGGGTCCGTCTAAATCCAGTGACACGACAAATCAAGATATCTGGGGAAGATCCAGATGCAGTGATGACCAGAGTTTTCGTACCGTGCCGTGATCCTTTCATTTCCAACTCATTGCTGGTAAACTTTTTGACAATTTGATTCATGTGGTTCCGTTCGTCGTCTCGAGTCCAGACTTCACGATGCTGGTAGGCGCTCAACGCAGTGACTGTTTATGACCAGACTTAACCTTACTTAGTTTTGGGACTTCAAGTCGTTCTGGAGGGAGGGAGGGGAAGGAGGAGGGGTGAAGGTTTGCTTATTATTGCAACGTTCTACGAGTTGAAATTTGGGACATCAGATTTGCTTCAAAAGTTTATTAACTACCTAAACAAAATATGGGGAAAAAAAGGCAAAGAGAGAGAGAGAAGAGAGAAAAAAAATATGACAACCACCCTAACTAGGTGTACTACCATAAAAATGACATCCCATACACTCTTCATGTCCCCCTTTTTTTATCCATAACATGTCAATGACTTGAAGCTAATAAAGTAACGATTTGAAAATGTTGTTGTTTGCTAAATCTGAATGCTAATTTGCCTGTTATAAAGGGAATTGAAAACAACGAAAATTTAATCCTCTGTTTTTCCTATTTTATATATACTTTTTAAAAATACATTTTATTTTGGTCGAAATTGATATTCCGCCATACATGCTGTAGGAGCCTAAACCAAATAGGAGATCATGGCAGGCGCGTGATCCTTTATGTGTGGCACAGCCAGTGAATATCGTCTATAAGTCTAACTTCCAGCGGCGTACGGGAATACCGTCCCGGGCATGCGGGTTTTACAGAAATGTGAGAGCGACAGGCTAACATCAACAGTATCAATTGTTGGGAGTTGAAGATGGATAGGGATATTCTTCGGTCTCTCAAACTGTCTGTTGAATGAGGATACAAAAATAGATGTTGAATCGATCCAGCGATTAAGGCAGTTTGGAGTTACCTGGTGTATTAGTGAACTGGATTTTTAGGGCAGAGTTGAAATTTAGGATTGTTTTTATACAGGAGGCCAGAAACCATGCAGATACGTTTGATATCTGTTGGTGGAGACTGAGCACCTATTGGTCTTCCGAAGTGAAATAACGTCAGTTTAGAACCAAAACCAATCGACAAACCACGAAGATCACAAAGAATGGTTAATTTGTGATATAACGAACACAAACAACAATACAAGGAAAGGAGGCGGGGGATGTTTATGTTATCCCAATTTAGACACTTAAATAAAGAAATCTCATTATTATTCACGAATGAACCCGTGCCCCTCATCCCATTAAAAAGAAACAATGGCATGCCTTTTTCGACTCCCCTCGGCTGTGCCATCTGTTTATTCCTAGTAGAATGCTTTGTACGCGTGTAGTACTTGTACGGAAACATTGAAAATAGAATAAAGCAACCACACAACAGGCCTTTACCAGATCAGAGAGAAATGATCAGTGTCCCCTGGGTCCCGCCCTGTTTTTTGTTAAGTGATAGAATCACCTGCAGTGGCTGTGATAAGCCAGCCAGGCTTCTGTCAGAGCCTGGCTAAGCCTGGCTATGGAAAGCAGCCGCTTTTTATTCTATTCAACAGGGAAACATAAAACTGCTTTGTGTTCTTGCTATTCAGTCAAGCCCACCGCCTTCTTTAATGGTTCGGCATCTGGCGTAGGTGATCAAAGGGTCTTTCCAACTTCCCATCATTGTGGTATCAGTTCCGTTGTTGACCGTCATCGCAAACATGAGGAGATTGTCCGATGCCTTCATCGTTTTCATCGTCTGCATATTTTTTATTAATTCCATCCGTTGTCAAATTTAGCTGTAACTGTATTGTCTAAAGTGTGCACACAAATATAGCATGATATGTGTTATGCATGTGTGTGGTGTTGTGTTTTGTGTGTGTGTGTGGGGGTCTGTTTGATGTATTGACATCCGGCTGATGATGTATTGTTTATTTATTTCCTAAGTTATGTTTCTTCTTCCGCTTCTTCATCGTAACCTCCCAGTCTTCAATCAACTCATCTGTTTTTCGATCCAGAAGCACTTTAGCTTTCAGCTCTTCGGCTTGGTGCCAGGACACCGAACCCTTCGTTCGGTGCCAAACACAACCTGAGAACCTGAGGCTTTTCTGCCGCCACGCGAATTGAACCCGCACCCACAGAGGGCTGGTCACACCGTCGACCACCGAACGAACACGCTGGGCAGGCGGCTAATTAACCGTCATGAATATGTTAAAGCATGATCCACCATGTTACGGGGGGTCTCCATAGAGCAGTTTAACGTGACCAAACAACAGGTGACTTTCGTATGTTAATCTGAAGGATAAAGCAGTGGCGGCTTGTGGTGTTTTTTGTAGGCCCGACACGATTTTCGGAAAAATATGGTGTTTGAAGATTTATATTATTTGTTTATTCGGAAGATTCTTTTGATTATTGGTGAGGCCGGGCCTCCTGGGCCTCAATGGTGAGCCGCCCTGGATAAACATATTGTTGACGGCCCGTCGATTGTTCCAATTCACGCGATTCATCCAGAACCGACTTTGACGGGCAAGAAAGTGACAGGTGTTCCTTCGTGATGTGGTCTGCGGGCAAAAGACGTGTATGTTGTTCGGTCTGGATTTGTTGAGTTATTAGGAAACACAATATGATTTACTTTTCCCCAACGCCTGACGTATTTTTTTATGGCAGGGTTTCAGTAATCGACTACCCACTGTGTGTGATTTAAACTTTTTTTGTCGTCACACTGTTTCAGGGTTGTTGCCTAGTTTGTGGTTTTTTAACAAGAAATATTTTTTAGACAATTCAAATCAACATTGGCGCTGCCCCTAGGCCGGTGGCTACCAATATTACGGCAGCTAAAAGGTTAATGACTGCTTTCAACACCAGCATACGAAATGCTGCAGATCCTTGGGTTGGCTCCATAGTATTTTTGACCACTTTGTAAACAATGGGGATGAACTGACTAGTGTTTCCAAACTTTTGGCCAACGCCACTTTGTAATAATATAAACTTTGTAACGCCCTTCCCATTTTAAAGTTGTCAAGCCTCCCTACCCCTCCCTTTCCTCACAAACATGTTCTGGGGACTGCCTAGAGAAGTTGATAGTAGCTCCGGCCTGCTAGCTGTGAGAAGCCTCATAGCTCGGGTCGGAACCTACTGTCCGGCATTTGTTCGGGGTCCCCGGTCTTACTCAGGGCGATAACTGAGTACCTCTGAAGTCGGAGAAAATCTGCCTGTATGGCGAGGGGAAAACTAACGAGTACATTGAGCACACGGGCTGCCAGTGTAAGTAATTACAATGTGCACGCTGCTGCCATTGTAAGAAATTGGAAAAAAAGGATTTTCACGCAAAAATCAGTTTCAGAGATGAAACTTCGTCTGAGTTGAAAGGGAGAAAGGAAAGGAAATGGATACATGTTCTATTTTTTTTGACATAGAAATTGATATATATTTTTATATACATAGTCAATTTTCAAATGATTACATAGAAATAGAAAATTGATGATAAATGGATAGTGTAAGAAGTATAAGATGAATTAAAATGCAGAATTCAAATTTTAAATGATTATTCAATCACAAAATCACGAAAATAATTTATTTAAAAAAATTTAATATTAATTTTCTTTAAGGAGCCACCGACCCAATCGCCTGAACTCCCCAAAAAAATAAAATTCTGCTGAACCCATAGAACCACTGGGGTTTTGGCGGTCCCACTTTTGGGAAACACTGGTCTATAGTCTAGACTGAGAAAGTGTCACTTCACGGATGTCTATTGATCATCGCGACCTTGATGTAGTTATATATATATATATATATATTTTAATGGTGTTTACTATTAACTTTTCAGACAGGATCGGATCTCAATTTCCTGATCAGGAATACGTACAGGATCCAACTGGGAAACACTATATATCAGAGTACAGGATATGTATGTAAGATTGGTTCAACAGATATGTCGACATAGGAAACTAGCACAAACACATGTCAGAGACATGTCTAGAATACGATCGTCACATAGCAAAAATCCTCTTTAACAGAAAACTGAATCAATGGACAGTTTGAGCTGGTAGCATCACTTGATGGTCACTAACAGAAAACTGTACATCAATGTTGATAGTTTGAGCTGGTAGCATCACTTGATGGTCACACAGAAAAAATGTACATCAATGTTGACAGTTTGGAGCTGGTAGCATCTTGATGGTCACTAACAGAAAACTGTACATCAATGTGACAGTTTGGAACCGGTAGATCACGTGATGGTTACTAACATGAAGTAATTTAGTTCTTTACAGGGGGTGCCGTGTTATGATGCAGAGAGGGCCGCATCAGGCGGCACCGTGTTGGGCGGCATAAGCAGAACAATCAAAATTACAAATTTAATGTTATTTTAAAGAAAAAATAGTTAAGGGCGGCATTTCGAAGACTTGCATCATACTGAGAAAATATATCGTACGGACCTGGTTCTTTGATATGGTTTGGAGGAGGGGGAGGGGGAAGAGACTTGACTGACAAGTCATTTAGATTAACTCTTTCCATACCATGAACGTTAAATAGTTCTCCTACATTTATTTTATGATACCATCACTTTATCCCAAACGTTTGTGCTTACATTGTTTGCAGTGAGTTTCATTACATATGTAATCTACTACACTATTAGTTAAATATATTTGTTGTACTGTTTATACGTGATAAAACGACACCAAAAAGAGATGTATGTCAAACCACTGTAGTGGCTGGGGTATGATTAACACTAAGTGGTTAAAAACACAAACTGCATACAAATACGCCAAAATTGATTAATCCATCGGACTAGCTTGTGGACCGTTTGGGGTTTGTTAAGGAGGGTGAGCACCTAGGACATGTCCAGAGTGCAATGATGATAACACTCATATAACTCCTCTCTCTCTCTCTCTCTCTTCTGTTATTTTGGCCATTTTACCATTCTTATTGGAAAATAAACGGGCCCTTTTCCAAAAACGTGTTTTACGTCACAATCTTCAGTACATTTGGAGCTCTTGCTTGTCCTTCGGCGACGTGTCCGATTTCAACCAGCGTTTATGCCCGTTCTGCTAGCTTCTTAACTGTCCCCAGCTGACCCGCAAGGCCCGGTTGCTATTTTCTTTGGGGAGCGACCTTGAGACCTACCCCCCGGGTTGTTGAGCGTCATCTGCCCAGGTTCCTGCTTTTTTGGTGACCACTTGGTTTGCTTACCCTCCAGTTTTGTGTAATGGTTTGTTCCGTAGTCTTTGATTGTCCCCTAATTATAAAACATAAGTGCGGTCCTATATAACTGAGAACTGATAACATAAAGTTAATTGATATCCTCAGGATTTGCGAATCAACCCCAGCTTTTAGGGTGTTTGTGATTTTTCAGGAATATTACGTTAGTATTGCCATTGCTTTCTGAACGTGTTTGTTGCCATCGTCCTTTTTGGAAATTATGCTGAAAAATCTTGGACCAAATTGTCCGAGCGTGATTCGAACTCAGAACGTCGGGGTTTTTAGAAGAGTAACTATCCCTAAGACAGAGCAAGAGGAAGTCAAAAAAGATGGAGTGACTGAATCAAGAACAATTAGAGAAAGTAATACAACTTACAAAGTGGTTAGACAAGGTACATAATATCTCCTCTCTTCCCCCCTTCTCACTCCTTTCCCAACAACTCACTGAGTACAATGGAGGATGAGAAGAAAAAATACAACTTCAAGGGTGCATATGTATCCGTAGGTAAGGTAAATGAAAAGAGAGGGGTGAGAAGAGAAAAATAGGTGTATAGAAGAAAAGAGGGTTTGGGGGAAAAAAGAGAGAAGGAGAATATGAACAAAATTACAGTACATGACCAATACAAAGCCAAGCCAGACTATAGATGTGAGAGAATACTGGGTGACCAATAAACCTTGGATGATGTCACGAGTGTAGACTCCACACAAATGTTATGTCATCAAACAGGATACGATGGTGAAACAATGATGGCGTGGAGATAAACATGTGTGGTGGGCGATGGTGGGGGGGTAGTGGGTGGGGCGAGATGGTGGGGGGGATGGTTACTGAAGAAGAGAGGGGGTATCAAGAGTGCAAGGGGATAGGGAAAATAAAAGTCAGGGAAGAAATTAATGAAGAATGGGAGAGGTGGGTAGGTTTGGGAGATGGCTGACTAGTACAAGGGGAGAATGAATGAACGAGTTACAAATGTGTAGAGGAAGGGAAGCAGAAAAACAGATAAAGTGCAATGCAGCTTAAGAATATTAAAATCTGAAGAAAGCAATAAAAAAAATGAAGGGGAAAGCTGCAGGATTGGACAATATTCTGTGGAAATGTTAACCTCCCTTTGAGGATTTTGATTTCAAACATACAGATTTTTGCAATGATATATATAAACAGGATATATCCAAGAGACTTGAAGACATCAGTATTCAACCACTCCCAAAAGCCCAAAGCACAGGAGTCCAACTATAGGACAATTAGCCGATGAGCCTACAAAAAATACTTTCTCAAGATCATAAGGGAAAAAATTAAAAACAAGATAGACATAGAAGTAGGAGAAGAAAAGTTTGGCTGAAAGAAAGAGGAACAAGAGAGGATACTTTGTAAGATTACTTGTTGACAAGTATATAAGGAAAAAGTATCTACTTGTGTTTCATGATTTAGCAAAGCTTTTGACAGAGTCCAAATGAAAAGCCAATCATATGTCTACAAGAAATAGGCCTAGATGGGGATGCTATCAGACTAATAAGCAACATATACTGGGAACAGACAGCAATAATAAAATATGAAAATAGCTACCCTTTCCCCACAGACATAAAGGAGGGAGAGACAAGGATTTCATACTGTCACTAAGTTTATTAAATATACACAGAGAAAAACTTCAAACAACTAGAGGGAATGCCAGGACTCAAGATCAATGGAAAAAAAATAATAACTTAAGATATGCAGAGACACAGTATTGGTAGAGAAATGAACAAGATCAACAAGAATTAGTGGACCAATTGGACAGAACTAGCAAGGGAATATGGGTTGACAAACATACAGAAACAAAACTATGTAATCAACAAGGAAATGGAAACCTAAAATGAATATAAAAATACATGGAGAATTCTACACCCAAATAAGTACTCCATCTGGTCAAGATGACAGTGATGCAGATGTATAACAGAATTAAAAAGAATAGAATGGCCCAAGGGTAATTTAATAGTTGAAAAGTTGTATCCAAACAAAACACAAACAGGCTAAAAATGAGAATGATCAAATGCTATATAAATCCTATATTAATGTATGGCTCTGAAACATGGACAATGAACAAGCAGTTAGAAGACAGAATTGATGCATTTGAGATGTGGATATAGAAGAATAAGCAGAGTTTCATGGACAGAAAAACAGACAAATAAACAAGTTTTAGGAAAACTAGGCATGAAGAAACAATTATTAAGAGAAATAAAATTCAGACAAGTAAAGTATTTTGGGCACATAAAAAGACATGACATCATGATAAAACATTTACTAGAGGGGAAAGTTGAGGGAGAAGAGCAAGAGGAAGACCGAGAGATAAGTGGGAGGGAAACTTTAAGAAATGGACAGGTTACAATCTGGCAGTGTGCAACACCAAGACGAAAGACAGAGGATGCTGAGATTCATTGCAGCCAACCTTCGATGTGGAGACGGCACCTGATGATGATGAGAGGAAGGGTCTGCTTCTTCGTCGTTCACTGTAAATCAACCATTTGTTAAACCCCTCTTTGTGACCAGTATATGATTTGCGTTTTATAACGCGAGTTCGTTGTGATAGTTAGGCGCTTAGTGCCTGTTGTTGAGATATTCCTGTGCAATGTAAGAAAATATCAGAGCACATTCAGGTTCACCTACCAAGTCTGCAGGGAAATAAAACTGACCCTAAATGAGTCCAATGGGAGTTTTACGAGTCACTAGCAGGCTACTCATTTTCAATTTTCGCTCTTCCTAAGAGAAGCTTAGCGACCCCAACTTTGCTGGATGCAGAACCAGGTGCAAAACACACCTCGTAGACCAGAGGATAGATTGAACAGACAGATAGATTTGTATACATAACATCTGACATATAGATGGACTACAATAGATAGACAGACAGATAGATTGGATACATAATATCTGACATATAGATGGACTACTAATAGATAGACAGACAGATAGATTTGTATACATAAAATTCAACATATAGATGGACTACTAATAGATAGACAGACAGATAGATTGGTATACATAACATTCAACATGTAGATGGACTTACTAATAGATAGACAGACAGATAGATTTGTATACATAACATCTAACATATAGATGGACTTACTAATAGATAGACAGACAGATAGATTGGTATACATAACATTCGACAGACATATATAATCTACTAATAGATAGACAGACATATAGCAAAGCACATTGCTTTGATTGATTTAACCATCATCGTTGCACTTCGATCAATAACCATGCGTGCTTTAATCTCTTTCTACACAAAAGAACTCAGTGGTGGCTCGTGATGATTTTTGTTGGGGGCAGACAGAAATTTTCGAAATACCATGGTTTCGGTTAGGTTATATTTTAATGTATAAAATAATAAATACACGTTACACCTTATTTTGTGGGCCCTGGCCCACTGGCCCTTAATGACGAGCCGCCACTGGAAAGAACTATGTATCACTGGTGAGGGTCGCCAATGTAATGTTGAGTATGGTAAAAATATGTAGGAATCTGTGTAATTAGTATTAATTAATGAACTTTTGCCATGACAGAGGCTTTCAATTCGTCTTTATTGATTAAAATTTGACAATAGTTCTTTTACGTGCACTCTACGGGATCTATGTTTTATTGTCTATCTTTATTGATTACGTACTCGATCTCACGTTCATTGTCACCAGAGATCATTGAACTATTTATTTGTAATGGCATGCAGTGGCGGCTCGTCATTAAGCATAGGGGGCGGGCCCCACCAAAAATAAGGTGTGACGTGTATTTATTATTTTATACATTAAAATATATCCTAACCAAAACCATGATTTTCTCAAAAATTTATGTCTGGCCCCACCAACAAAAATGATCACGAGCCGCCACTTATGGCATGTTATGGGAGTATTTTTGATTAACTACACGATAACTTATTTACCGGTTTTACGAAAATTGGTAAAGTTGTTGAAATCTTCTTTCTTCTTCTTCTTCTTCAAACGCTCCATATCGACCACTTGTTAACCACTCTGTATGATTTGTATGGGATCTGAGCCTAAGAGCGATTATATTGTGCGTTATGCGTCTTATAAGTAGGCCAGCATATCCGATTTTTTGATGCTCTTTATTTACTTGGGTTGTCCGAGTGGTTACAGGGGCCCACATTTGGGGTGTAAAGAATAGAACCACTGTTACCTGCATGCATGTCGTAAGAGGCGACTAAGGAGGTTTGGATGAAATCGATGCATGTGTCCTAAACGTGTAGAAGTCTATGGGCCTACCAAACCAATGTGCAACGTATACAAGTTCTTGGCAAAGATCAAACATATCAAACAAAAAGTGATTAAAATTGGTTGTAAAGAACGAACGCAAAGAAGAAGGAGATTTACTGAGTAGCTTCTAGGTCCTACATCAGTCGCCTCTACTGACATGCCTTGTAGGTCGCAGTGGTACTATTCTTGCTTCACTTGCGGACCCTGGCACAACACGCGATATTATTGAAAAAAACATACATATATTGTTGTTTGTTGTCAAAAGCGAGACATTTAGCGCACGATTTAGAAACTAAGAGTTATAGACCTTGACTTTTCGTGTCGTGCGGTGAAAATCTTGCAAATATTTCTATTGTATTCTGTGATTTACGTGAGGAGAGTCATGCTTCTTCTTCTTTGCGTCATTCTTTGGACCAATTTTAATCACTCTTTGTGATATGTTTGATCTTTGCCAAGAACGTGGTATACGTTGCACATTGGTTTGGTAGGCCTCAAACGTATAGAACTTCTACACGTTTAGCACACGCGCATCCGATTTCAACCAAACCTCCTTAGTCGCCTTCTACGACATGCGGCAGGTAACAGTGGTTCTATTCTTTACACCCCAAATTTGGGCCCCGGTAACCACTCGGGCGGAGAGTCATGCTGTTACGTCACGTGACAAACCAAAGACACAGTAATAATATCAACATGTGCTATGAAGTCTAGCACTCAGCTAGATTTCACATCGTGAGAGCCTTGTTTATACTTAAGGAATGGTACATAAAAGTTTGAAAAAAAACTCAAAATTACGTTAAAATTTGTTGATGTTGCAGATAAGAATAAAAAAATTGACGAATTTTTGACACATAAAAAGACATAAAACGCCGAATAAGACAATTATTGAGGGAGACGTCTCGAAAAAGAGTAGACGAGGACGGCCAACATAGAAGATTGGTTCAGGATGTGATAGGTCATTTGAGCATGATGGCAACGGTGTGTGAAAATCTGGCGTAAGTGTGAGAGGAGAGAAATCTAGAAGAATTGTTAGGATGGCAAAGTTCTTCCCCGGACAAGCTATGATGACAGTTTTTCTTAGTGTTGTAGATAGTATCTTATTTGTAAATAAAAGTAGTATGAGACGCGCCCGTGTGGTGCCGGGGCCAACTAGGAAGCAAAGAATAGCACCACTGCGACTCATAATGCATGTCGTAAGAGGCGACTAATATAGGCACTAGGAATGCTACCCTAGTAAATAAAAAGCAGCGTAGAAATCGAATGTGCTGGCCTAATTGTAGGCGCATAACTGGACAACGTACAATCGCTCTTAGGCTCAGATCACATGCAACTCACACAGAGTGGTTGATAGGTGGTCGATATGGAGCGTTCGAAGGAGAAAAAGTATGAGACGTATTTGATAGATTTTTCAAATTATAATTACATTTTAATGTTTACCAGTATTCAGTTATCAGTTATATGAGGGCTACATTATAACACCTGACATGTATATATGTGCTCCGATACCCGCTTCAACAAATATAGCAGTGTCCAGCGGCCCAGGTTTCTGGAGAAGTAAGAAAAACCTTGGCTGGTGATGAAGGGCAAGCAGGAAGGAGACAGTTGAAGTTTGGAAGACACAGAGTCCTAACAAGCACCATAGTTGAGAACAAGCGACAGTTCCTGAAAGTTGTATAAGGTTGCAACCCAGCGGCGGCTCGTGATTATTTTTGTTGGTGGGGCCAGACAGATATTTTCTGAAAAATCATGGTTTCGGTAAGGATATATTTTAATATATAAAATAATAAATACACATTATACCTTATTTTTTAGGGTCATTCCCACTGGCCCCAATGACGAGCGCCACTGGCAACCTCTTCGGAATAGCAGATCATCACGTTCTTATCTTTCCAAAGGTGGCGATGGATGGAAGATAACAAATGGAAGGTAGTGGAATCATACCGATGATCCGGAGTTTTACGGATCAAAGTTCTAATATCGGATTCAGTGGGGACGGGGAAAATGAGCACCAGCTCAATACAGAGAAAACGGATGGAGCAGAAAAGAGTGACGTGGCGATATGTGGGAACGACATTCAGGAACTCTGCAGTCAGGATCTTCTCTGAATAGAGACGCTGGCGGAAATGACGAGTGTATCGAGGGTTCGGGTACAATAGTACACATTGTCATGGCATAAGCGATCAAGACAGATGAATTGAAAGACATTTTTGGAAAGTGACTGGGTTGGAGAGAGTACACAGGAAGTAACTGTGTCAGTCGTTTCTTTTGTTGAAGACTTAGAATCCTCACTGTTCATTGTTCATTTGAGGATCATCTTCATCGCACATCAGACATGTTCATAATTGTTCCGATCTCCTCCCAAGCATGCATTTCAGTGTGTTTGTGCTGATTGATGTATCTACTGGGTTTTCTCTCGTGGTTTTCCCGTCTTGCCACACCTATCAGCATGCACAACTTGCGCAACCGAGATAGTGAATACTCTTTATCTTCATCGTTGAAGAAAACTTCAGAGCGTATGCTTTCTCTTAGAGCGTTGACGATGTCTCTTTTGTCCATAGAAGACCCATTCTCAATCGTAGCATTGTCCGCTAGTGCATTCGCTCACTCATTGTCCTTCCCTTTCCCCCATCCCCAGCATGACCCGGGTCAAAGATGAAGGTAAGCGTTTGGATTGTCACGTTTTGTATTAATTGCATCCACTGCCTTCGTACATAACCGGTCTTGATCTTTTGTATCATGCTCATAAAGTCGCAGATATTAATTGCATCCACTGCCTTCGTACATAACCGGTCTTGATCTTTTGTATCATGCTCATAAAGTCGCAGATATTAATTGCATCCACTGCCTTCGTACATAACCAGCCTTGATCTTTTGTATCATGCTCATAAAGTCGCTGAATACAAACGGGATAAATGGTGACAGTATTGAAAAGAAAGTTAACATATGACATAGACTCACGAAAAGTAAGCTTGAGAGCAGGTTGGACGACTCTAATCTTCTTCTTTGCGTTTGTTCTTTACGACCAATCTAAATCACTCGCTGTGATATGTTTGATCTCTGCCAAGATCGTGTATACTTTGCACATTGGTTTGGTATGCTCCCCATAAACATATATACTTCTACACGTTTAGGACACATGCATCCGATTTCAGCCAAACCTCCTTAGTCGCATCTTACGACATGCATGGCAGGTAACAGTGGTTCTATTATTTACACCCCAAATTTGGGTCCCGGTAACCACTCGGGCAACGTCTCTAATATATTGAATGAACTTCAAAAGGTCGTTCTTTAGTGTGTCATGTCAATGTCATCGTCAATGTAGTGTCTTTGCAAGAAATGTACAGGATATTTAATGTGCTCAAGACTCTCCAGATACCCCATGATGAAGCCAGTACATCTTGTTGCTTATAGTAGCATCTCTAATATCTGATCGTTGTCAGAGTCTGATTGTATAATTGCTATAAAATGTTCAGCTCGGCAACCTCATCAGTTAATCCTTTGCGTTCCCGGCCTAGACTGATGGACCAACTTTTATCATGAATTTTACTGTTGTTTTTAGGGACTCCGTTCCTCCGTACAGCTTTCGCGAAGCTCTGTGTGTTGTGGCCATGACTCTTTCCTTATACCTGCTAACCGTTGACAGTCTTGCAAGACATGTTCTGCCGTCATGTCTGCCTTTTTGCAGGGGCACAGGCTAGTTGTGTCAATTTTAAATTTATGGAACATATGGGCTCTGAGCTTGTTGTGGCCGGTATGGAGGCGAAATATGGCGACTTGTTCACTGCGAGAGAGACCATAGTATCCGTCACTGTCTGTGTACTGAGGGTGGTCTTTTGCCCATTTGCTTCTATAGTGCGAACCGATGGTTGTTTTGACTTCCTCATAACTGTAACGATTTCAGAACATATATAAATGGTGGTGTTGAGGGTGCTACGTCAAGCATATGATACCGAACATGGTACATAATATGAATGGGCATGTTCAGTGGCGGCTCGTCATCAAGGACCAGTGGGGCAGGGCCCCATCAAAAATAAGGTATACGTGTATTTATTATTTTATACATTAAAATATATGGTAACCGAAACCATGATTTTTCCGAAAATTTCTGTCTGGCCCCAAAAACAAATATGATCACGAGCCGCCACTGGCCATGTTCTTCTTGGTTTCCTCTGCAGCATCATTCACTCGCTACACCACTCTTTGGGCTCTCTATGTAATTATTGCCTAAGATCGTGAGTTTGTTGTGTCAGTTAAACATCAACAGACCAGTAGGCCAGCAAATCATTTTATTTCATGCCTTTTATTCCGGTTCGTTCCCCCAAGCAGAACCAAAAAAAATTTACTGACATAGGAAGTCCATCCCCATAGAGTCACGTTAGTCTTCGAACTCGAGGTCAAAGTTTTCCGGTCTACATTACTGGAAGGGGTTGGCTTGTGTGTTCTACCTGTCATTAGCAGATTATTATTTTCTTTTTCGCCCTTCCTAAAGGAGACTAGTCGACCCCAACTCTGCTGGATTCAGAGCCAGGCACAGAACACACCATGTACGCCGCGTCAATGGGTACGTTACCGTTAAAAATAAAAAATAAGCACATTACGTCAGACATTTCTTTTGCGCCGTGAAGAATTTTGCTTGAAGGCTTGAATAAGCTTTCTTTACTGTCCTACTTGCAAGACATATACAAGGAACGTGTGTACTAAAGTACTGGAAATCATAAATGTAACAGAAAGGTTGTATAGAAAATATAAGTAGACTTTCATACATGTGGATCATGCAATGGATACTGGATACATGTTTTAGGGAATGCTAACACGAAACAAATGCTTGCAGAAAACGGATGCACCAGGCCGTAAGGCGCATAACATGGTGCAACGACCCTCACAATGAGGAATCGGATAACGGATTCTACGGTCGCCAATCTGCCTCGGAGATTTAGCCCCGCAGTGAGAATGTCAGACCTACCATCATGAGGGTGGCCAAAACTTACTGCGGGAAGAGGTCCGCACAAACGGGGAAGCAGAAACCATAGGAATTATATCCTACAGAACTGCACCCAGTATGCACACTTGAGAAGAGGTGACCCACTCACACTAGCGTCCAAAACAAACTGTATGGCGTGGCTGATAATCTGAAGCAGACGACTGCCTTTATTAGAGAATCCGAAATCCCAATCTAGTGAGAACACAGAAGACAAACTGTATGGCGGGGCTGATAATCTGAGGCAGACGGCTGCCTTATTAGAGAATCCGAAATCCCAATCTACTGAGAACGCAGAAGACAAACTGTATGGCGTGGCTGATAATCTGAGACAGACGGCTGCCTTTATTAAAGACTCCGAAATCCCAATCTACTGAGAACGCAGAAGACAAACTGTATGGCGTGGCTGATAATCTGAGGCAGACGGCTGCCTTTATTAGAGAATCCGAAATCCCAATCTAGTGAGAACACAGAAGACAAACTGTATGGCGGGCTGATAATCTGAGGCAGACGGCTGCCTTTATTAGAGAATCCGAAATCCCAATCTACTGAGAACGCAGAAGACAAACTGTATGGCGTGGCTGATAATCTGAGACAGACGGCTGCCTTTATTAAAGACTCCGAAATCCCAATCTACTGAGAACGCAGAAGACAAACTGTATGGCGTGGCTGATAATCTGAGGCAGACGGCTGCCTTTATTAGAGAATCCGAAATCTCAATCTAGTGAGAACGCAGAAGACAAACTGAATGGCGTGGCTGATAATCTGAGGCAGACGGCTGCCTTTATTAGAGAATCCGAAATCTCAATCTAGTGAGAACGCAGAAGAAGAAGAAGAATACAAGTTTATTGAGAAACAGTAAAGAAACAATATGTGTTGCCGTAATTATAAAAATGGCAGAGTATGTTTGACATACATCACGATACAGTTTTCGAACAATGGTATATATATCAAGATGAGAACAATGAGTTTTTTGCAAGAACCCCAGAGGAAGCAACAAATATGATCAACAAATAAACAGTGTACATGTTTTAAGAGCTTCCGAAAAAAACAGTGTTTGTCTATTTGTTTTTTCGGAAGCTCTTAATGAAATGAAAATCATGGCATATCCTAAAGAACGTAGCCATCAATCACAGTAAACGAGTCGTTGATTTTCTAGGCACCACTTATACGTTCAGTAGTTTGTCATTACTTTCTGAACGGTGAGTTCTATTTTGACCTTTTACTACCTTAGCTCTTCAGCTCTTAATACCTGTACAATATATTATATATCAAGGAAACATAATTTTGATATCAAATCGACTTTCATCCTGGATAGCCAAATTCAATAATAAACTGGTTAACCCTACACTCCATGTTATTTGTTCAATATCAGCGATGTTTTGCGTGTCGATAGTTCGTATGTTTGTAAACACAAACACCTTAGTGATAAGCAACGCGCCAACGTAAACATTGCTGTTGTGATGGCGCGTGCCGTTCGCGAGTGCCAGACAGACGTAGAACCCGACATTATAGATATACGAATAGTAACTACCCGTTACTCAAATAGTACAATCGAATATCACAAGAATAATTATTTTGGTTTTTTTATCCAGTTATAGTGTTTCTTTCTGTCAGTTAAAAGAAAAGAAAGATTTCTGTTGCTTTTTTCAGAAGTTACAACTTAAAATAAACGAATAGTAAGTATTCTCTTCGTAGAGAAAAGCAATCGTTTCGAATACTTGTTACATTTGGAATACCTGTATATATGGTCGCAACTTATTGAATAACAAATATTTAGTATGAGATTAACATTTTGTTTATCGCACTTACCTGCAGCAAACCACAGCACAACATACTCATACTCTTTGGCTCAAATCACACAGAGTGGTTTATAAGTAAAAAAGAAAAAAGTAAAGTAAACCTTGTTATACCTCTAGATATATTAGGGAAAGGGTGTTAGTCTCGCACTTGTCCTTGACCTTCGCTACACGATGGGAGATGAGGTCAACATCACACCAACGCTTTTACTTCCCAGTGCTTTTCCTGGTACCCAATTGAGACTGGGTTGACCTGTGAGCCATTACGTTCGGAAAAATATTACCCTCCTCCCCCTCACTGTGGAATTGAGTCCGGTTCACTAGCCTAAGAAGTGAGTACACTAACAACTATACTATTGCGGCTCTCGGTTTATAAGTGGTTGTGATGAAAAAAGCAAGTAAGCAACTCCTTATTGTGTACTATATTATGGCTATTAAGCAGTGGCGGCTCATCATTAAGGGCCAGAGGTGCCGGCCCACCAAAATAACGTGTAACGTGATTTATTATTTAATAAATTGAAATATAACCTAACCCAAAGCCACGATTTTCCCGAAAATTTGGGTCTGACCCCACCAGCCAAAACTATCACGAGCCGCCACTGCTATTAAGTATTAGCATACTTGTCGCATTCATGGATTCATCTAATCTTATTATTAATGGCTAATTAAAATTTTCCCTAGTGTATTACTGTAATTATTTTTAACTGACAGCAGTAGTAAATGGACTAACTGTAGTGACTCATGGAAACCACATTTTCTTACTATAATACTTCTTAAGCTATTGTATAAGTATCTCATCTAATATTATCTTTACTTGACGGTCGAAGAAGGGTCTTTATAAAGAAGTTGATCTACTGGAATTAGTATTTACAGTGTCCACAAATCGGTAAGATGACAATCGCCAACAATCGCCAAGTAACGACTGCTAGGTAACGAGTACTAAGTAACGAGTATTTGTTGCATGCTTTACGACTAGATACTAATACTTTAAAAAACTTAAACGTTTTACCCCTACCCGGTAGTGACGACAACATTTTTAAAAATTAGGCCAGGTCTGTAACCTAGCACACACAACAGCCTCAGACACAATACTCAATCCATCCAAGACGGTGGTTATCAGCCGTTGCTTATCTTCGTCAATTTTATTTTCAAAAAACCAGCGCGATTTTGCCATTTCACATTTATTAACTTCCTCCTGCATATTTTGTGAACAATGTCTTGGTGGTTCCTATAGCTACATATCTAGGGCAGATCACGGATATTGATTGATTAGTATATAATGACAGTTGAACAGAAGTTCGATAGACTGATAATTCGTGATTAATACACGATCGTATGTAATATTGACTTTCAAGAACTTGAACAACAAAACACATTGATTGCGTTTTCTATGTCGGGTTCAAAGTTGTGTATACGAATCAAAGACTATCTCCTTCACTAATCTCGAGTGATCGTTGCACAAGTACTGGGAGCTGGCTCGCATCTGTAAACTTCAGTTTTTTTAATTCACCAAGATGAGTCGTTACAAGGGCTTTCCAAGTTACAAATAGTCGTCATTTGAGTTGTGCTAGTACTCTGCTGCTGGCATGTTCAGCTAGTTGAAAGGTGACAGAGCAATATGGTAGCTCGCCGAGTGCATAGACATCCACTATAACCGGTTTCCAGTTGTTGTTTTTCTCTCTCTTTAATCACATATAAACTGGAGTAGGCGAACATGGACCTCATAACCATTTAATATATAAACCAATTATTATGGTTTTCTATCTCATTTCTATGCTGATCGCAATAAGCCAGCATGATATCCACAACGTCTTATCACTAATGTTGTAAAACACTTTCTAGTAGACTTTTTAAAGATAAAAATAGTTGAATACTTTCTCTTGCCACAGCCAAATGAAATAGGTTCGGGAAAAAATTTCGGAAAACCTGACCACCAGACTTGAGAAGCGAGATCACTAATAACTACGCTACGCGGCTCTCAATTCCACATAGTAGGTACATTATATTTACCAGTTTAGTATGAAAGGTGGGTTATGCGCCTTGCTCCGCACACAGCAAAGAGTTGGGATCACTAATTTATTTCAGTAAGGACGAAGTGTAAACTAGTATCTTGCTGATGACGACAACTGTCAACTCAACCTCTAGGGATGTAGGGGGAAATTTTGACCGTGAGGTGTAAGTCTAACTAGTCTCTGTCTCACTTGGGGAATATACACTCAAATTTGACCGTGAGGTGTAAGTCTAACTAGTCTCTGTCTCACCTGGGGAATATACACTCAAATTTGGACCGTGAGGTGAAGTCAACTAGTCTCTGTCTCACCTGGGGAATAGACACTCTTATGTCAGGTTTTTTCCGTGACTTAGGTAGGCGAACACAGAAACAAAGGCGCAGAAACAGGGTGTTCTGGACTCACGTGTCTGTAGGCACCTAGTTGACACAACAAACTTACAAACTAAGACGTACATTCCATACAGACTAAAACAAGTAGTTTAGCAAGCTTGGTGCAGAGCATATGATTCCCAACTTTGTTTGGCCAACGCCCACTTTGAGATGGAGGGAGCTGCAGGAGATAGCTAGAGATAGGAAGACTTGGCATGAGTGGTTAGGCCTATGCTCCCAACTCAGAGAAAAGGCAAAGAGAGAGAGAGCCCACTTTGCACAAACATAAACTTTGTATCGCCCCCTCCTCCACATTATAACAGATTGCCAACCACCCCCATATATATACATGCTCTATTTTCTCTTGACATAAAAATTAATATATATTTCGTCATACATAGTCAATTTTCAAATGATTATATACATGAAATAAAAAATTTGATTTTTAAAAATGGATCAGTAAGACGGGCATAAGATGAATTAATATGCAGAATTCAAATTTTAAATGATTATTCAATAGCAAAATCATGAAAATAATTTATTTTAAAATAAGTATATTAATTTCTTCTTTGAAGCCACTGACCTAATCGCCTGAACACTTCCAAATTCTTTCTGAATCCATTTTCGCCCTTAGAACGATTCAGCGCCCACTGGGAGGCGGTACCGCCCACTTTAGGAAACACTGGTGTAGAGCGAACAAGGAAGAAGAAGATGTAACCAGTATGTGATGTTTCTTCATAGTTACTACACGGTCTGTTATTGCGCCATCTAGTTCCGGAAATACTTTTAGACGTGTAATTTTTTCCATGCTCTTTATTTCTATAACGATATCGGTATTGCTATTTTACCACCTACACGACCGAGTGTATTATGAACAAGGGTATCTCTAGCTTTGCTTGGGATAACTAGGTTGCTCTGAATGACAAAATCTTCCATCGCCTCTCTCTTTGTATTTATGTAGCGTATCCTCAGCTGCGCTGTTAATAAATCTTGATAGTATCCATTGCTGAAAATCCATGGACAGCAAAGAAAACAAATTGAGGTTTTAAATCAGACCTGCACACAAAAACCTTCAAAAGAATAAAAATCCGACAATCAAGGTTCTTCTGGCATATAATGCGAAGAGAAGGTTTAGAACATTTGGTGACTACAGGTAAATTCAGGGAAGGAGAGATTATGGAAGACAGAGAGAGAAGATGTTGGATGGCCTGACATCATGGTTCGACAAAATATCTACGTCAGAACTGATTAACTGCACTAAGCAAAGAGAGTTGTGGAGAGATATGATCGCTCACGCCGGCAGGCAATTAATTGATTGAAGTATCCAGTAGGTTGGGCTTGATCTTATATCATTCAGGTGATAGCTTTGTTTGGTGTTGAATACATGTCGCTTACAGTGAAGTTGTTTGACGAAGCTCTCTTACTGTCATTTATGCTTTATGTGTTGTTTTATTATGTCGATCTTTGAGTCTCACAAACCGTAAACCTTTTATTGATGGCAACTAGCACGTCTCTCTCTCGAGTGTACTTTCTCTCTCTTGCCTGAAGACTTCATATCCTCTGTTAATAAATCTAGTTTCAATGGTCATGTGACCTTCCTGAATACAACAAATATATGTGTCATTTTCTTTTACGACATAGTGTAGTTCTTTGTCTCTATCCCCCCTGCACCCCCTTTCCTTTCCCTTTTCGCATTTCACTAGATTAAACGCCCAAGTGGTTACGGGCCCAATTTAGGTGGTAAAGAATCGAACCACTGTTACCTGCCACGCATGTCGTAAGAGGCGACTAAGGAGGTTTGCTGAAATCAGATGCATATGTCTCAAACGTAGAATTTATGCATTTAGGCCTATCGAAACCAATGTGCAACGTGTACACGTTCTTGGCAAAGATCAAACATATCACAAAGAGTGATTAAAATTGATCGTAAAGAACGAACGCAAAGAAGAAGAAGTAGAAGACAGAAGAATCAGATTTGTTGTTCCTGTCATATTTGGTGAATACCACCTACCTGACCTCCTACTCTTGCAATAGAATATACCATATCGATCTAGTGTTTGTTGCTCAGCAACAGTTGCGATGCCTTTGTACATTTTCTTTTTCCTTCCTTTCGTTCGCTTGAAATATTACTTATATATTCAATGTTGCCCTTGTGTAAAATTCACTGTCTTTGTAACTTGTCTGTGGCATTGCAGCATGAGGTGATCGTGGGGCTGTCAGTGTTGTTTCACTAAACTATAGATTACTAAACTTTTTTGGCCCACCGCCCATTTTGACAATAAACTTTGTAACGACCCCACCGCCCACTTTGACACATAAACTTTGTAACGACCTCTCCACCGCCCACTTTGCACACATAAATTTTTGTAACGCCTCCTCCCCATTATAACAGTTTGCAACGCCCTCCCACATATATGCATGTTATATTTTATCTTTGATATAAAAAATTGTTATATATTTATGAATAAATGGTCAATTTTCAAATGATTAATAGAAAATTGATGACAAAAATGGATGTAAACAGCATAAGATGATTAATACAGAATTAAAATTTAAATGATTATTCCATCGCAAAATCACGAAAATTTATTTTAAAAATATTTATTATTAATTTCTTCTTTAAGGAGCCACTGACCTCTATCGCCTGAACCACCCTAATCTGAACCAGAGCAAACCATAAACTTATAGAGTTAGAGTGGCTAACTACCCACTACGATCCCAGAACGCTTCAGGCCCACTGCAGGAGGAGTGGGGCCGATACCCCACTTGGAAAACGAGGCACAGAAACCATTTAGTTTGTTTAATTACATCATTTTCGGGTAGTCTTGAAGCATGTGCTCTGCAGTCTGGTATGCATGTACATATGGCTGAATTGTCTTTCTTGAAATGTGTATATATTTGACTGTTAAGTCGATTAGACTCTGGTCTCTCTCTCTCTCTCTCTCTCTCTCTCTCATGCGCGATCGTACTTCTGTTCTGAGTCTCAAATTGACAACTTATTCTAATCTGCTCATATTTTGTTAGTCATCTTGTGACTTTCTGATTGATTTAGCAGTTTTTTCCTTTGCTGATAGGTAACTGGTACGTTCGGCTGCTCTTCTGCACCAACGTGCTTGTTCAGTCTCTTTTATAGGAGTAAATCAATCAAGATTGCGATCATCTGAGGAAGATTCTGTTCCATATCTGTAGTTCTATTACAGTTTGTACTAGTACGTAAAATTGTGCACCACGGTGAAGGATTGACTTCACTGCACGGGTTTCGCATCTGTCTCGTCCCTGTCTGCAGAATGATGGTACGATATCTGCCGAGAGCAATGACAAAACAAGCTCCGTAGCTCCGCAACAATCATAGGAATCTCATGAAAAATTTCACATGCGTCTCGGTCCGATTCGAACTCACAAGTTTCAATACAATAGATAAACACCTTGACCACTTCGCCATTGAGACCCCCAAATAATATTTGCAGATATTGTTATATTACAACTCAGACTCACTCAGGTGGTTTCCATGGTAACAAAGTATAGAATCACTATCTCACTCAGTGCTTGTGTAAAGGCATCCAAGTGTCGTGGTCGAGGGTCAGATCTCCGACTAACAAAACAGCAAACAGTTACTGAGAGGGGGGGAAACTATTTGATAGTCACCATTTTTTTGCATCTGTGCATGTTGTGCGTGAGAATTGATGATGAAGATACCTCAGACGTACAGTGTCGTCTTCGTGGTAGAGAGAGAAGATATAGTAATCAATTTCTCATGGGTACAGTGAGCAAATGGACTTTAGGATGGCTGCGCAGCGAGGACAGAGCATGCATGGAATGCTCAATGCCGTGACGTCGATCGCATAACATAAACATAACATAACCTCAGACTAAACGATTTCATTGTTCCACATTCAGATCTAACAATTCTTCTTCTTCTTCCCGTGGTTGCATCCATTTGTGTAGATCTTCTTTAATAATTTGATGTATTGTTCTTCATGGAATTGACGTTGAACCCATACACTATCATCAAATAGCTTGTCCTGAGCAGAACTTTGCCAACCCCAACAGTCCTCCGGAATTTCTCTAAAGGCCAGACGTCCTGTCTCTGCAGCCGTCATGTTCAAACCATCAGTTACATCCTGAATCCATCTTCCTCCGTGGTCTTCCTCTTCTTCTCTGTGCATGTATGCCTCCTCTCCAGCCCTTCATGTCTTTTTATATGTCCAAAATATCTAATCTTTCTTTCTTATTTGTAGCATCAGCCAGTTTTCTTTGATTTTGAGTTCTTTCTGGATAGATCTATTTGTTCTCTCTCTGTCCAAGATATATGAAAGACTCTTCTGTAACACTTATATTCAAAAGCACATATATGTTTTTATATACTGCAACCCATACTGAACCCATACTGTGAACCCATACTGCGACCCATACTGCGAACCCATACTCATGAACCATGACTCATGAACCCATACCATGAACCCTGAACCCATATGCGAACCCGAATAAAAGGCATGCAGAAACTGGATGTGTTGACCTACGGGTCTGTAGACGCCTCGACCAACGAACACTAAAAGATTGACCACAAAGAGTGGTTTAGCAAGTAGTTGGCGTAGAGCAAACGGTTAAGAAGTTTCCAAACAAATACAAATTATCTTCTGCAACCCTGCACAAAACTTTAATAGACAGACATGTTTGTGTCATCTTCTCTGATGGTGTCACCTGGTGCAGCACACTCTAACATCACCCTCTAGGTCAAGTCACTTAGGCCTATAATGGTGATTCTGTCCGTTAGCGTAAGGGATTATGTCATATTGTGCGTCAAAAGCAGTAACGCCGATTGCAAATAATTTGTTGGTTATAAGTTTATGCAAGTGCTTTGGTGACGACCTGTGCTTCATTGGGAACTGAAAGGTGCAGAAGAAGTAGTGCTTGTGCAAACACACAAAAAGACCACTATACTAAACACACAAGCTTAGCCCGTTACGTGTAGTTGATGTGGTGCAGACATACAACGCTAGCATATTTCAGTTCTGCTTACTCAACATTTTGATCACATCCATCCCATAATTAATCAACGATGTGTTGCACTTTGAAAGAAAGTTTACATTGTGCTGTCCTACCCTAGCATCGAGCGAAATTTCCAACTGCCCTGTAACACGGTAATCCCAACACATCGTGCTCAGATAATCAGCTGTGTTGTTGCATCATCGCGAGGCGTGCGCACAAGCCGCGCGTCATGTCTACTACACTGGTCATGGTGAGAACGAGTAGGAAAATACATTTTCCAGAATAATTATATGGATTGTTTTCTCGTTCTGTCGGCTATCTCTGTTGGGGAATGTCAACATTTTATCAATAAAATTCGGAATGAAGTTCCTTTTAAAGTCCTGTACACTTTATCGGAAAAGCTTGTGCTTTTATGGCGGGAAAGTGTGTTGAATGACTGGGCGTTGTTTAGACCAGAAGTTACACTCAAAAACATATGAAAATTCTGTCCTGCTTTATTGATTCCTGATTCTGAGACGTCAATAATATCACATCAAAACTGCATACTTTTGCCCACGCATTTCTTTAGCGCAAATTCGTATCAGATGACCACCCTGTACAGATAATCACAGAAATTATGGGATAGATTGAAAGCTGATGAAAGTAATTTTAACACTGTATTACCTCGACTCTGAAACATCATTAATTGTAGGACACCACACCTACTTCAGCATAGCTAACGGAAAAACACACCTTGTATTCTAAGAAAAAATATATATAAAATAAAAAGCTGAAATATAACTAACAAATATTTTTGTTATAAAATAGTTCAATTTACTAACAAACTTAGTATCTTTCTGTATGTTTGTTATGTATTTATTCCTTCTGTATATTCCTAAGAAGTCGATATCTGAATCAATATCCCAGGCTTTAAGCCCGACAGTGAAGTTAATAACACGATGCGCTAATGAACACATGCCGACAATATTCCTAGGTTTTAATGCACAATCGTTCCATTTTATATTCATTATTTTTCGCAGACATCTATTTTCAAATGTATTCAACTTGTTTTCTATATCTTTAGTCATTTTCCAACTCGCTGGCATATGTTAGGATTGATACAACATTTGAATTGAAAATTCGTAATTTAATTTAATACTATATAACTTGCAGTTCCATATTTTATTTAGACTTTATGTGATGTTGTTTGCCAATTGTATCATAATTTATTTTTTTAACATTTCCTGTGCAATCAAAATTGCTACCAAATAGGTGAACTGCTCTGTTATTTTTATCATTTTAGATTCCAGTGTGATTCTGTTACTTGCCATAGGTCTTCATTATATTTGTTTTTCATAGCTTATCTGGTAGTCCAACTTCTGATGCTATAGATGACAAGTTGTCTGTTTTTCCTTGCATATCTTGGTTGTTTCTACTTAACAAGGCAATATCATCTGCAAAATTCAAATCTCTAGTTGACTATTTTCACCAATCGATGCCAGTTTCATCCTGCAACATTTTCGCATCACCCAGTCAATGGCCACTCCAAACAATAGCGGAGATAGAATACAGCCTTGCTTTACTCCGGTTTCAACCATAAACCAGTCGCTGTGTCCACCATCAGTGCGAAATGCACACTGTGAACCATCATAGAGGTTCTTAATAATGTTTATTATTTTGTCTGGTATTCCAAAATAATAAACATTATTATATAACAGAATATAATAAACAGAATTATATAACAAACAAAAAACTGTTTATTTGCATCAACAAGCTACCACCAATTACTTAAACATGCATTCGTAAGGTTGTAGAGGATATAGGACTGTCTGCAAAACATTACTGTTATACATCAGGTAGATTTTGTATTTAAATCTTAGTGTATTCATGAATTGTAAACGAATTTTAGCTCACGACTACGTTTAAATTCATAGCGACGAACGATACAAAAAATGCACAAAAATATTCCAGTCTACTTTACATTAATTGTCTGATTTTTCTTCTGATCTGTCTTTAATAGCATTTCGTTTCAACGAGACTTTGCAATGCAATATTTTTTACTCATTTAAATGTTAATATGGGATGAGAATTTAACTCTTATGTTAAAGCACAGATTCCAGTGAACGAACAGGTTAAAAAAAGACGCTGGTGCTGGATAGAACACACTTTGCGAAAACCTGAGGAAATATAAGAAGGGTCCTTGCCTGGAACCTACGGGACAGGAGAAGGGGAGGCAGAGAAATACATGGAGACGAGATTTGGAGGCAGAGATCAACAATATAAAGAAGAGCTGGAGGGAGCTGCAGAGATAGCTAGAGATAGAGGACTGGCATGAGTTGGTTGAGGACCCATGCCCCAATCCGCAAAAGGCAAAGAGAGAGAGAGAGAGAGAGAGAGAGAGAAAGAGAGAGAGAGAGAGAGAGAGAGAGAGAGAGAGAAAGGATGCGAATGAACATAAGCAGTAACTTCATTTCTCGTGTAATTTTAAAGATACAAAAAACTTACTAGTTGTTGGTGAAAGAGTTCAAATGTAATAAAATTAAGTAGTTGTCAAGTTTCAAAGATGTTTGAAATCAAACATGGTCACTTTATTCTATAATGGAATTTAGAATGATGGATAAGAAACCATGTCTTAGATAGTTTAGTTTAGTCGTCGGATCATCATCACTGCACGTCGAACCAATTAGTTCATATTGCTCTGATCTTTCCCAGTATGTCTCTGATGTGGCGACTAACGAGAACGGTTCTTTGTTGGTTTAATATTCGTCTTTGGCTACCAGTATAGTGCTCTATGTCTAGCTACACCACACTTAACTTGTAATTTTGCAGTCTGTTAGTGTTGAAGATTCAGCACTATTACATGAATTATGTCTTAGATTAAGAGATCAATAGAGCAGGAAATATTTTATATTTTATGTTGAATAGAGCTTCCTGGTCTAAACAACGTCCTCTTCGTCTTTCCCATCTCTTCTCATCATAAACAAAGGTAGAGTCTTTTTCTCAACAAAAGTGTACTGTACTTTTAATCGGATCTTTATTTCACGTAAAACAAACCCGAACCAGAATCATAGAGAGAATCTGCCTCGAGGGTTACGGGCCAAATTTGGGGTGTAAAGAATAGAACCACTGTTACCTGCCACGCATGTCGTAAGAGGCGACTAAGGAGGTTTGGCTGAAAGGATGCATGTGTTCTAAACGTGTAGAAGTCTATGCATTTAGGGGCCTACAAAACCAATGTGCAACGCATGCAATGTTTTTGCAAAGATCAAACATATCACAAGAGTGATTAAAATTGGTCATAAAGAACGAACGCAAAGAAGAAGAAGAGAGAGAAAGAGAGAGAGAGAGAGAGAGAGAGAGAGACAGAGAGAGAGAGAGACAGAGAGAGAGTTTGATAGTGAAGAAAAAACACAACCGCACCTGTTATACACTACCTATTCTACAACAAGCATATGTACATACACATACAGGATTAGATTAACAGGATATGTCAGGATATGACATACAGGATTAGATTAACAATTTAACACAATAAACACGACTTTAAGAATCAACTGAAGGGGCGCCACTTTCATTGCTGTATTTACCATTGACTATATGGTACTTCTTCTTCTCTTCTTCTTCTTCTAACGCTCCATATCGACCACTTGTCAACCACTCTGTGTGATTGTATGTGATCTGAGCCTAAGAGCAATTGTACGTTGTGCAGTTATAGGCCTACAAGTAGCTAGCACATCCGATTTCTGCGCTGCGTTGTATTTACTAGGCTAGCATTCCTAGGGCCCACATCAGTCTCCTCCTACGACATGTATTGTAGGTTGCAGGTACTATTCTTTGCTTCCTTGGGGCCTAGACGACATGTGTGGACTATATAGTACAAAACTGAAAATGGGGCATTTTCACAAAAATATGGTATATATATATATATATATATATATATATATATATATATATATATATATATATATATATATATATATATATATATATATATATATTTATACAAGGAGGTCAGAAATAAATGCGCCATAATTTTTGAAAAATACACTATTGATCATAATACGTGAAATTTGTGCACACAAACAGCACATGTCATACTGCAAGTGTACAAAATTTCATGATCCTGTCTTTATTATTACCAGAGAAAAATAAATGTGGTGCCTTACTTTCTGACCTTCCTCGTATATATAAAAGTAACAACATCATCATCATATTGATCTTTGTCTCAGGAGACAATAGGTATTGCGTTACGTATGTTCTGCACTGAATCACAACGTTTTTGTCGCTGTAATAGTATTCTGAGTGGCAATCCTGCACAGTTGCTGCAGATAAAACTGGAGCTGATACAAGGATGTCTCTCTGCCTCTGTGCCTTTTTGCCTCCACATGTGATGTTGTTTTCTTCTTTCTTTTGAGCCACCTCACTGCTGCTCGCCATGCTGCCTGTCTTGCCAGCTGATCCAGTGTTCTTTGTCTATGCCGCATGAAGTTAGATCACGCTTGCAGGTGCACGAAGGTAGTAACATACTTACTTGCCAATTGACCGTCTGTAAAGACGAAAAGGTCATTATATATAACAGTCATAAAAATTGTAATAAAATTGTACAACATAATTTAATTATATACATTAATCTTTTTATTTTTTTATTTATGATTTTAAATATATATAATATATATATATATATATATATATATATATATATATATATATATATATATATATATATATATATATATATTGAGAGCTTAGTAGTGCCTGCTCTCTAAAGTCTGAGGCCCAGTGTACACATCAAAATCAACAGGTAAGAAAATTACGAATGAAAACTCGAATTAAACCTCTGGCATGTCCAAATACCGACCCAGCCTCAACTGGGTACCAGACATGCTCTGGGAAAGTAAGGCGGCCGGTGTGATGCTGACCACATCACCCATCGACGGTCAATGAAAAATACAGGCCTAACACTGATGACTTATATACCACGAGGCAGAAAGGGTTCTTTACTTTTGTCCAAATACTGGTAGTTCATTGTCATTAGAAAACTTCACACCGTTGCATTTTCAACTAACTAGAATGGCAAGAGACGCTTGTAATGAGGAAAGCAAACATTCATGCAAAATTCAATCAAATGCGCAATGACTATGTCTAAATTCATATAATTGAAGACTGTAGTAAAACTGTATAGCAAAGGCGAAACACGCAGAAAGAAAATAATGTAGTTTTGCAAAGTATAACGACAAGATCCAGCGGCGTATCGACTAAAAGGTCTCTAAACTCATAGCAATAGAACTATATAAATACAAATTTGTCCAAGAACTCTAACACTTTTTCTCCAGCAGTAAGGAACTTGGAACTAATTCAAGTAGAGATATTTATAGAAAGAGTGTTTCTGAACTTCAATGTCAAGCACAGTCTAGCAGCGCTTGCGCTTTGTCCTTCAGGTCAATGCCATGTAATATCTATGTTGCGCCTGTCTTACATGCATAGAAGCTATTAACAAACTCGAACCGTATTCTCGTTCTGCGCAAATTATACAGTTCACAAAGATTGATTAACGTGTTTTTTCTCTCGTTTTTCCCCTTTGTTCTCGCAATGAATTCAAAGTTAGTTAGTGCCTAATATGGTTCTCTGACTGATTTTGCTTTGAATACTTGCTTTTCTTACCATCAGGGGGTCTCTGTGGCTAAGGGGTTAAACCCTTTGCCTTGTGAGTCGAAGGATCGTGGTTCGAGTCCGACCGCGCCGTTTTGTTCACGAGTGCAGTTTTTCCAGAGACCCCTAGGATTGTTGCTGGAGCCACGGAGTCTCGTACTTGCAATACTCGGCAGGTGCGTGCCATTTCCGCTGAGAGGGACTGGAGCCATAGGGGTAAAACCCGGTGCAATGAAGTCAATCCTTCGGCTTAAAACCCTTTAAAACCCTTTTCTTACCATCAGTGTCCATCATCATTTAGGCGAGCCTTACCCCGACTGTTGAGGTACTGGTAATTTAGATCTTTAGTTTAGTTTAGTTTAGTCGTCGGATCACCATTACTGCACGTCGAACAAATTAGTCCATAGTGCCCGATCTTCCTCAGTATGTCCATAACGTGTGGCGACTAACGACACCGGTTCTTTGTTGGTTTACAATTCTTCTTGTCTGCCAGCATAGCATTCTTGTCGAGCTACACCACACTTAACTTTGAGTTCTTGCAGTCTGGTTAGTGCTGTAGATTCACCGCCATTACGTGAATCCATACGCCTCTCTCCTTAGGAATTTATAATGTCAGCCTGGTCCATTGCTCGTCCGCTTTGGACAGTAGCCATACCTGCAAGCATATCCGCACGTTCATCCCCCCCTACACCTGCATGCCCTGGCATAAAAATAATTAGATCTTTAGTACTTATAAAGAATCAGGAAATCTATAGTCCAACCTCATACAGTATGCAAATAGAACGTTTTTTGGCTCAAGGTGTTCTCGAACCCCAGAATAAACGCGGCCCGAGGTTACTAGCGAAGCCTCCCGTGTGTTGCCGGGGCTCGCAAGGGGAGCAAAGAATAGTAGCACTGCCATCAGCAAGGCATGTCGTAAGAGGCGACTGAGGATAGGCAAGAGAAGCACCCTAGTAAATAAAAAATCGTTGCAGAAGTTGGATGTGCTGGCTTACTTGTGGGCACATACCTGGTATAACATACAATCGCTCAGGCTCGGATCACATACAAATCATAAAGAGTGGTTTAACAAGAGGTCGATATGGAGCGTTTGAAGAAGAAGAAGAAGAAGACTAGAGAGGTGTGTTATCGTTCAATGTTAATACGGGCTATTAACATGGTTGATAAGAACAATGACAAAGAAGAAGAAGATATTGTTGTTATATTAGAGTTGAAGAACTGGATTATGTCGAGTTATACTCATCCCAATGGATCCAGAATCAGGCTTCTATCACTAGGCAACGATGGGTCTTTGTGTTGCTTAATGATACCGCGATGAATGCGAATCGTTATGCTATTCCTCTCCTCTCTCTCTCTCTGCCGCCTTTTTAACCCGGATTGGGCATAGGCTCAACCAACTCATGTCAAGTCGTCCATCTCTAGCCATCTCCTGCAGCTCCTCCAGTCTTCTTTATATTGTTGATCTCGCCTCCAAATCCTGTCTCCATGTATTTGCCTCTCCTTCTTTCTCTGTCCTTGGGTTCTCAGTCGATGCAAAGATCCAGAAGGGCAGGTTTCGGTATGAGTGGATGTCTTCTATAGAAGTTTCTAACTCCAGCGGTTTACGTGGATAAATTGTCCTGGCATGTGGGTGTTTACGGTAATGAGAGAGGGACAGACTTGCATCAACAGCATCGATTGTTGGGAGTTGAAGATGGATAAGGGAGATATTCTTCGGTCTCTTCACGACTGTCTGTTGGATGAGGACACTAAAATCGATGTTGAATCGATCGCGATTTAGGCAGTTTTGAGTTACCCGTTGTACAAGTCGAACTGGATGCATGAGAGGCAGAGTGAGAGGTGTGTTTAATCAGCGAGCCACGAAAACCATCAGTATACATACTTTCGATATCTGTTGGGGGAGACTGAGCACCTATGGGTCTGCCCTGAATGCAATGACGTCAGTTTAGTAACCAATAACCCTTGCGGTTTGCGGAAAGGACCCTTCTTGTTATTTTCCCCTCAGGTTTTCGCAAAGTGTGTCCTATCAAGCGCCCTGTCTACTCAATCCATACTTGGAGATTATCATGATCATGTGTGTTCGATTATAATGTATGCATGCCAAATGTTCAAGACAAGAAGATCATCACGTCCTGAGTCACAGTGCCTTTACGAAGTGTGTCGGTAGACAGACAACTGCACATATCGATTCTCCATGCTCATGTCTAGCTAATACAATTTTGCTTCTTCCAACACAGATATAGTGTTTGTATATTGTCAATATGACGCACATTTGTATACAACATATAATTCATCCTGTAACGTTAAACGTTACATAGAGTCTGCAAGCACTTTTCCCATACTCCTCTATTCTGGGAAACTTGCTCATTCTCTTCCATGGATCTGAGACCGTTATATTCTGTCCTCTCTCAGCAAAGTTCGTTTCAGGTCCCTTAGGCCGTCCTCTTTTTCTTGAACCCTCTGCATCCGATTTCAATGTCTGCTTTGATATTTTTTTATCATTTCTTCTTAACTAGTCTCCATCTTCTCCTTCTTATAACAATTGTTACTAGTGGTTGATCAGACAAGATAAGATAAGTTTTTTAGAGATAGGATTTGTAGACGTAAAATTACGTTTGATTTTTTCTTCTAAGTTTAGTTTATTGCAATATTGCTTAATTTAATAACAATTTTTGTTTCTGTAATTTGCATCAAGTACCGATCGACGAATTATAAACAGCTAGCTGCAGTAAATGAACAATAGTCTCTTCTTCTTCTTCGTCCTTCGCCCCTAGGGAAGCATAGTAAGCAACCACGGCCTTCAAGATCGCTGATTCAAGGCCATAGTTTCCAGATCTCCACTCTTCCTCATTTTCTTGCATTTCGTCTCCAACTCCTGTCTTCGGGTGTTCATGTGTCTTTCCACCTCTATTGCCCTGGGGTTCTTCGGAGAACCTGTCTTGTGATTCTTTAAGGGTTTACTTAGTGTGGGTCCTATCCATCGCCACCTTCTGCTGCTTATCTCTTGTTCCACCTGTCGTTACCCTGTTCTCTCCCAGAGTTCCTGGTGTGTCATGTCCTACCATCGCAGATGGAGAAAATGGACAGTAGTAGGAGTAGAGTAGCGCAGCAGCCGTCTTAAAATAACGACTGCTTCAGCCATGTGATCTACTGAAACACAACAGTAGTAGGAGTAGAGCAGTCTTAAAATAACGACTGCTTCAACCATGTGATCTACTGGAAACACACAACAGTAGTAGGAGTAGCAGCAGTCTTAAAATAACGACTGCTTCAGCCATGTGATCTACTGGAAACACACAACAGTAGTAGGAGTAGCAGCAGTCTTAAAATAACGACTGCTTCAGCCATGTGATCTACTGGAAACACACAACAGTAGTAGGAGTAGCAGCAGTCTTAAAATAACGACTGCTTCAGCCATGTGATCTACTGGAAACACAAAGTAGTAGTAGTCGAACCAACATGACAGTCTTGTGCTTCACTTGGAACAAGTTGATGTAGTAGCAGTAGTAGTGGTACTATTAGTAGTAGTGGTAGTTGCAGTGGTGGTAGAGGTAGCAACATCAAAGTAGTTTAAAACAACATCACATGTGAGCAAAAGAGAGCACAGAGAGCAAAGAGAACATCCTATGTATCAACTCTAGTCTCCAGTTTTACCTGAGCCACTGTAGGCAAGGATTGCCACTCCAGAATAGACCATTACAGCCACAAGAAACGTTGTGATTCAGTGCAGAACATATTACGTGACGCAAGACCTATTGTCTCCTGAGACAAAGAGGCCAATGCTGATGATGAGTGGTTGTAGCAGTAGAAGCACTAGTAGTTGTAGTAGTATCAGGAAGATATATTTGTTCGCTTAAGCTTTTTTCCCAGAATGTTAGCAGCAAAACATAATTCTAAGAACTCTGACCTATAATAAATGTAACGGAGTAACTGTGTGGTGTGTGCATGTGTAGATTTCGGATTGCGTTATCCGAGCGTGTTAATGCTTATTACTGAAAGACTTCGCCCGCCTGCCCAGCGTGTTCGTAGCGCGTTGACTGTGGTGACAGCCCTCTGTGAGTGCGGGTCAATCACGGGCTGACAGAAAGCACACAGGTTCCTCAGGATTCACGGTGTTCCGTGGCACCGAACCGAAAGGAGTTACGATGTCCATGGCACGAGCCAAAGAGCTGAAAGCTCAAGTGCTTCTGGATCGGAGGAAAAAATACTGAAAGACTCTGTAGCTAGATAGACGATATTGCACATTATGAAAGTAGAAATTAAACGGCCAGATTAAACTAGCTACAATAACATATGAATGCATTGCATAGCATGTAGAAAGTACAACATGAAAATCAACAAACAAAAGACTGAGACTCATGAAAATCAAGAACACCAAGTCAAACAAACATACAAATAAACAACATCAGAGTAAAGCATGTTTCTGAATTTGAATATTTAGGCAGCATTTTCACAGAGGATGGAAAACTCGATAGAGAAATAGAGACAAGGGTGGAAATCAAATGCAGTGACTTTACCAGCTGGACCATTACACAACACCCAAAGATCAAGATAGAAGTGAAAAAGACAGATGATAAGTAATTTCCTACAACACTTTGTTACCAGTGCCAAACTTGGTATCTACAGCAACACATCACAGAAAGCTCACCATGTGTGAAATGAAATGCTTGAGGAAGACAGTGGGAGTCACCAGGAAAGATAGACTACACAATGAGGACATCAGAAGCAGAGTGGGCATAACTTCATGCACTGAATACATTGAAAGACAACAAATGCAGTGGTTTGACATTTAATGAGAATGAAATACAACCAACAACCAATAAAAGCATACAATAAAAAGAGATCAGGTACTAGAGCTAAATGAAACGAAGAAAAAATGGTAGACAATATCAGACCACTACATGAAAATGGAAAACGTGGCATATCCTTTACAGGACGTAGTCATCAATCACAGTAAAAGAGTCGTTGATTTTCTAGGCACCACCTATATGTTCAGTAGTTTGCCATTGCTTTCTGAACGGTGAGGTCTACTTTACCTTTTGTAAATCCCACGGAAACGAATTTGCTTCCAAACTTGCCCAACGTGGGGTTTGAACCAGGTACGTTTGGGTTTGTGATCGATCTCACTACCGCTTGAGCTACAGACGCCACACTACATAAACACGGATATAACACAACAAGGGCGACTCATCTGGCCCTGGCACGCAAATTAAAGCTCCCACCCCTACTCTTAACGACGAGCGTGGACAACCAATTCCATCTTCCACCTGGGTAAAGACAATAAACTAAAAGGCGCCCAAGTGGTTACCGGGGCTCAAATTTGGGTTGTAAAGAATAGAACCACTGTTGCTCGCCACGGATGTCGTAAGAGGCACTCAAGGAGAACTGGCTGAAATCGGATGACGTGTCTTAAACGTAGAAGTATATGACGAGGCCTACCAAACCAATGTGCAACGTATAACGTTCTTGGCAAAGATCAAACATATCACAAAGAGTGATTAAAATTGTTCGTAAAGAACGAACGCAAAGAAGAAGAAGAAACTAGGAGGATAGATTTTGCAACCCCATTGAGATGACATCATGATAGTGTACCGTCTCCGCATCGAAGGATGACTGTAATAGACCTCTAACATCCCTTGTTTCTTGCCTTGATGTTGCACTCTTGATCTGTACATCTCTTATGCCCTCCCTTCTCCAACGTATGTCTTCCACATCCTCTTACTCAGCGGCGGTTCGTGATCATTTTGTTAGGGGCCAGACATAAATTTCGGAAAAATCATGGTTTCGTAGATATATGAGGAAATTAGAAGAACAGTCGTAACAACACTGCTATTAGATTTATTGAAAAACAGAGACTAAATGGTTTGGCCACTTGGTCAGAATGAACCCGAATACACCAGTTGCAAGGGCTTACAACCTGAAAATGGAATCATCAAGAGGAAAGGGCAGACCAAGAAAAGATGGGTTGATGGAGTTACAGACATCTTAAAACTCCACATTACCACAGCAAATCAAGCGACCGAGCGTGCATTATCTCGGAAACCGATCATCAGTTAAACCTGCACGCCTAGCGACAAAAAAGCAGAGAAGGACAAAAGAAAGAAAAAATAATAAATACACGTTACACCTATTTTTGGGCTGGCCCCACTGGCCTTAATGACGAGTCGCCACTGCTTTACTTATGCCCACGTTCATCTTTCTGTCATATAACGAAAGCAATAACAGGATATCCCGTTTGCCTGGGGCGAACATCCGGTAGCTCGGCATAACCAGCAGTGGTGAAAGTCACAACGAGGCCATTGTCATGACTACGGATGTACTAAAATAAACAATAATATATCAGAACTATAGATCAAGGTTGTACTTTTGAATATAAGTGTTATAGAAGAGTTCTACGTATATCATGGACAGAGAAGAGTTCTACGTATATCATGGACAGAGAAGAGTTCTACGTATATCATGGACAGAGAAGAGTTCTACGTATATCATGGACAGAGAAGAGTCCTACGTATATCATAGACAGAGAAGAGTCCTACGTATATCATAGACAGAGAAAGAGAACAAAGATCCATTCAGAAAGAACTCAAAATCAAAGAAAACTGGCTGATGCTACAAATAAGAAAGAGAAAATTGAGATATTTTGACATATAAAAAGACATGAAGGCTGAGAAGATCATCATGGAAAGAGGCATACCAGCAAAGAGAAGAAGAGGAAGACCACGAAGAAGATGGATTCAGGATGTATCTGATGGTTTGAAATTGACGGCTGCAGAGGCAGGGACATCTGGTCTATGAGAGAGAGAAATTCCGGAGAACTGTTGAGGTGGCAAGTCTGCCAGAACAAGCTATTTGATGATGATGACAGATCAAGGTCAACCTGACGGAGAGCAGCGGAGGAGGAGATGAACCAGAGCCAACTATAAACTACTGGCCTTCGGCTCAGGTAAGAATTGTGAAATCAGAACCCAACTACACCACGGACCTCGCATTCCAGTATTGGTAGACGAATCTCATTTAAAATCAACACAAAAATGATAACTCGAAGTCATATTATGCAACAAGTTAAGTTTAACAATAAGGTATCTCAATATTAAAATATTTTTCACCAATAAATAACTATAGACTCACATAATTGAGTAAAATTGCAAAAAAAGCTTGCAGTGTCTTATAAACATCAATAATTTCTAGATCCTTTCTTATCTAGGTCAGGAATACCGGCAGTTGTCTGGCCTTGCTAGAGCACAGCCAGGCTATAGTAGAGAGCCTGGCATGCCAGAGCCTGGCTGTGGATGAACAGTGTAGGTCTGTCAGGAGGCTACCTGTTAAGGATACACACTGACCGAGCACGCTGGAGACACTTTGTGGAGACATACTTTGTTGGAGACACTTTGTTGGAGACACTTTGTTGGGACACTTTGTGGGGACACTTTTTGGGGACACTCTGTTGGGAGACACTTTGTTGGAGACACTTGTTGGAGACACTTTGTTGGAGACACTTTGTTGGGACACTTTGTTGAGACACTTTGTTGTGACACTTGTTGACACTTTGTTGTGGACACTTTGTTGTTGCCTTATATTTCAGCTCACAAGCATGGCTGACACTGACAGTATTTGTTTGTTTGTATCCATTGGATTGGTTGATTGATTGGGTCATTATCATTGCACCTTCGGTGAGCAACTATGTATGCTCCGATTTCTTTCTTACAGGAAGTTCTCAAGGCAGTGCATGAACTCAGTAGCACCTGCTGAGAGTCCTGATATAATTTAGATAGTGAAAATATTTTGTAGGAATTTTATTTTTAAAATCTTTTAATGAATTTCTCTGGCAGCAGCTTTCCAGCCTGCTCTTCCTAATTTGAACAGCCAAGGTTCTTTACGTGCTCAACTGAACACGGGACCTACGTTTTATCGTCCATCTCCGATAGGATTAAAAACTCGATCTCACCTACACTGAGATCAGGGATCTCTGGAAAAATATCTGATGTCTCCCTGAGGGAGCGAACTTAGTATCTTTGGAACGAGATGTGGCACCTAATCTCTACACCACAGAGACCACCTCTTCAGAGATCCATGGGAAAGAAGTAAAATAACTGTGTTAAACAGGTCTGACCTTCTTCTTCTTTGCGATCGCTTTTTGATGATTATACCGTTAGACGCGTTCTTATGATGAAGTCGACTGTTGTCGGGAGCTCATCTCTGGTGCCATGTAGTTTTGAATGTAGTGTTGTGTTGTAGGGCCAGCATTCCTTTCTTGGGAGGACATACAGGGGCAGTCTTGCAGGACATGTTATGTGGTTTGTTCAGCGGAACCACAGGGGCACAGAGGAGTTGGGGACAATCGCATTAGGCCTGACATAATGGATTAGAGCGGGGCTCCCATGCGATAGACCTGTGTTCAATTCACGTTAAGGTCATGTATTTTTTCTGTTATGGGCATAATGAAAAATTGTAACCTAAACAGTTCCCCTGCGACTGTGCTAGCCAAGCGACCATTAAATTCTACAGGCTCACGTCCTACATCGCCCTAAAAAGCGTACAGGCAGTAACGATAGTTTTAAAATAAAAACCAGACACATAACACAACCAGACAAGAGACACATAACACAACCAGACAAGAGACACATAACACAACCAGACAAGAGACACATAACACAACCAGACAAGAGACACATAACACAACCAGACAAGAGACACATAACACAACCAGACAAGAGACACATAACACAACCAGACAAGAGACACATAACACAACCAGACAAGAGACACATAACACAACCAGACAAGAGACACATAACACAACCAGACAAGAGTCACATAACACAACCAGACAAGAGACACATAACACAACCAGGAGCAATAAATTAAATGGATTGTAAGCAAGAAATTCTTTTTTTTTTGTTGTTGTCTGTTGGCCTACCCGTTATGATATAAAGAGATAACCAAACACAGACTTGTTCTTAGATTACAACAGAGTGTCTCTGCGTAAAGAGACTTTTATTCCGTACATAACAAATAATATCTTATCTTATCTTATCTTAACCACATTTATCGTGAAGCGTCGTGAGGAGAGTTAGTTTTTTCTATCTTGTACCAGGTGTGTTGTGCTTGACGTTGTCAGTCCATGCTTTCGCAGGGACTCTGAGATGTTATCTATCCATCGTGTTCTTGGCCTGCCTCGTGTTCTGCGCCCTGAGCGTCGATTATTGTAGGCACGTGATGGTAGTAAATGTGGTTCCGTTGTCATTAGATGGCCGAATCACTTGATTCTTTGTTTCTCGATGTACTGTATGCATGGTATAGTACCAACGATGCTTCTGATATTCTCGTTTCTCACTCTATCTCGCCTTGCAACGTTGACAGCTTTTCGTAGACATCTCATTTCACATGTTGTAATCTTTCTTTCTTGTGTCTTAGTCAGGCGGCATGTTTGGCACTGATAGCAGAGAGTTGGAATAAATATGCAGTTTATCAGTTGTCGTTTTATTGACATGTT
Organism: Arion vulgaris; assembly: GCA_020796225.1. NCBI lineage: Eukaryota > Metazoa > Mollusca > Gastropoda > Stylommatophora > Arionidae > Arion > Arion vulgaris. The sequence goes on from CM036769.1 coordinate 13,654,670, forward strand.
AATGCTCGGATGTTTTAATAGTGGTGTCAGTTGGTATGTCACTGCGTTTGCCTTCTGGCATCTAGTCTCGATTTAACAAATAATAGCAAACAGTAAACAGGAATGCAGAAGGTAAGACAGGTTTTTCAGAGGTAAAAAAAATGTTTTAGTCACTTGCAATGACAGTGCAACATATCATTGTCAACGAGCTTCCGGACGAGCGTACTGCGGTGCTACATAGAGTCAGTACTTATGTATGAATGCGAGTCATGAACCATAAATAAATAGATAGCAAAATCTCTGGACACCACAGAGATGTGGTTTTACAGGGGAATGTTCCTGTCCCGTCTGCCCAGCGTGTTCGTAGCGCGTTGGACTACGGGTGACTATCCCTCTGTGTGTGCGGGTTCAATTCCGCGGGATGGCAGAAAAAGCCACAGATTCCCCAGATTTACGGTGTTCGTGGCACCGAACCGAAGGGTTACGATGTCCATGGCACCGAGCCGAAGAGCTGAAAAGCTCAAGTGTTCTGGATCGGAAAAAACAACAAAAAACAGGAGAATGTTAAGAGTTGAAATGACTACTAAAATGACTAGTGTTGGTGAGATAGTAAAGATTAAAGTGCAAAGAAAACTTGTTAGCAATATATATATCTCTCTCTCAGGATCACCCTTAGACTGATGTACCAGATTTCCAAATAAATCTCATTCATGTGGAAATCTGATTCATGCAGCCTTATCTTGGGTGTGTTTCGTCACATCTTCAACGCCATTTGGAGCTCTGCTGCTTATCCTTCGGCGATGTGTCTGGTTTTAGCCAGCGTTTACTGTGTTCGCTCTCCGTCAGCCTTTGGCTGTCCCCAGCCGACCTGCAAGAGCTAGAAAAAGTGTTATTATGCACATATAGAAAAGGAAAGGCAGTCATAATTTTTCGGGCATGTGATGAGAAAGGGAAACATAGAAGACATTGTGATAACCGGTAAATAAAATCAATGGTAAATGAAACAGAGGAAGACAGAAAGAGAAATTTCTGAACAATCTGAATTCTTCTTCTTCTTCTTTGCGTTCGTTCTTTACGACCAATTTTAATCACTCTTTGTGATATGTTTGATCTTTGCCAAGAACGTGTATACGTTGCACATTGGTTTGGTAGGCCCCTAAACGCATAGAATTCTACATGTTTAGGACATGTGCATCCGATTTCATCCAAACCTCCTTAGTCACCTCTTACGACATGCGTGGCAGGTAACAGTGATTCTATTCTTCACACCCAAATTTGGGCCCTGGTAATCACTCGGGCGAGTCTGAATTAATCGCATGGGAGATTACAATATCATAACTGGTAGTCAGTAAAAAAAAAAAAACCAGACGTTTGTAGGGATCCATTGAGGCCAACGCCAGCCCGCATGGAACATGGTGATGATTACAAGCCAAGTTCCTTAACAGCCAAACATCTGTTGCAGACTAATTTCAAATACGAAGGATGTGTCAGTACCTTGTCTCCTATCATCAAGAAATGGACGGAAACGTTGGAACTCTAGAACTGAAAGCGACCTCTATCACAGTCATTAACAGAAAAGTATCGCCCGTGTGGTTCCGGGTCCCGCAAGAGAAGCAAAGAATAGTACCACTCCAACCTACAATGCTTGTCGTAAGAGGCGACTGATGTAGGAGCTAAGGATTCTACCCTAGTAATTAAAAAGCAGCGCAGAAAACGGATGTACTGGCCTACTTGAAGACGCTTAACTGGCACAGCGTACAATCGCTATTAGGCTCGGATCACATACAAATCACACAGAATGGTTAACAAGTGGTCGATATGGAGCGTTCTAAGAAGAAGGAAAATAACAGAAAAGTATGAAAACAAGAAAGATATGTTTTTTTATGAGATTAAAAATCTCTTTATAAGAATGCAAAAAGTACAAAAGCTCTTTGGCGTAGATCCAAGCCCATATATACGACGTTAAACAGATCAGTTAAAGAGAAATCTACACGCGAAGGAAAGTGTTTGACTGTCAGCAAGACAGACTCTAACATTTCCTAGGCCGAAAACTTCCGTTTCGGATGCGCTCGTCCTACATTAGTAGGGGTCTATGGGGGCGCAACGTACTAACCGTTCTTCGGTAAAGACTGTTTATATATCACAATAAGAATGTATTTGTCAAAGTGTATATATCACAATAAGAATGTACTTGTCAAAGTTTATATATCACAATAGGAATGTACTTGTCAAAGTTTATATATCACAATAAGAATGTACTTGTCAAAGTGTATATATCACAATAAGAATGTACTTGTCAAAGTTTATATATCACAATAAGAATGTACTTGTCAAAGTTTATATATCACAATAGGAATGTACTTGTCAAAGTGTATATATCACAATAAGGCGACTTGTCAAAGTTTATATATCACAGAAAAGGATGTACTGTCAAAGTTATATGGCACAGTACGAATGTACTTGGCTCAAGGATATATACAAATAAGAATGGTTTCAAAGTTCGATATATTCGAAGAAGGAATAACTGCAAAGTTAAACACAAAAGAATGTTTGTCAAGTTAAAATCTCTTAATAAGAATGCAAATGTACAAAGCTTTGCTAATCAAATAAGAATGTATAACAGTTTAATATCACAAAGGAATGTACTGTCAAAGTGATAACATTCACAAAAGAATCGTTATCTCGTCCAAAGTATATATCACAACTAAGAATGTCTTCGTCAAATGTTTATATATCACAATAGAATGTACTTGTCAAAGTTTATATATCACAATAAGAATGTACTTGTCAAATTTTATATATCACAATAAGAATGTACTTGTCAAAGTTTATATATCACAATAAGAATGTACTTGTCAAAGTGTATATATCACAATAAGAATGTACTTGTCAAAGTTTATATATCACAATAGGAATGTACTTGTCAAAGTTTATATATCACAATAAGAATGTATTTGTCAAAGTTTATATATCACAATAAGAATGTACTTGTCAAAGTGTATATATCACAATAAGAATGAGCACAATGGTCGAGGAGAACGATCGAAAACAATAAACAATAAAAGAATTTAAAAAAAGAGAAGGTGGAGATATGTTGGTCATACTCTAAGAAGAAATTATCAAAAGAAATGGTCAAAGAAATGGTCAAAGAAATGGTCAAAGAAATGGTCAAAGAAATGGTCAAAGAAATGGTCAAAGAAATGGTCAAAGAAAGAAAAAAGGTCAAAAGAAATGGAAATGGTCAAAGAAATGGTCAAAGAAATGGTCAAAGAAATTGTCAAAGAATAACAATGCATTAAAGTAGGAGTTAAAAAGTTAATTGCATATCCTTTACAGAACTTTGTGAATCAACTCCCAGCTTTTTAAAGGCTGTTTGTGATTTTTCTAGGCATTATTACGTTCAGTAGTTTGCCATTGCTTTCTGAACTGGTGGTGCCATCGCCCTTTGTAAAATCCACACGAAACAATTTCCAACCAAATTGTCCGCACCGTGATTCGAACTCAGAACGTCGGGGTTAATAGACGGAGTCACTAACCCCTAAGCCACAGACAAATGATTAAAAAGAAAACATAGGACGCTCTAGGGAAACCCTGAAACAACTGAGAGTTGAGAAATATCAGACTCATTTCCATAGAAGAGATTAAACGAATTACACAACTGAAAAATTCCTTGCAGGCCTTATGTAACGTATAACGATTACGTACGGTACGGAAGGAATATATAAAAACTTCTTTAGGTCGCGGCACCCAGTGTTAACCAAAGATTAAACCTTGTTCTGGTTCTTTAGTTTTTGTTCCAGAGATTATGAATCACTGGTAGAAAAAGTAAGATAGCTCCACACAGGAAACGAACCCAGTGCTATTGAAAAGAGAGTCGAGTACAGTACTTCAACGCCGCCGGAATGCTCTTTGTGCGATTCTTGTTTGTATTTGATTCTGCGCATCTGTTCACCCACCATCCACCCAGAGCCAACTATAACTACATAGCAAGCTGTGATCCACCACACTCCATAAGTGATGTCCACTGCACTAGTCCTAGACAGGCAGTAAAATTTTCGGAAGGGCACGAGCCATTCACAAAGACGCTTCAGTCAAGCCGACACAAGCTGCCCCGGATAAAGTAGCTATCTAGACAGAAATCGTCTGCGTTTTTTGTTCAGACTTGTGCGGTTGGTGACCTGACCCCATTCGCTAGCCACCTGTCACAAGAAGCCATCCTGTTGGTTAAGGTTCCGCGAAGCAAACTAGAAACTACTTTGTACAACTTAATGTGGTTTTCCTCATCGTTTTGGGGGTTCAATGTGCCCACTTATTCTTCTTTTCTTCATCGTGCTCATTTCGTGTTCAATGTATCCACTCATTGTTACCTCCAGGAATGAAAAATAAAGATTCAGTACAGATAAGCAATACATATTAGCAATAAAATACATCTGACGGGTGTATGGCGAGAGACACTGAAAATAAGGAAAGCATGCCGTCACGCAAAAATCAGTCAGAAACGCCAAAAAATCACGTGCTCTGACTACGCCTGAATTCATAGCGGACGAACGCAGAAGAAGAAGAAGCAATCAAATAAATATATACCAGTGAGGTGGCATCATGAAACCTAGGGATTGGGGAGGGGGTGGTGTTAATTCTACAGACAAAATGTCACTGAGCAACAGTTGCGATAGTTTTTTTTTTTTTTTCGTCCGCTTTCAACTCAGACGAAGTTTCATCTCTGAAACTGATTTTTGCGTGAAAATCCGTTTTCCAATTTCTTACAATGGCAGCAGCGTGCACATTGTAAATTACTTTACACTGGCAGCCGTGTGCTCAATGTACTCGTAATTAGTATTCCCTCGCCATACAGGCAGATTTTCTCCGACTTCAGAGGTACTCACGTTATCGTCCTGAGTAAGACCAGGGACTCGAACAAATGCCGGACAGTAGGTTCGAACCCGAGCTATGAGGCGTCTCACAGCTAGCAGGCGAGCTACTATCAACTACTCTAGGAAGTCCCCTGTTGCGATAGTATCAGAGAATAGAAGGTAAGAATAGACAAGGCAAGAATAGAAGGTAAGACTAGACAAAGCAAGAAAAGAAGGTAAGAATAGACAAGGCAAGAAAAGAAGGTAAGAATAGACAAGAAAAGAAGGTAAGAATAGACAAAAAGAAGGTAAGAATAGACAAGAAAGAAGGTAAGAATAGACAAGAAAGAAGGTAAGACTAGACAAAGCAAGAAAGAAGGTAAGAATAGACAAGAAAGAAGGTAAGAATAGACAGGCAAGAAAAGAAGGTAAGAATAGACAAGAAAAGAAGGTAAGAATAGACAAGAAAAGAAGGTAAGACTAGACAAAGCAAGAAAAGAAGGTAAGAATAGACAAGAAAAGAAGGTAAGAATAGACAAGAAAAGAAGGTAAGACTAGACAAAGCAAGAAAAGAAGGTAAGAATAGACAAGAAGAGAAGGTAAGAATAGACAAGAAAGAGGTAAGAATAGACAAGGCAGAAAGAAGGTAAGAATAGACAAGGCAAGAAAGAGGTAAGAATAGACAAGGCAAGAAAGAAGGTAAGAATAGACAAGGCAAGAAAAGAAGGTAAGACTAGACAAAGCAAGAAAAGAAGGTAAGAATAGACAAGAAAAGAAGGTAAGAATAGACAAGAAAGAAGGTAAGAATAGACAAGAAAGAAGGTAAGAATAGACAAGAAAAGAGGTAAGAATAGACAAGGCAAGAAAGAAGGTAAGAATAGACAAGGCAAGAAAAGAAGGTAAGAATAGACAAGGCAAGAAAAGAAGGTAAGAATAGACAAGGCAAGAAAAGAAGGTAAGAATAGACAAGGCAAGAAAAGAAGGTAAGAATAGACAAGGCAAGAAAAGAAGGTAAGAATAGACAAGGAAAGAAAAGAAGGTAAGAATAGACAAAGCAAGAAAGAAGGTAAGAATAGACAAGGCAAGAAGAAGGTAAGTCTAGACAAGGCAAGAAAAGAAGGTAAGAATAGACAAGGCAAGAAAAGAAGGTAAGAATAGACAAGAAAAGAAGGTAAGAATATACAAGGCAAGAAACAAGAAAAGAAGGTAAGAATAACAAAGCAGAAAGAAGGTAAGAATAGACAAGGCAAAAAGAAGGTAAGAATAGACAAAGCAAGAAAAGAAGGTAAGAATAGACAAGGCAAGAAAAGAAGGTAAGAATAGACAAGGCAAGAAAAGAAGGTAAGAATAGACAAGAAAAGAAGGTAAGAATAGACAAGAAAAGAAGGTAAGAATAGACAAGAAAAGAAGGTAAGAATAGACAAAGCAAGAAAAGAAGGTAAGAATAGACAAGAAAAGAAGGTAAGAATAGACAAGAAAAGAAGGTAAGAATAGACAAGGCAAGAAAAGAAGGTAAGAATAGACAAGGAAGAAAAGAAGGTAAGAATAGACAAGCAAGAAAAGAAGGTAAGAATAGACAAGAGCAAGAAAAGAAGGTAAGAATAGACAAGAAAAGAAGGTAAGAATAGACAAGAAAGAAGGTAAGAATAGACAAGAAAGAAGGTAAGAATAGACAAGAAAAGAAGGTAAGAATAGACAAGGCAAGAAAAGAAGGTAAGAATAGACAAGGAAAGAAAAGAAGGTAAGAATAGACAAGGCAAGAAAAGAAGGTAAGAATAGACAAGAAAAGAAGGTAAGAATAGACAAGAAAAGAAGGTAAGAATAGACAAGAAGAAGGTAAGATAGACAAAGCAAGAAAAGAAGGTAAGAATAGACAAAAAGAAGGTAAGAATAGACAAGAAAGAAGGTAAGAATAGACAAGGCAAGAAGAGGTAAGAATAGACAAGGCAAGAAAAGAAGGTAAGAATAGACAAGGCAAGAAAAGAAGGTAAGAATAGACAAGGCAAGAAAAGAAGGTAAGAATAGACAAGGCAAGAAGAAGGTAAGAATAGACAAGGCAAGAAAGAAGGTAAGATAGACAAGGCAAGAAAAGAAGGTAAGAATAGACAAAGCAAGAAAAGAAGGTAAGAATAGACAAGGCAAGAAAAGAAGGTAAGTCTAGACAAGAAAAGAAGGTAAGAATAGACAAGGCAAGAAAGAAGGTAAGATAGACAAGGCAAGAAAAGAGGTAAGAATAGACAAAGCAAGAAAGAAGGTAAGAATAGACAAGGCAAGAAAAGAAGGTAAGACTAGACAAAGCAAGAAAAGAAGGTAAGAATAGACAAGGCAAGAAAAGAAGGTAAGAATAGACAAGGCAAGAAAAGAAGGTAAGAATAAACAAAGCAAGAAAAGAAGGTAAGAATAGACAAGCAAGAAAGAAGGTAAGAATAAACAAAGCAAGAAAAGAAGGTAAGAATAGACAAGGCAAGAAAAGAAGGTAAGAATAGACAAGGCAAGAAAAGAAGGTAAGAATATACAAGGCAAGAAAAGAAGGTAAGTCTAGACAAGGCAAGAAAAGATAAGTGAACAAGGAAGAGAAAGTAATCAAATGATATCTTCTGCTGATAGAGAATATTTGATCCATACAGGAAGTAGGGACTATAGTTAAATGTCATTTTTGCTAGTGGTTTTACTTCCCCATGGCTCATATTTTAAAGAACCCAATTGTAGTATATTTTGCTGATATCCACGTAACTGTTTGATTTCTATCCTCGAGGGAATATTATTTTAATTTTAAGTTATGTCTTTACTTGTCAGTTATACACGGAAGTTAGAGTTCTCTCTCGCACTCTCTCTCTCTCGCTCTCTGTTAGAGAGAGGACAAGTTTTACACTCTTTGTCTCTGTGTCAGATATAATAATAATAATTCCTCTCTCGTACCGTTATACGTTACATAGGGCCTGCAAGTAATTTCTTCATACCGCTCTATCCTGGACAACTCGCTCAATCTCATCCATGGAACTGAAACCAATATTTCTTGCCTCTCTCAGCAAAGTTCGTTTCAGGGTCTCCTTAGGTCGACTTCTCTTTCTTGATCCCTTTGCATCACCCTTCAATGCTTGCTTTGATATTCGTTGATCATTTCTCCTCAAGGTGTATCCAACATATCTCCATTTTCTCTTTCTTATAACAGTTGTCACTAGTGGTTGACCAGACATGTCTCTGATTTCATCACTTCTCCTGAATTCGTTCAGATATTCAGATATTCATGTGTCAGATATCCGATGAAGTCAAGGTTTGCACACTTTCTATCGGTGCCAGACATTATATTCTATAATCAGGGCTGACCTACCCGAAGTCATCTTTGATAGTCAAACTATTGAGCGTTATGACAGGCTGCATTATTTGGGTATAACATTTGATCGTAGTCTATCTTTCAAACATCATGTTGAACAAACGATACAGCGCTGTAAGCGTGGTCTTGCAGCTCTCACAGTTATGGTAGCTGCACGCCTTGAGCAGAGACCACATGTCCATCTGCGTCATCAACTGGTTATGTCCGTAGAAGATTACGGACTTGGCATTCTCACGATATCAAGATGCCGCCCGTGTGGTGCCGAGGCCCGCAAGGGAAGCAAAGATTAGTACCAATGCAACCTACAATGCATGTCGTAAGAGAAGACTGATGTAGGCCCTAGGGATGCTAACCTAGTAAATAAAAAGCAGCACAGAAATATGATGTGCTGGCCTACTTGTGGGCGCATAACTAGCACAATGTACAATCGCTCTTAGACTCAGATCACATACAAATCACACAGAGTGGTTGACATGTGGTCGATGTGGAGCGATAGAAGAAGAAGAAGAAAGAATATCAAGATGACATTATACCTCGGGCGCGGTAAAAATTGTTTGACTGGCAGGTCCTGACTAGTGGACCGTAGGTTGCTCACCACAGATCTAAACAATAAGGTGCCTGCTTCTTAACAATGTGTACAGTCCAGCGTGTTCGGAGAACGTTGGATGACGGGTGACAAGCCCCATGAGCGCGATTCAATTCCGCGGGCTGGCAGAAAAACCACAAGTTCTCCAGATTTACGGTGTTCATGGCACCGAACCGGATGGTTACGATGTCCATGGCACCGAGCCGAAGAACTGAAAGCTCAAGTGCTTCTGGATCGGGGAAAATACCAACCGCCATGTACACATATCAAAACTTCTATTGGAGACATCGACAGATAAACACAGGATATTGATTTCATAAAAATTCATATGCGGAAAATGTCGCAAGGTGCATTTGTACAAAGAACGGTTGAAATTTTAAAATATGGGCCTAGTACTTAATATTTTGTTGTGTTCATTTTTGACTGGTACTGGACAAAAGTTCTGGTTCGAAGAATTTCATTCTTGTGTAAACTACTTTATGTGTTGTTTTGATAGTTCAAAGAACTTGTCATTTTCTAGCTCTTGTAACTGGCATCATCATCTAGAGCATAGATTCCCAAACTGTTTCGGCCCACCGCCCACTTCGCACAACATAAACTTTGTAACACCCCCTCCCCTCCTCTACATTATAACAGTTTGCGAACGCCCTCCCACAAATATACATGCTCTATTTCCTCTTTGACATAGAAAATGGATATATATTTCTGTAATACATGGTCAATTTTCAAATGATTATATGCATGAAATAAAAATTTGATGAAAAAATGGATCGTGTAAGACGGGCATAAGATGAATTAAAATGCATAATTTAAATTTTTAATAATTATTCAATTGCAAAATTACGAAAAAGCTCCCCAAATACTTCTGAACCCACTATCGCCCCCATAGAACGCTTCAGCGCCCACTGGGGTGGTACCGCCCACTTTGGGAAACGCTGATCTAGAAGCTTGTCATTGTAGAACTTTCCAACCATAACCGTTCTTCAGAATTTCACTCTCAGTCATATGTTCTTTGTTGCTTGTCATGTTCAAGTCATCTACTTCATCTTGTATCTATCACGCCCTTGTGATGCTGGGATCCGGAAGGGAAGCAAAGAATAGTACCACTGCAACCTACAATGCATGTCGTAAGAGGCGACTGATGTTGGCTCTATGGATGCTACCCTAGTAACTAAAAAGCAGCGCAGAAACCAGATGTGCTGGCCTACTTGTAGGCGCATAACTGGCACAATGTACAATCGGTCTTAGGCTCAGATCACATACAAATCACACAGAGTGGTTGACAAGTGGTCGATATGGAGCGTTTGACGTAGAAGAAGATCCATCTTTCCATAATCTTCCTCTTTCTTCATATAATGCTTCTTCTACAGTGATCTTTTCCTTACCTGCATATCTACTTATCTGTTTATAGTCTGTCCATTAATTCGTGAGCACGTTTGAAATTGATTTGCTCGAAAACTACCTGTTGGATCTCAGTGATTTTTGCATGCAACCTTAGAATATCCATGACGCTAAAATAAAGCTAACCAGTAGTCCATAGATGCTACGGATTTTGCACATCGGCGAATTCCTTTGATCTTTTATGACAATTGCAAATACGGGGCTCAAATTTTAGATTTTACAGTATCCCTAGAATTTGTCCATGTCAATTCTATTCATAGGTGTATCTCCATATTAACTTGATAGGTCAAGTAATTAGTGTGTTGCCCTTTATGTGCAATCGTGAACTTGGATACAATATGCAACAGTTAGTCCTCCCCTTCGGTCACCATTAGACCCCAGGGTGTCTTAACTTCACCAGAAATTGTATGATGGTAGACGCATTTGGATATGGAAATGTATACGTTGCTATTTCTCAGTCTGTAATCAAAATATGATTTGTATCATCCCGAATCTGACGATTCCATGAGGTTGATAATTGTTACTGGCTGGACAAATTGTAATCCATCTCGGTGCCAGTACTCGTCTTCCTCTCGGAGCACATGTTCAACACACTTCTTCCAGAACTGCATGTCTATCATTGAGAGGGACTCACGTGTCAGAACTTCAACATCACACATTTTAAACGTCCTGTTCTGTTCGGCAACTTGCCCTTTTACTTTAGCCCAGACAAGCTCTATCGGATTGAGCATGATATGGAGGTAGTCGCAAAGACGTGTGGCTATTCCGCAATGATTTTGTCAATATGAAACACCTTTGTCTTATTTGTCATCCTCACCAGGTGCAACAACTCGGGTTTCAAATATGTATCATCGAAGCTGACATTTTCCTTAGAAGCCAAGTCCAATTTGATCTTTTGTATTTGATGCAGTTGGTACTTTGTCTTCCGCTGATACTGCGTTGTGATAGGATGCATTATCCATTACCAAGCATGATGGTCTGTTTAGAATTGAAAGTAGATCTTTCTCCATCCAGTGCCTGAAAATATGTCCATTCATTTCTGTGTGGTAGTCCCTACTGTCGGTACTTTTTGATTGGAAAATAAGTCCAGCGTCATGGACAAGACCTTCTTCACTACTTCCTGCATGTGTTAGTATAATACGCTGGCCTTTGCTGCTTGGTATTTTTCTTTCTGTTCACCGTCTACTGATTGCCATTCTTTAGCATTGGTGTGGTGAGCATTGACCCAGGATTCGTCCAAATATACAATATCATAGCCTTGCCTCCGCGCTCACGGATCTGCCTCAGGTATTTACTTCGGCAGCAATTAAATGTGGCTTTTCACAAATAATATTCCTGCCGCCTATAGTTTTTCTGAAGGTGAAGCCGGCGGCTCTTACAATTTTTCATAGAGTACTTTTAGAATGTCTATGCTGCAATCTGATTGCAGTTTTAATTTCAGTTTCCTGAGAGTAACAAGTTGATTTGTCGCAAACATTTTCAAGAGCTCCTGTCTTATGACATCTATGTAAAAGTCGTCAATTGTTCTTTTCCTTCCTTGCTTGACATTAGTGCACTTTGTGTCCTGTTTAATCCATCGGGAAAAGGATTCTCTATTCAGACCAAGCGCCAGTTGCGTTCGTTTCTCAGGGTTATGAATATCGCAATATAGATGACCTCTCTTAGATTCCTACGAAGTGTTGGTATAGTAAAACTGTAACCTTCTGCATTGTTATAAATGTGCACTTCAGACTCATTATGAATGTGATATCAATGTCAGTTTTGATAAGCCAACAAATATGATACAATAGCTTCATACAAATAGCGAGATACGCCTATAACTATACAACGGTATCCCAATTATAACGTCATCTGCTTTCCGCTTTCAAAGTCGACTGGGTTGGTGCACGGGAATTCGTGAAATTGTTGTATACTCACGATATTTCTATGTTACCATAATGTATTTTTAGAACAACGCGTCTGTGTACCGTAGATCTGTTACTATTGTGTACAATCCGGTGAGGTTGATTTTAATATAATCTGAAGAAGAAATATTTCAAACTACATCAAATTTTCTTGGAAAAAATATTTCTCTAGCGTCATGGATATTCTAAGGCTGCTTGCAAAAATCACTGAGATCCAACAGGTAGTTTTCGAGAAAATCAATTTCAAACGTGCTCACGAATTAATGGACAGACTATAGAAGACTTCATTTTTCCCCGTCTGATTTTTTTCATGAATTAATTTTCTTCACTTATAAGATTTTGTTAGATTGACCTGGTGTTTTTTTGTTGTTCATGTTCATTGTATTTTTTTAAAATTTTTTAATGTTTTTTTCTTTCGTCCGCTTTCAACTCAGACGAAGTTTCATCTCTGAAACTGATTTTTGCGTGAAAATCTGTTTTTCCAATTTCTACAATGGCAGCAGCGTGCGACATTGTAAATTACTTTACACTGGCAGCCGTGTGCTCAATGTACTGGTAATTAGTATTCCCTCGCCATACAGGCAGATTTTCTCCGACTTCAGAGGTACTCACGTTATCGTCCTGAGTAAGACCAGGGGACTCGAACAAATGCCGGACAGTAGGTTCGAGCCCGAGCTATGAGGTGTCTCACAGCTAGCAGGCCGAGCTACAATCAACTACTCTAGGCAGTCCCCCTGTATTTTTGTTCTTTATATTCATCTCGTACCGTTAGACGTTTCGTAGGGCCTGCAAGTAATGTCGCCATGCCGCTCTATCATGGACAACCCGCTAAATCTCTCTATAGAAATGAGTTCGATATATGTCACGCCTCTCTCTTTAAAGTTGGTTTCAGGGTTTCCCTCGGGTTGTAGTTGTTTGTAGATCTTTAGTTCTGTAAAATACATCTTCTTTTTCTTCTTTGCGATCGCTATTTTGATGATTATACCGTTAGACGTGTTCTTATGATGAAGTCAACTGTTGTCTGGAGCTCATCTCTGGTGTCATGTAGTTTTGATGATTATACCGTTAGATGCGTTCTTATGATAAGTCGACTGTTGTCTGGAGCTCATCTCTGGTGCCATGTAGTTTTGATGATTATACCGTTAGACGCGTTCTTATGATGAAATCGACTGTTGTCTGGAGCTCATCTCTGGTGCCATGTAGTTTTGATGATTATACCGTTAGACGCGTTCTTATGATGAAGTCCACTGTTGTCTGGAGCTCATCTCTGGTGCCATGTAGTTTTGATGATTATACCGTTAGACGTGTTCTTATGATAAGTCGACTGTTGTCTGGAGCTCATCTCTGGTGCCATGTAGTTTTGATGATTATACCGTTAGACGTGTTCTTATGATGAAATCGACTGTTGTCTGGAGCTCATCTCTGGTGCCATGTAGTTTTGATGATTATACCGTTAGACGCGTTCTTATGATGAAGTCGACTGTTGTCTGGAGCTCAACTCTGGTGCCATGTAGTTTTGATGATTATACCGTTAGACGCGTTCTATGATGAAGTCAACTGTTGTCTGGAGCTCATCTCTGGTGCCTTGTAGTTTTGATGATTATACCGTTAGACGCGTTCTTATGATGAAGTCGACTGTTGTCTGGAGCTCAACTCTGGTGCCATGTAGTTTTGATGATTATACCGTTAGACGCGTTCTTATGATGAAGTCAACTGTTGTCTGGAGCTCATCTCTGGTGCCTTGTAGTTTTGATGATTATACCGTTAGACGCGTTCTTATGATGAAGTCGACTGTTGTCTGGAGCTCATCTCTGGTGCCATGTAGTTTTGATGATTATACCGTTAGACTCGTTCTTATGATGAAGTCGACTGTTGTCTGGAGCTCAACTCTGGTGCCATGTAGTTTTGATGATTATACCGTTAGATGCGTTCTTATGATGAAGTCAACTGTTGTCTGGAGCTCATCTCTGGTGCCTTGTAGTTTTGAATGTAGTGTTGTGTTGTAGGGCCATCATTCCTTCTAGGAGTAATACAGGGAACAGTCTTGCAGGACATGTTCTGTGGTTTGATCAGCGGGGCCACAGGGACACAGAGGGGATGGCTGAGCAGTATTTTGCTCAAAGTTCTTAGCGGCGTTTCCTTAATGTAGGCAATGTTGTTTGCTGGAGAAAACCCCACTAAAGTACAGCAGCAACAATGTCAATGTGTTTTGTAGGACCAGGCCTGTATTAAAGTATGGGAAGCGCACTGCATCTGTGTGAACGTTTTGTAGGGTCATGCCTGTATTAAAGTATGGGAAGCTCACTGTATCTTTAGTGAACGTTTTGTAGGACCAGGCCTGTATTAAAGTATGGGAAGCGAACTGCATCTTTGTGAACGAGATAAGGGTTAGTTAGAACGAATGTTGGGTGTAACTGTAAACCTTTACCAACTACACGTATATAGACTGCCGTCTCACAGCATGTGAAGTGGACCAGACGAGGTGCGATTGTTCATTCTTAAGTGATGTATACTTAATTTGTTGTCTTGTGCACGCCATGTTTGGTCATTTTGTATTCTTTCACTTTATCGTGGGTGTGACAGTCTTAAAGATGAAATAATTACTCTTGACAGATATTTGTGAATCGAGATGACAAATAGTTTACACATTTTCCCTTTGCATGCGATAGAGGTAAACACTACAGTCTATGACAGGAACACATACAGACTAGCAAGACCAAACTGAGTCGAGAAATATCGTCTACATTTATTTCGAGTGTCTCCATTGTTATCACCTCGTGACTTGACGTGTTTCTCATGCGTTCAATTTGTAACCTCTTCGAACCAAGTTTTCTCTCTTCTCTTCTTCTGTTTCTTCTTCTTCTTCTTCGAACGCTCCACATCGACCACTTTTGTATGTGATCTGAGCCTAAGAGCGATTGTAGGTTGTGCAGTTATTTGCCTACAAATAGGCCAGCATATTCAATTTCGGCGATGCTTTTTATTTACTAGGATAGCATCCCTAGATCCTACATCAGTCGCCTCTTACGACATGCATTGTAGGTTGCAGGGGTACTATTCTTTGCTTCCCTTGGGGGCCTAGGCGCCACACGGGCGATCTGTCTTTTAATTGTACTCTTTCCTTGTCCTTCCTGCACACATTGTGGAAATCTAGTGCCATCTCCACCTAAAACACAGCTTAGAATATTCAGCTCAAATGTGAAATCTGTGTTGCTGTATGGCTCGGAAACGTGTCGAGTCACTCAAGCTAAATACAAATAAGATTCTGACCTTTGTCAACAAATTCCCGGTTCTTCTTCTTCTTTGCGTTCGTTCTTTACGACCAATTTTAATCACACTTTGTGATGTGTTTGATCTTTACCAAGAAAGTGTATATGTTGCACATTGGTTTGGTAGGCCCCTAAACGAATAGACTTACACATTTAGGACATGTGCATTCGATTTCAGCCAAACCTCCTTAGTCGCCTCTTACGACATGCGTGGCAGGGTAACAGTGGTTCTATTCTTTACACCCCAAATTTGGGCCCGGTAACCACTCAGACGATGTCCAGTGTATTCTTGGAATAAGATGGTATGCAAGAGTTGCAAACACAGATCTGTGGATAAGAACAGGACAGGAACCCATGATGGCCCAGGTTAAGAGGAGAAATGGCGATGGTGGGGCATACCCTGCGGAAGACATTTTAAAACGTCACTAGACAAATACTTTAGTGGAACCCGTAAGGAAAGCTAAAAAGGGACACTTAAACATATCTGGAGACCAAGTCTTCTTAGGGAACTGAAGGATGCTGGTCTATACTGAGAATCAATTTTTAAAAAAAACGCCAGAGACCGGGAAAAAGTGGCAAACAACTATGAAGACCATATGCTTCACGAGGAGCGGAGAGAAATAAATGAATGAAATAAATTGTACTCTTGATCTCTTCCCCACTCCCGTTTCATGCAATGCAATCCAAAGCTGTCTCTTCCTGGAAATGAACTTCATTTCCTTGTATGGCTCATACTTGCCTTGCACACGTGCTTAACTAGAAGTAGGGGAAGTCCCTACGATCTTCTTCTCTGATGAATTTCCCCATAAAAGCTGCTTTTTTAAAAGGAATTTTATCATCTATTCCCCGAATGTTCCTCAACTATCACTGTCTATGAAAACTGAACATGGAAAATACTGTTCTAATATTTATTCTTGTAGACAACTGCTGGTGGCGTCTGTGGCTTAGGGGATAGTGAATCGGTCTATTAACCCTAACGTTGCGGACAATTTGGTTGCAGATTGTTTCGCGTGGATTTTTACAAAAGGACGATGGCACCACCCGTTCAGAAAGCAATGGCAAACTACTGAACGTAATAATTCCTAGAAAAATCACAAACAGCATTAAAAAGCTGGGGTTGATTCGCAAAGTCCTGTAAATTATATGCAATTATCTTTTAGACAACCGCTAAAGCATAGTGATTAGTGCACTTGCTTTGTGGAAGCTTGGTTCCAGGATCAAATTGTACAGTAGGAAACTGATTTTTGTCATACCAATCTCTCAAGTCGGAGAAGGCGCGCCTGTATGGCGAGGAGTACTGATACATGAGAAGAAGAACTTCTACCCAAACCTCAGTTGGACACTAGAGAAACATTGACAAGAAGAACTTCTTACCCAAACCTCAGTTGGACACTAGAGAAACATTGAGAAGAAGAACTTCTTACCCAAACCTCAGTTGAACACTAGAGAAACATTGAGAAGAAGAACTTCACGCAAACCTCAGTTGAACACTGAGAAACATTGAGAAGAAGAACTTCTACCCAAACCTCAGTTGAACACTAGAGAAACATTGAGAAGAAGAACTTCTTACCCAAACCTCAGTTGGACACTAGAGAAACATTGAGAAGAAGAACTCTTACCCAAACTCAGTTGAACACTAGAGAAACATTGAGAAGAAGAACTTCTTACCCAAACCTCAGTTGAACAACTGAGAGAAGAAACCCATTGAGAACAGAACATTAGAAGAACTTCTTACCCAAACCTCAGTTGACACTAGAGAAACATTGAGAAGAAGAACTTCTTACCCAAACCTCAGTTGGACACTAGAGAAACATTGAGAAGAAGAACTTCTTACCCAAACCTCAGTTGGACACTAGAGAAACATTGAGAAGAAGAACTTCTTACCCAAACCTCAGTTGGACACTAGAGAAACATTGAGAAGAGAAGAAGAACTTTACCCAAACCTCAGTTGAACACTAGAGAAACATTGAGAAGAAGAACTTCTTACCCAAACCTCAGTTGAACACTAGAGAAACATTGAAAAAGAAGAACTTCTTACCCAAACCTCAGTTGGACACTAGAGAAACATTGAGAAGAAGAACTTCTTACCCAAACCTCAGTTGAACACTAGAGAAACATTGAGAAGAAGAACTTCTTACCCAAACCTCAGTTGAACACTAGAGAAACATTGAGAAGAAGAACTTCTTACCCAAACCTCAGTTGAACACTAGAGAAACATTGAGAAGAAGAACTTCTTACCCAAACCTCAGTTGAACACTAGAGAAACATTGAGAAGAAGAACTTCTTACCCAAACCTCAGTTGAACACTAGAGAAACATTGAGAAGAAGAAGAAGAACTTTCTACCCAAACCTCAGTTGAACACTAGAGAAACATTGAGAAGAAGAACTTCTTACCCAAACTTCAGTTGAACACTAGAGAAACATTGAGGAAAGAAGAACTTTTACCCAAACTCAGTTGAACACTAGAGAAACATTGAAGAAGAAGAAGAACTTTACCCAAACTCAGTTGAACACTAGAGAAACATTGAGAAGAAGAAGAAGAACTTCTTACCCAAACTTCAGTTGAACACTAGAGAAACATTGAGAAGAAGAACTTCTTACCCAAACCTCAGTTGAACACTAGAGAAACATTGAGAAGAAGAAAAGACTCTTACCTAAACTCAGTTGACACTAGAGAAACATTGGAGAAGAAGAACTCTTACCAAACTCAGTTGAACACTAGAGAAACATTGAGAAAGAAGAAGAACTTACCAAACTCAGTTGACACTAGAGAAACATTGACAAGAAGAAAGACTTACCAAACTCAGTTGATACTAGAGAAACATTGAGAAATAAAACTAGTTGGACCAAGAAATTGAGAAAAAACACAATCTTGCTCTTGAAAACTTTTACAAACTATTGACTGAGAACATTACAGACAATTTACCATCATTAGCACTTCAGTGAGTAACCATGTGTACTCTGATCTCTTCATACGAGGAAGATCTCAGCCGCAGTGCAAGAACTCCGTAGCACAGTCCAGGATCCTTGATGTAATTCTTGAAGATGAAGATATTCTGTAGGAGTTTAATATTTAATATTTTTTTTGGTGACGAATTTTGCCTACAGCGATTTTCTAGCCTTCTTTACTCGATTTTGAACTGCCAAGAGTTCTGTTATGTGCTCAAATTTAACACTGGACCTGCGCTTTATCGTCCATCTCCGATAGGAATAGGAACTCGATCTCACCTACACTGAGATCAGGATCTCTGAAAATATCCGGATGGCTCAACGAGGGAGTGAACCAAGTATGTTTTTATATAGCAACGTATATAACATAGACATGACAGCATAGACATGACAGCATACACATGACAGCATAGACATGACAGCATAGACATGACAGCATAGACATGACAGCATAGACATGACAGCATAGACAACATAGACATGACAGCATAGACATGACAGCATAGACATGACAGCATAGACATAACATAGACATGACAGCATAGACATAACAGCATAGACAACATAGACATGACAGCATAGACATAACAACGTATACAACATAGACATGACAGTTTAGACATAACAACGTATACAACATAGACATGACAGCTTATACAACATAGACATGGTAGCTTATACAACATAGACATGGTAGCTTATACAACATAGACATGACAGCTTATACAACATAGACATGACAGCTTATACAACATAGACATGACAGCTTATACAACATAGACACGACAGCATATACAACATAGACATGGTAGCTTATACAACATAGACACGACAGCGTATACAACATAGACATGAAATGGGTCTGTATTTGAATCTGATGTTTACAACGGTCCTGTTTCTGAGTAGTTCATACTCCATATTTATACTGAACGAGCTATTCTGAATTCCCCGAAGACTTTCAAGTGTCATATCGTAAATGGAGAGAGATAGCGAAAGTGAAAGAGAGCGAAGAGAGAGAGAGAGAGAGAGAGAGAGTAGATAGCAAATCTGACGTGGTTAACCTTGGTATCTACATCCTGGTTTTCTCAACAATACTTCCTGAATAGTTAGACATGTTTACTTCTATACACTTTTATATGGTTTTTTCGGTGACATTTTGGTAATAAAATCGGTGTACCCTGAACGAAGTTTGTGCTTTGATCAGTCTCGACAGGTAGCGTGCCATTTCTGCGGAAAGGGACCAAGCCATATGGGGTTTAAAACCAGGTGCAATGAAGTAAATACTTGAGTTTTAAACCCGTTTTTAATTTCTAAATAATTGAAACGGTACACCGTCCAAAGTGGTTACAGGGGGGCAAATTTGGGGTGTAAAGAATAGAACCACTGTTACCTGCCACGCATGTCGTAAGAGGCAACTAAGGAGGTTTAGCTGAAATCGGATGCACGTTTCCTAAACGTGTAGAAGTCTATGCGTTTAGGGACCTACCAAACCAATGTGCAACGTATATACGTTCTTGACAAAGATCACACATATCACCAAGAGTGATTAAAATTGGTTGTAAAGAACGAACGCAAAGAAGATGAATATATATATACGCAAATAGGTGCAATCAATTTTATGCATTTAAAACCTGTACTTTTATGTAGCTATATCGGGGCACTTTATATAGTTATATATGTGTATGCCCGCCTGCCCAGCGTGTTCGTAGCGTGTTGGACTACGGGTGACAAGTCCTTTGTGTGTGCTGGTTCAATTCCGCGGACTGGCATAAAAGCCACAGATTTACCCAGATTTACGGTGTTCGTGGCACCGAACCGAAGGGTTACGATGTCGATGACACCGAGCCGAAGAGCTCAAGTGCTTCTGGATTTAAAAAAATATATGTGCATTGTGCAAAACAAATAAGTGCACTCTTTAATAAATTAATTGGCGCACTTCTATACAGTTTAACTAGTGCACTTTTATATATTTCACTAGGTGTACTTTTATATAGTTAGATCAATGCACTTTAATATATTTTAATAGGGAAGTTTATATATATATATAGCTATCTTCATCTTCTTCATCTTTGCGTTTGTTCTTTACGATCAATTTTAATCACTCTTTGTGATATGTTTGATCTTTGTCAATAACGTGTATACGTTGCACATTGATTTGATAGGCCCCTAAATGCATAGACTTCTACACGTTTAGGACACATGCATCCGATTTCAGCCAAGCCTCCTTAGTTGCCTCTTACGACATACATGGCAGGTAACAGTGGTTCTATTCTTTACACCCCAAATTTGGGCCCTGGTAGCCACTCGGGCGATATAGCTATCGAATCACTTCTAAGTTTCAAAATTGGTGCACTTGCAGGTTGATAAATTGTGCACTCCTGTATAGTTAAACTGCTTTATATTTCAGTAACAGTATATGTGCATTGCCATATAGTTAACTAGTTACATCTCTTCTTCTTCTTCTTCAAACGCTCCACATCGACCACTTGTTAACCACTCTGTTGATTAGTATGTGATCTGAGCCTAAGAGCGATTGTATGTTGTGCCAGTTATACGCCTACAAGTACAACAGCACATCCAATTTCTGCGATGCTTTTTATTTACTAGGTAGCTTCCCTATGTCCTACATCTGTCGCCTCTTACGACATGCCTTGAAGGTCGCAGTGGTACTATTCTTTGCTTCCTTTGCGGGCCCCGGCACCACACGGGCGTGTTACACTTCTAAGTCATGAGATATTTTTTTCCAAAGACCCCTAGGATTGTTGCCGGAACTGCGAAGTTCGTGCTTTGGGCAGTAACGGCAGGTAGCGTGCCATTTCTACGGAAAGAGATTAAGCCATATGGGCTTAAAAACCAGGTACAATGAAGTAAATACTTCGGTTTAAACCCGTTTTTAATTTCGAAATAATTGAAACATCCAGTGGCGGCTCGTGGTCATTTTTCTTGGTGGGGCCAGACACATTTTCGAAAAAATCATGATTTTTTCAGTATTTACTATTATTTGTCTAATCCGGGAAGTTATCACCCTTTCAATTTTGTGGGTCGGGCCCCACTGGCCCTTAATGACGAGCCGCTCCTGGAAACATCTATAACATGAAGTTAGAACATTTATGACTAACGAATTCGGTGCGCTTATAAATAGTTTCATGAGTGCACTTAAAATTGAATAAATTGGATGCAGTTCTAGACAACGAAACCGTTGCACTTTTGAGTATCGACATTGATGTGCTACTAAACAGATGTATCGTAGCCCTTCTTAACTAATGAAATCTTCTTCTTCTTTTAGATCACCCGCTTTGAATTCAGGCGTGGTGATGGCGCTTCTGACTTATTTTTGCGTGAAGGCCAACTTACCTTTTTATTGGATTCTGTCGCCATACAGATGGACCTTCTTCATCTTCAGCGGTACTTGATGTTTGGATTCTCAAGTGTGATCTGAGACTAACTAACTCAATATGTGCACAATAAAACACTTCAATCGGTGCACTAATAAACATCTAAATCGGTGCACTGCTGAATAATTCAATCAGTGCACTACTATACAATTAAATTAGTGCACTAATAAACAACACAATCGGTGCACTACTATACAATTAAATTGGTGCACTGCTAAACAACACAACCAGTGCACTACTAAATAGTTAAATCATATTTGATGCCAAATTCGTAGTTCCAATGTGACAACATTGTTGACGGCCATCATCATGATGAGAAAATATCACGAACAAGTCAAACTGTTATTTAAACAGTATATTCGTTATAGTCCCCATGTCCTTCTATTATTCTAGTAGTTCTCATGTTGTTCTAGTAGTTCTCATGTTGTTCTAGTAGTTCTCATGTTGTTCTAGTAGTTCTCATGTTGTTCTAGTAGTTCTCATGTTGTTCTAGTAGTTCTCATGTTGTTCTAGTAGTTCTCATGTTGTTCTAGTAGTTCTCATGTTGTTCTAGTAGTTCTCATGTTGTTCTAGTAGTTCTCATGTTGTTCTAGTAGTTCTCATGTTGTTCTAGTAGTTCTCATGTTGTTCTAGTAGTTCTCATGTTGTTCTAGTAGTTCTCATGTTGTTCTAGTAGTTCTCATGTTGTTCTAGTAGTTCTCATGTTGTTCTAGTAGTTCTCATGTTGTTCTAGTAGTTCTCATGTTGTTCTAGTAGTTCTCATGTTGTTCTAGTAGTTCTCATGTTGTTCTAGTAGTTCTCATGTTGTTCTAGTAGTTCTCATGTTGTTCTAGTAGTTCTCATGTTGTTCTAGTAGTTCTCATGTTGTTCTAGTAGTTCTCATGTTGTTCTAGTAGTTCTCATGTTGTTCTAGTAGTTCTCATGTTGTTCTAGGTAGTTCTCATGTTGTTCTAGGTAGTTCTCATGTTGTTCTAGTAGTTCTCATGTTGTTCAAATATTTCTCATGTTGTATATACTCGAAGACCTTAGTGAAATCTTTTCAGAATCCTCTCTCTCTCTCTCTCTCTCTCTCTCTCTCGCGATCGTTCTTAAGCCGTTTTTTATCATTCAATTGTGATATATAAACAGCCAAACATCAAGAACGAAATGTACGTACACAGCCTTCAGTACCAGTTGGAGCTCAGGTGCTTATCCTTCGGTAGTGTGTTCGATTTCAACCAGCGCCAATCAGAATCCTTTTGTAATGAGAACGCCTTCAGAACGGACAGAATAGCTTGGGGGTTTAATACAGACATTCTACAAGATCTTATCATAGAGGAACATTGGCTCATAAGTAACATCCTGTCACAGAAAATGAAATAGTTGGACTACATTAAACGTTAAGGAAGTTTGAAGAGAACAGTAAGGGAGGGTATGGTTCCTGGAAGACGAGGCAGGGGGTGACCATGACGTCGGTAGCAAGAGGCCATTAAAGAAACGTTGAACGTGACGGTGGAATAAAACGTGATAAGTTGCTCAAGAACCGTCCTTTTGTTGCCTGGGCTCACAAGGGGAGCAAAGAATAGTACCACTGCTACCTACAAGACATGTCGTAAGAAGCGACTGAGGTAGGGCCTAGGGAAGCTGTCCTAGTAAATAAAAAGCGTCGCAGAAATAGGATATGCTGGCCAACTTTTCGGTGCATAATTGGCACAACGTAAATCGCTCTTAGGCTCAGATCACATACAAGTCACAAAGAGTGGTTAACAAGTAGTCGATATGGAGCGTTCGCAGAAGAAGCCCGGCCAAGTACGATAGTTTTTCAGTCTGGTTTTGATGACAGTGACTTTCTGCAACAGACATTCTACATGACATTGTGTTACGTTTATTCATTAGTTAAAATGTGAAAATATTTAACAGTAATTCAATTGTCTTGTGTAGAACAAAGCCCGTCTCTTATCTTATTTCCCAGACTTTGGTTGATGTGAGGAGAAGGTGATCTAGAGCATAGATTCCCAAACATTTTGGGCCACCGCCCACTTTTCACTACATAAACTTTGTAACGCCCTCTCCACATTATAACAGTTTGCCAACGCCCCCCTACACATTATAACATTTTGCCAACGCCCACCTCCCACATATAGTTAGTTAGTTAGTTAGTTCCTTTCGTGCCAAAGGCGGCACATAGGGTAGAGGATTTAGATCTCCATGTGATGCGGTTCGTTGCTAGCAGTTGGAGATCTTGTATGGTTTTACATCCCAATAGTTTACTTTCTTGTTGGATGGTTCTTCGAAGAGCGGTCTTTGGTCTTCCACGTTTTCTTTTCCAACTGGTGACCACATAAGAACTTGTCGATTTAGTCTCTTTTCGTCTGATCTAAGAACATGACCTAATTATTTCCACCTTCGTTTTCTTATAATATTTGATACGGGTTGTTGGTGTGTTCTATCTCTCACTGTGTTGTTAGAAATGAAATCACTCCATTTTACTTTTAATAATTTTTGGAGACATTTATTCTCAAAGCTGTCCAGTTTCTTATCAATTTTCTTTGTTGATTTCCAACTTTCACAACCGTAGGTCAGTACAGAATCACACATGACCTAAATAATTTAACTTTTGTTCATATACTAAGGTCTTGAGATTGCCAGATATTCGTTAATTTAGTGAAGGCACTAGCTGCTATAGCAATACGAGAGTTTATTTCTTTCATCGTGTCTCCGTTGTTTGACACTTTACTACCCAAATATGTAAAATGTTCAACTTTCTCCAGTGTTTGGCCATTTATTACGATGTTGCCTGTCGAGTTTGTGAGGTCCATAATTTTGGTCTTGTCAGAATTAATCTGGAGACCAATCTGTTCTGCAAGTGTGCAAAGATTGCTCATTAGTTTGTGGGTTGCTTGTGTGGTTGAATTCAATATGGCCACATCATCGGCAAAGTCAACATCAAATAGTCTGCTGTTATTAAGCCATTTGATGCCTAGTTGATCATCTTGTGTGCATTTGCGCATGATCCAGTCTATAGCTATCCCAAAAGCATAGGTGACATAACGCAGCCCTGCTTCACACCCGAATTAACTGTGAACCAGTCTGAGTTTCCACATATAAACATGCTCTATTTTCTCTTTGACATTAAAAATTGATATATATTTCTGTAATACATGATCAATTTTCAATGATTTTTGCATGAAAAAGAAAATTGATGAAAAAATGGATCGTGTAAGGCGGGCATAAGATGAATTAAAATGTAGAATTCAAATTTTAAAAGATTATTCAATCGCAAAATCACGAAAATAATTTATTTTAAAATATTCATTATTAAGTTCCTCTTTAAGGAGTCTAGGGCGACCAGGGAAATCAGTCTTGAATTAGAAGTTTAGGAAAACCGTCTAGCGACGACTTAAAGAGGAATTAAATAGTCCAAAAGTGAAGGATTATCTTATTGAACCAGTTTTCCCTGTATGACTTCGTTCCTCTTGGAAGAAATGCCACGTCCTCTGCAGAGAGTGTTGCACAAAGCACGAACTCCGTAGCTCCAGGAGCAATTATAGGGATTTTCCAAAAATGCAAATAGGAACTGAAAAACACAATCTGGATTCGAACACACAATTTTCAGAATACAATGCAAGCATCTTAACCCCTTCGTCACAGAAAACCCAGGATTACCCTGAGAAATTACGCAGTAAGAGAAAATTTGACTTAATATTTTCGTTTTTCATTCAATGTTGCTATACTATTCTAGTTAACGTATGAAATATGTTGTCTTATTGGTTGTTCTTCTTTCTATATAGACCACATGGTTGATACTTGGTTGCAGTGACGGCTCGTGATCATTTTTGTTGGTGGGGCCTGACACATATTTTCGAAAAATCATGGTTTTGGGTTAGGTTATATTTCAATATATAAAATAATATATACATGTTACACATTATTTTGGGGCGGGAGGGGGACCTGGCCCCACTGGACCCTAAGACGAGCCGCCACTGCTTGGTTGTAATAAACAGCTTACCCACGCAAAATTGTTCAGTACATTGTGTGCACATACATCTGACGACAACACACAATCTTGCTCTGTTTCTCACGCCTTCATTGTTCGAGACAATATGTACTTGTTAGAACAATTCAACTAAACAACGTAATCACTTTGTATAATTTACAAGTGGCGCAAGTTACTTTAATATTTGTAACAAAAGAGAAACTATCTAGGGAAAGTTTGCCTCCAGTTTTAGTTCAACACGCAATTTGTATAGATTGCCTACGTTAAAATATATAAAGAAAAATATTATATTTATAATTAGATTTTATAGTTTACCAGTGATAAGAATTGCACGTTAAACACAGTGAACTTTAGTTTATGCTTGTTGAAATATACAAGTGTTTGTTGTGTTTCAATGTAATGTTAGGTTGGGTCTCATCTGGTGCAGTTTCTGTTTCTTTTCATGAGAACAAAACTTCTAGTTCAAGATTTGCACTTTCATGATTTTATCATTTCATTATATATCTCTGTAAAAGTGCTAGCCGTGTGGGAGTGTGTATGTGTGTGTAGCTTATACAGGGTGGGCCAAATAAAATGAGAACATCGCGTAAAAAGTAATATAATTACATCAAAATTGTTTTAACTGTATCCATAATAGCTTAATTTGTTCATTCATTTACTTACTTATCTATTTAGCTATATGATGTTTTTATTTCGACAATTTCCGGACACAATCTTTGATTTTTAATATGCCAAATGTTTACATCTGCAGGTTTAAATTTGTTACCAAGAATGCGAAAACTTACTGCGGAAGACCGTATTCTGATTAAACGAGTGGCGTCGATGTTTAGAAAAAATGAACCTGATTTCTGATTAGCTAAATACTTGACAAACAAAATTGCATGAAACAATATAATTAAATTAAATAACATTTCTAAATAACGAGTATGTTACGCGAGGTTCTCATTTTTTTGGCCCACCCTGTATGTTTGACGCATTAATACACACAATGTCGCATAGAATGTAACAGCTTTTCCACGTGCCACCCATATTCTACATCAGTTATTGTAGGATTGCACAACTAAAAGAGGTCATCGCCATGTCGAATAGAAAGTGTGTTTAACCAGGAAGCTATAAGTATCATCATCATTCATGCATACCCTTCAAAGTCTAATGGGGAACTTACAGTTCCACCTTGAGATCGATTCGTTGATAAAAAAAATCAATCACTATATTGCGAAGGCGTGCATAGAAAGTCACAAATAGTGTCAATATTCATAATATAAAGTTTTCTCGGTTTTTTAAAATGTGTATTTTTGCATAACCAAACACACATACCAAGAATCTGGACAAGTCGAAATCAACATTTCACAGTTTCTGTGCTGGCCTATTTCATTTAGGATGTCGCCCATGTGATGCCGGGGCCCGCAAGGGAAGCAACGAATAGTACCGCTGCAACCTACAAGGCATGTCGTAAGAGGCGATTGGTGTAGAAACTAGGAATCTACCCTAGTAAATAAACAGCATCGCAGAAATCGGATGTACTGGCCTACTTGTAGGAGCATAACTGACACAATGTACAATCGCTCTTAGACTCAGATCACATACAAATCACACAGATTGGTTAACAAGTGGTCGATATGGAGCGTTTGAAGAAAATTTAAGATGTGACAGACAATTTGTAGCTAGATTACAAAGGTAAATTGTAAAACTAGTTCGGAACATTCATGTCAAAATGTGTCGTTATCTTCTGCACTGAGATTGTTTCAATTGTTACTTGAAATCTGTACGAGATTACACCTCAAAGATAATACATATTTCATCATTATAATAACAATATGAGTTGAGTAGATCATTGTTAGTCTGTTTCTCTCTCTCTCACTCTCTCGCGATCACCTAAAGACTGATGTACCAGATCTCTCCATAAATTCATTCATGTGGAAATCTGATTCATGCAGCCTTAGCATGAGTGGGTTTCGTCACATCTTCAGCGCCATTTGGAGTTCTGGTGCTTATCCTTCGGCGATGTGTTTCAGCCATCATTTACTGGGTTCGCTCTCCGTTAACCTTTGGCTGTCCCCAGCCATCATGCAAGGCAGCAGGTTGATTTCTACACATTTAGGACACGTGCATCCGATTTCAGTCAAACCTCCTTGGTTGCCTCTTACGGCATGTGTGGCAGGTAACAGTGGTTCTATTCTTTACACCCCAAATTTGGGCCCCGGTAGCCACTCAGGCGGTTAGTCTGTTTAAGTACACATAAGACAAAGACAGTTCGACTCAATTCGATCTTGTGCCTTTACCACTATGGTATCCGGATCTTTATAAACAGTCTGTGTTTGCTCTCTCTCTCTCTTTCCCTTTCCTTTTTTACAGTGTGAAATCTCTAACCCATTTTCACTGCCTTTTACGACATGTGAGAGGAGACAGTAAGTCTATACTTCACAAACCCGTAAACCAAACGGGAGAAATAGTTAATTAAGCAATATGTCAAACTAATATGGATGTATGTCTTAGGGAAAGACTAAGTTCAGTTCACATATGCTGATCTTGTTCCATCTCTATCGAACTGATAAAACAAATTTCTGATCTTATCCACATTTGCCGTGAAGCGCCGTGGGAGAGTTAGTTTTCTATCTTGTGCCAGGTGTGTTGTGCTTAGCGTTGTCAGTCCATGCTTTCGCAGGGACTCTGAGATGTTATCTATCCATCGTGTTCTTGACCTGCCTCGTGCTCTGCGCCCTAAGCGTCGATTATTGTAGGCACGTGATTGTAGTAAATGTGGTTCCATTCTCATTAGATGGCCAAACCACTTGATTCTTTGTACCACGATGCTTCTGATATTCTCGTTCTCACTCTATCTCGCCTTGTAACGTTGACAGCTTTTCGTAGACATCTCATTTCACATGTTGTAATCTTTCTTTCTTGTGTCTTAGTCAGGGACCAATATAACAAATCTCTCTCTCTCTCTTTGCCTTTTACCCCGGGTTGGGGCATAGGCCCTCAACCAACTCATGCCAAGTCTTCCTATCTCTAGCTATCTCCTGCAGCTCCTTCCAGCTCTTCTTTATATTGTTTATCTCCGCCTCCAAATCTCGTCTCCATGTATTTCTCGGCCTCCCTTCTTTCGCTGTCCCTGCGGGTTCCAGGCAAGGACCTTTCTTGTTATATTTCCCTCCGGTTTTCGCAAAGTGTGTCCTATCCAGCGCCAGCGTCTGTTTTTAACCTGTTCGTTCAATATAACAAATAAAGTGCATTATATTTGAAAAGATATATGACTAAGGACATAAATGATATCATACAATCAAATAAAGAGAATCAAGAGCAAAACATTAGTACGGATATAGGAATCGTCACATGAGCTACCGTGTACGTGCTCTGATACTGCTGAAAGAGATTGAGTACCAATGGTGAGGAGTGCTATGAGAGCGGATACGTCCATTCTTACCAGTTTTCCTTTCGGTTTTTTTTTGGGTGCTTCTTCTCCTTCTTTGCGTTCGTTCTTTACGACCAATTTTAATCACTCTTTGTGATATTTTTGATCTTTGCCAAGAACGTGTATACGTTGCACATTGGTTTGGTAGGCCCCTAAACGCAGAAGACTTCTACATGTTTAGGACACATGCATCCGATTTCAGCCAAACCTCCTTAGTCGCCTCTTACGACATGCGTGGCAGGTAACAATGGTTCTATTCTTTACACCCCAAATTTGGACCCCGGTAACCACTCGGGCGTTTGGGTGCTTATTTGTGTGTGTGTGTGTGTGTGTGTTGTCGCCATCTTTCTTGCAGATGTGGATTAAAACCAATTTAGTTATCATATTTTATTATTTGTTTGTTAATCAGATATTTTATTTGCTACCATATATGACAGTTCATGGTACCATCTGCAATTGTTAAACCCACTGGCTTGTCGAAAGGGTGCTTGGAAGCGCTAAAGGCTAAGTGAGTAAATACTGATTGAAAATCTGCACTGGTTTATGGGTCTACACTGGTTTATGGGTCAGCACTGTTATGCCACAGCCAACTCTAGATAACTAGGCCAGACAACTGACCGGGGATTTCCTGACCTAGACCAGAAAAGGGGGCTGGAATGTACAGATGTTTCATAGAACACTGCAAGCATTTTTGCAATTTTACTCAATTCTGTGAGTCTATGGTTATTTATTGGTGAAAAATATTCATCATATTTATATTGCTTATTAAATGTTTATTGTTAAACTTAACTTGTTGCATAATATAACTTCGATTTAGTATTTGGTGTTAATTTTAAAATGGATTCGTCTATATACACCAAAACTGGAATGCGAGGTCACGTGGTGTAGTTGTGGTCTGATTTCCCATAATTCTTACCTGAGTGCGAAGGCCCATAAGTTTACAGTTGGCTCTGGATATGCATAAGGCAAGAGGGGTAAACTTTGATCTCAAATCCGGAAGGAGAGATCTTAAGGCAGTTGATGGTCATGTGTATATTCCATTCAATCTTCTGGCATCCCCTGCAAATGCTGCTTGATTTCAAACGTATGGACTTTGTCTTTCCTTTGTATGAAAAGAGTAGGGTAGAGAAAGGGTTTGTGCGAAAAGAACAAGACACAGTCACACATTCCATATATTAGCTGTCCAGGATATGCAAAAACGGAGAGGACACTTCATTCCTGCTTTCGGCTAAGGCACAACACGGAAAGCTACAGTCACGGTTATAAGTCCGCTCAAATTGACAAAGTTGAGAACACAACGGTTCTTTCGCGATGGTGGGAATAGCTTAAGGTTTAAAAGCTGAAGGATTGACTTCATTGCACCGGGTTTTACCCCATATGGCTCGGTCCTCTCTCTGCAGAAATGACCTGCCGAGATTATTTGCACAATGCACAACACAACGAACTCCGTAGCTGCACTGGGCATCTACCCGGCCCGCCTTAAACTAGGCAGTCCCGTGTCAGTATTGAGTGACCCTCCACATCAGCTTGCCTTGTAGGCAGTGGCGGCTCGTGGTCATTTTTCGACACAAATTTTCGGAAAAATCATGGGTTTTGAAGTATTTACTATTATTTGTCTATTCGGGGATGTTATTTCCCCTTTCGATTATTGGTGGATCCGGGCCCCACTGACCCTTAATGACGAGCCGCCCCTGCTTGTAGGTACACAGGGATATTGTTTGTTACGTAATAGTATATCTAGTGTACAGGAGGTGTGTGTTCTCTGTGGCTAAGCAGTTGGTATTGTGTCCTGGTTGTTGTTGTAGCGGAGGTGTGTGTCTCTCTGTGGCTACAGTTTGTATTGTGTCCTGGTTGTTGTTGTAGCGGAGGTGTGTGTCTCTCTGTGGCTAAGCAGTTGGTATTGTGTCCTGGTTGTTGTTGTAGCGGAGGTGTGTGTCTCTCTGTGGCTAAGCAGTTGGTATTGTGTCCTGGTTGTTGTTGTAGCGGAGGTGTGTGTCTCTCTGTGGCTAAGCAGTTGGTATTGTGTTCTGGTTGTTGTTGTAGCGGAGGTGTGTATCTCTCTGTGGCTAATCAGTTTGTATTGTGTCCTGGTTGTTGTTGTAGGGGAGGTGTGTGTCTCTCTGTGGCTAAGCAGTTTGTTGTGTGTCCTGGTTGTTGTTGTAGCGGAGGTGTGTGTCTCTCTGTGGCTAATCAGTTTGTATTGTGTCCTGGTTGTTGTTGTAGCGGAGGTGTGTGTCTCTCTGTGGCTAAGCAGTTTGTTGTGTGTCCTGGTTGTTGTTGTAGCGGAGGTGTGTGTCTCTCTGTGGCTAAGCAGTTGGTATTGTGTTCTGGTTGTTGTTGTAGCGGAGGTGTGTGTCTCTCTGTGGCTAAGCAGTTGGTATTGTGTCCTGGTTGTTGTTGTAGCGGAGGTGTGTATCTCTCTGTGGCTAAGCAGTTGGTATTGTGTCCTGGTTGTTGTTGTAGCGGAGGTGTGTATCTCTCTGTGGCTAAGCAGTTGGTATTGTGTCCTGGTTGTTGTTGTAGCGGAGGTGTGTGTCTCTCTGTGGCTAAGCAGTTGGTATTGTGTCCTGGTTGTTGTTGTAGCGGAGGTGTGTATCTCTCTGTGGCTAAGCAGTTGGTATTGTGTCCTGGTTGTTGTTGTAGCGGAGGTGTGTGTCTCTCTGTGGCTAAGCAGTTGGTATTGTGTCCTGGTTGTTGTTGTAGCGGAGGTGTGTATCTCTCTGTGGCTAAGCAGTTGGTATTGTGTCCTGGTTGTTGTTGTAGCGGAGGTGTGTGTCTCTCTGTGGCTAATCAGTTTGTTGTGTGTCCTGGTTGTTGTTGTAGCGGAGGTGTGTGTCTCTCTGTGGCTAATCAGTTTGTATTGTGTCCTGGTTGTTGTTGTAGCGGAGGTGTGTGTCTCTCTGTGGCTAATCAGTTTGTATTGTGTCCTGGTTGTTGTTGTAGCGGAGGTGTGTGTCTCTCTGTGGCTAAGCAGTTGGTATTGTGTCCTGGTTGTTGTTGTAGCGGAGGTGTGTATCTCTCTGTGGCTAAGCAGTTGGTATTGTGTCCTGGTTGTTGTTGTAGCGGAGGTGTGTGTCTCTCGTGGCTAATCAGTTTGTTGTGTGTTCTGGTTGTTGTTGTAGGGGAGGTGTGTATCTCTCTGTGGCTAATCAGTTTGTATTGTGTCCTGGTTGTTGTTGTAGCGGAGGTGTGTATCTCTCTGTGGCTAAGCAGTTGGTATTGTGTCCTGGTTGTTGTTGTAGCGGAGGTGTGTGTCTCTCTGTGGCTAAGCAGTTGGTATTGTGTCCTGGTTGTTGTTGTAGCGGAGGTGTGTATCTCTCTGTGGCTAAGCAGTTGGTATTGTGTCCTGGTTGTTGTTGTAGCGGAGGTGTGTATCTCTCTGTGGCTAAGCAGTTGGTATTGTGTCCTGGTTGTTGTTGTAGCGAGGTGTGTGTCTCTCTGTGGCTAAGCAGTTGGTATTGTGTCCTGGTTGTTGTTGTAGCGGAGGTGTGTATCTCTCTGTGGCTAAGCAGTTGGTATTGTGTCCTGGTTGTTGTTGTAGCGGAGGTGTGTGTCTCTCTGTGGCTAATCAGTTTGTATTGTGTCCTGGTTGTTGTTGTAGCGGAGGTGTGTGTCTCTCTGTGGCTAAGCAGTTGGTATTGTGTCCTGGTTGTTGTTGTAGCGGAGGTGTGTGTCTCTCTGTGGCTAATCAGTTTGTATTGTGTCCTGGTTGTTGTTGTAGCGGAGGTGTGTCTCTCTCTGTGGCTAAGCAGTTGGTATTGTGTCCTGGTTGTGGTTGTAGCGGAGGTGTGTGTCTCTCTGTGGCTAAGCAGTTGGTATTGTGTCCTGGTTGTTGTTGTAGGGGAGGTGTGTATCTCTCTGTGGCTAAGCAGTTTGTATTGTGTCCTGGTTGTTGTTGTAGGGGAGGTGTGTATCTCTCTGTGGCTAATCAGTTTGTATTGTGTCCTGGTTGTTGTTGTAGCGGAGGTGTGTGTCTCTCTGTGGCTAAGCAGTTGGTATTGTGTCCTGGTTGTTGTTGTAGCGGAGGTGTGTATCTCTCTGTGGCTAAGCAGTTGGTATTGTGTCCTGGTTGTTGTTGTAGCGGAGGTGTGTCTCTCTGTGGCTAAGCAGTTGGTATTGTGTCCTGGTTGTTGTTGTAGCGGAGGTGTGTGTCTCTCTGTGGCTAAGCAGTTGGTATTGTGTCCTGGTTGTTGTTGTAGCGGAGGTGTGTGTCTCTCTGTGGCTAAGCAGTTGGTATTGTGTCCTGGTTGTTGTTGTAGCGGAGGTGTGTGTCTCTCTGTGGCTAAGCAGTTGGTATTGTGTCCTGGTTGTTGTTGTAGCGGAGGTGTGTGTCTCTCTGTGGCTAATCAGTTTGTATTGTGTCCTGGTTGTTGTTGTAGCGGAGGTGTGTGTCTCTCTGTGGCTAAGCAGTTGGTATTGTGTCCTGGTTGTTGTGTAGCGGAGGTGTGTGCTCTCTGTGGCTAAGCAGTTGGTATTGTGTCCTGGTTGTTGTTGTAGCGGAGGTGTGTGTCTCTCTGTGGCTAATCAGTTTGTATTGTGTCCTGGTTGTTGTTGTAGCGGAGGTGTGTCTCTCTGTGGCTAACAGTTGGTATTGTGTCCTGGTTGTTGTTGTAGCGGAGGTGTGGGTCTCTCTGTGGCTAATCAGTTTGTATTGTGTCCTGGTTGTTGTTGTAGCGGAGGTGTGTGTATCTCTGTGGCTAAGCAGTTGGTATTGTGTCCTGGTTGTTGTTGTAGCGGAGGTGTGTATCTCTCTGTGGCTAAGCAGTTGGTATTGTGTCCTGGTTGTTGTTGTAGCGGAGGTGTGTGTCTCTCTGTGGCTAAGCAGTTGGTATTGTGTCCTGGTTGTTGTTGTAGCGGAGGTGTGTATCTCTCTGTGGCTAAGCAGTTGGTATTGTGTCCTGGTTGTTGTTGTAGCGGAGGTGTGTATCTCTCTGTGGCTAAGCAGTTGGTATTGTGTCCTGGTTGTTGTTGTAGCGGAGGTGTGTGTCTCTCTGTGGCTAAGCAGTTGGTATTGTGTCCTGGTTGTTGTTGTAGCGGAGGTGTGTATCTCTCTGTGGCTAAGCAGTTGGTATTGTGTCCTGGTTGTTGTTGTAGCGGAGGTGTGTGTCTCTCTGTGGCTAAGCAGTTGGTATTGTGTCCTGGTTGTTGTTGTAGCGGAGGTGTGTGTCTCTCTGTGGCTAATCAGTTTGTATTGTGTCCTGGTTGTTGTTGTAGCGGAGGTGTGTATCTCTCTGTGGCTAAGCAGTTGGTATTGTGTCCTGGTTGTTGTTGTAGCGGAGGTGTGTATCTCTGTGGCTACAGTTTGTATTGTGTCCTGGTTGTTGTTGTAGCGGAGGTGTGTGTATCTCTGTGGCTAAGCAGTTTGTATTGTGTCCTGGTTGTTGTTGTAGCGGAGGTGTGTATCTCTCTGTGGCTAAGCAGTTGGTATTGCGTCCTGGTTGTTGTTGTAGCGGAGGTGTGTGTCTCTCTGTGGCTAAGCAGTTTGTTGTGTGTTCTGGTTGTTGTTGTAGCGGAGGTGTGTGTCTCTCTGTGGCTAAGCAGTTGGTATTGTGTCCTGGTTGTTGTTGTAGCGGAGGTGTGTCTCTCTGTGGCTAAGCAGTTTGTTGTGTGTTCTGGTTGTTGTTGTAGCGGAGGTGTGTATCTCTCTGTGGCTAAGCAGTTGGTATTGCGTCCTGGTTGTTGTTGTAGCGGAGGTGTGTATCTCTCTGTGGCTAAGCAGTTGGTATTGCGTCCTGGTTGCTGTTGTAGCGGAGGTGTGTATCTCTCTGTGGCTAATCAGTTTGTATTGTGTCCTGGTTGTTGTTGTAGCGGAGGTGTGTATCTCTCTGTGGCTAATCAGTTTGTATTGTGTTCTGGTTGTTGTTGTAGCGGAGGTGTGTGTCTCTCTGTGGCTAATCAGTTTGTATTGTGTCCTGGTTGTTGTTGTAGCGGAGGTGTGTATCTCTCTGTGGCTAAGCAGTTGGTATTGTGTTCTGGTTGTTGTTGTAGCGGAGGTGTGTATCTCTCTGTGGCTAAGCAGTTGGTATTGTGTTCTGGTTGTTGTTGTAGCGGAGGTGTGTATCTCTCTGTGGCTAATCAGTTTGTATTGTGTTCTGGTTGTTGTTGTAGCGGAGGTGTGTATCTCTCTGTGGCTAAGCAGTTTGTATTGTGTCCTGGTTGTTGTTGTAGCGGAGGTGTGTATATCTCTGTGGCTAAGCAGTTTGTATTGTGTCCTGGTTGTTGTTGTAGCGGAGGTGTGTGTCTCTCTGTGGCTAAGCAGTTGGTATTGTGTCCTGGTTGTTGTTGTAGCGGAGGTGTGTGTCTATCTGTGGCTAAGCAGTTGGTATTGTGTCCTGGTTGTTGTTGTAGCGGAGGTGTGTATCTCTCTGTGGCTAATCAGTTTGTATTGTGTCCTGGTTGTTGTTGTAGCGGAGGTGTGTATCTCTCTGTGGCTAATCAGTTTGTATTGTGTCCTGGTTGTTGTTGTAGCGGAGGTGTGTATCTCTCTGTGGCTAAGCAGTTTGTATTGTGTCCTGGTTGTTGTTGTAGCGGAGGTGTGTATCTCTCTGTGGCTAATCAGTTTGTATTGTGTCCTGGTTGTTGTTGTAGCGGAGGTGTGTGTCTCTCTGTGGCTAAGCAGTTGGTATTGTGTCCTGGTTGTTGTTGTAGCGGAGGTGTGTATCTCTCTGTGGCTAATCAGTTTGTATTGTGTCCTGGTTGTTGTTGTAGCGGAGGTGTGTGTCTCTCTGTGGCTAAGCAGTTGGTATTGTGTCCTGGTTGTTGTTGTAGCGGAGGTGTGTGTCTCTCTGTGGCTAAGCAGTTTGTATTGTGTCCTGGTTGTTGTTGTAGCGGAGGTGTGTATCTCTCTGTGGCTAATCAGTTTGTATTGTGTCCTGGTTGTTGTTGTAGCGGAGGTGTGTGTCTCTCTGTGGCTAAGCAGTTGGTATTGTGTCCTGGTTGTTGTTGTAGCGGAGGTGGTATCTCTCTGTGGCTAAGCAGTTGGTATTGTGTCCTGGTTGTTGTGTAGCGGAGTGTGTGTCTCTCTGTGGCTAATCAGTTTGTATTGTGTCCTGGTTGTTGTTGTAGCGGAGGTGTGTGTCTCTCTGTGGCTAAGCAGTTGGTATTGTGTCCTGGTTGTTGTTGTAGCG
This sequence comes from Arion vulgaris, assembly GCA_020796225.1. Classification (NCBI taxonomy): domain Eukaryota; kingdom Metazoa; phylum Mollusca; class Gastropoda; order Stylommatophora; family Arionidae; genus Arion; species Arion vulgaris. The sequence continues at coordinate 13,690,855 of CM036769.1, forward strand.
GAGGTGTGTGTCTCTCTGTGGCTAAGCAGTTGGTATTGTGTCCTGGTTGTTGTTGTAGCGGAGGTGTGTGTCTCTCTGTGGCTAGCAGTTGGTATTGTGTCCTGGTTGTTGTTGTAGCGGAGGTGTGTATCTCTCTGTGGCTAATCAGTTTGTATTGTGTCCTGGTTGTTGTTGTAGGGGAGGTGTGTGTCTCTCTGTGGCTAAGCAGTTGGTATTGTGTCCTGTTGTTGTTGTAGCGGAGGTGTGTGCTCTCTGTGGCTAATCAGTTTGTATTGTGTCCTGGTTGTTGTTGTAGCGGAGGTGTGTGTCTCTCTGTGGCTAAGCAGTTGGTATTGTGTCCTGGTTGTTGTTGTAGCGGAGGTGTGTGTCTCTCTGTGGCTAATCAGTTTGTTGTGTGTTCTGGTTGTTGTTGTAGCGGAGGTGTGTGTCTCTCTGTGGCTAATCAGTTTGTTGTGTGTCCTGGTTGTTGTTGTAGCGGAGGTGTGTGTCTCTCTGTGGCTAATCAGTTTGTTGTGTGTTCTGGTTGTTGTTGTAGCGGAGGTGTGTGTCTCTCTGTGGCTAATCAGTTTGTATTGTGTCCTGGTTGTTGTTGTAGGGAGGTGTGTCTCTCTGTGGCTAAGCAGTTTGTTGTGTGTTCTGGTTGTTGTTGTAGCGGAGGTGTGTGTCTCTCTGTGGCTAAGCAGTTTGTTGTGTGTTCTGGTTGTTGTTGTAGCGGAGGTGTGTGTCTCTCTGTGGCTAAGCAGTTGGTATTGTGTCCTGGTTGTTGTTGTAGCGGAGGTGTGTGTCTCTCTGTGGCTAAGCAGTTTGTATTGTGTCCTGGTTGTTGTTGTAGCGGAGGTGTGTGTCTCTCTGTGGCTAAGCAGTTTGTTGTGTGTTCTGGTTGTTGTTGTAGCGGAGGTGTGTGTCTCTCTGTGGCTAAGCAGTTTGTTGTGTGTTCTGGTTGTTGTTGTAGCGGAGGTGTGTGTCTCTCTGTGGCTAAGCAGTTGGTATTGTGTCCTGGTTGTTGTTGTAGCGGAGGTGTGTATCTCTCTGTGGCTAATCAGTTTGTATTGTGTCCTGGTTGTTGTTGTAGCGGAGGTGTGTGTCTCTCTGTGGCTAATCAGTTTGTTGTGTGTTCTGGTTGTTGTTGTAGCGGAGGTGTGTGTCTCTCTGTGGCTAATCAGTTTGTTGTGTGTTCTGGTTGTTGTTGTAGCGGAGGTGTGTGTCTCTCTGTGGCTAAGCAGTTGGTATTGTGTCCTGGTTGTTGTTGTAGCGGAGGTGTGTGTCTCTCTGTGGCTAAGCAGTTGGTATTGTGTCCTGGTTGTTGTTGTAGCGGAGGTGTGTGTCTCTCTGTGGCTAAGCAGTTGGTATTGTGTCCTGGTTGTTGTGGTAGCGGAGGTGTGTGTCTCTCTGTGGCTAATCAGTTGGTATTGTGTCCTGGTTGTTGTTGTAGCGGAGGTGTGTGTCTCTCTGTGGCTAAGCAGTTTGTATTGTGTCCTGGTTGTTGTTGTAGCGGAGGTGTGTGTCTCTCTGTGGCTAAGCAGTTGGTATTGTGTCCTGGTTGTTGTTGTAGCGGAGGTGTGTATCTCTCTGTGGCTAAGCAGTTTGTATTGTGTCCTGGTTGTTGTTGTAGCGGAGGTGTGTGTCTCTCGTGGCTAAGCAGTTGGTATTGTGTCCTGGTTGTTGTTGTAGCGAGGTGTGTATCTCTCTGTGGCTAAGCAGTTGGTATTGTGTCCTGGTTGTTGTTGTAGCGGAGGTGTGTGTCTCTCTGTGGCTAAGCAGTTTGTTGTGTGTTCTGGTTGTTGTTGTAGCGGAGGTGTGTATCTCTCTGTGGCTAAGCAGTTGGTATTGTGTCCTGGTTGTTGTTGTAGCGGAGGTGTGTGTCTCTCTGTGGCTAAGCAGTTGGTATTGTGTCCTGGTTGTTGTTGTAGCGGAGGTGTGTATCTCTCTGTGGCTAAGCAGTTGGTATTGTGTCCTGGTTGTTGTTGTAGGGGAGGTGTGTGTCTCTCTGTGGCTAAGCAGTTTGTATTGTGTTCTGGTTGTTGTTGTAGCGGAGGTGTGTATCTCTCTGTGGCTAATCAGTTTGTTGTGTGTTCTGGTTGTTGTTGTAGCGGAGGTGTGTGTCTCTCTGTGGCTAAGCAGTTGGTATTGTGTCCTGGTTGTTGTTGTAGCGGAGGTGTGTGTCTCTCTGTGGCTAAGCAGTTGGTATTGTGTCCTGGTTGTTGTTGTAGCGGAGGTGTGTGTCTCTCTGTGGCTAAGCAGTTGGTATTGTGTCCTGGTTGTTGTTGTAGCGGAGGTGTGTGTCTCTCTGTGGCTAAGCAGTTGGTATTGTGTCCTGGTTGTTGTTGTAGCGGAGGGGTGTGTCTCTCTGTGGCTAAGCAGTTTGTATTGTGTCCTGGTTGTTGTTGTAGCGGAGGTGTGTATCTCTCTGTGGCTAATCAGTTTGTTGTGTGTTCTGGTTGTTGTTGTAGCGGAGGTGTGTATCTCTCTGTGGCTAAGCAGTTGGTATTGTGTCCTGGTTGTTGTTGTAGCGGAGGTGTGTGTCTCTCTGTGGCTAAGCAGTTGGTATTGTGTCCTGGTTGTTGTTGTAGCGGAGGTGTGTGTCTCTCTGTGGCTAAGCAGTTGGTATTGTGTCCTGGTTGTTGTTGTAGCGGAGGTGTGTGTCTCTCTGTGGCTAAGCAGTTGGTATTGTGTCCTGGTTGTTGTTGTAGCGGAGGTGTGTATCTCTCTGTGGCTAATCAGTTTGTTGTGTGTTCTGGTTGTTGTTGTAGCGGAGGTGTGTGTCTCTCTGTGGCTAAGCAGTTGGTATTGTGTCCTGGTTGTTGTTGTAGCGGAGGTGTGTGTCTCTCTGTGGCTAAGCAGTTGGTATTGTGTCCTGGTTGTTGTTGTAGCGGAGGTGTGTGTCTCTCTGTGGCTAAGCAGTTGGTATTGTGTCCTGGTTGTTGTTGTAGCGGAGGTGTGTGTCTCTCTGTGGCTAACAGTTTGTATTGTGTCCTGGTTGTTGTTGTAGCGGAGGTGTGTGTCTCTCTGTGGCTAATCAGTTTGTTGTGTGTTCTGGTTGTTGTTGTAGCGGAGGTGTGTATCTCTCTGTGGCTAATCAGTTTGTTGTGTGTTCTGGTTGTTGTTGTAGCGGAGGTGTGTATCTCTCTGTGGCTAATCAGTTTGTTGTGTGTTCTGGTTGTTGTTGTAGCGGAGGTGTGTATCTCTCTGTGGCTAAGCAGTTGGTATTGCGTCCTGGTTGCTGTTGTTGTAGCGGAGGTGTGTGTCTCTCTGTGGCTAAGCAGTTTGTATTGTGTCCTGGTTGTTGTTGTAGCGGAGGTGTGTATATCTCTGTGGCTAAGCAGTTTGTTGTGTGTTCTGGTTGTTGTTGTAGCGGAGGTGTGTGTCTCTCTGTGGCTAAGCAGTTTGTATTGTGTCCTGGTTGTTGTTGTAGCGGAGGTGTGTATCTCTCTGTGGCTAATCAGTTTGTTGTGTGTTCTGGTTGTTGTTGTAGCGGAGGTGTGTATCTCTCTGTGGCTAATCAGTTTGTTGTGTGTTCTGGTTGTTGTTGTAGCGGAGGTGTGTATCTCTCTGTGGCTAATCAGTTTGTTGTGTGTTCTGGTTGTTGTTGTAGCGGAGGTGTGTATCTCTCTGTGGCTAATCAGTTTGTTGTGTGTTCTGGTTGTTGTTGTAGCGGAGGTGTGTATCTCTCTGTGGCTAATCAGTTTGTTGTGTGTTCTGGTTGTTGTTGTAGCGGAGGTGTGTATCTCTCTGTGGCTAATCAGTTTGTTGTGTGTTCTGGTTGTTGTTGTAGCGGAGGTGTGTATCTCTCTGTGGCTAATCAGTTTGTTGTGTGTTCTGGTTGTTGTTGTAGCGGAGGTGTGTATCTCTCTGTGGCTAATCAGTTTGTTGTGTGTTCTGGTTGTTGTTGTAGCGGAGGTGTGTATCTCTCTGTGGCTAATCAGTTTGTTGTGTGTTCTGGTTGTTGTTGTAGCGGAGGTGTGTATCTCTCTGTGGCTAATCAGTTTGTTGTGTGTTCTGGTTGTTGTTGTAGCGGAGGTGTGTATCTCTCTGTGGCTAATCAGTTTGTTGTGTGTTCTGGTTGTTGTTGTAGCGGAGGTGTGTATCTCTCTGTGGCTAAGCAGTTGGTATTGTGTCCTGGTTGTTGTTGTAGCGGAGGTGTGTGTCTCTCTGTGGCTAAGCAGTTGGTATTGTGTCCTGGTTGTTGTTGTAGCGGAGGTGTGTGTCTCTCTGTGGCTAAGCAGTTGGTATTGTGTTCTGGTTGTTATTGTAGCGGAGGTGTGTATCTCTCTGTGGTTAAGCAGTTGGTATTGTGTCCTGGTTGTTGTTGTAGCGGGTGTGTGTATCTCTCTGTGGTTAAGCAGTTTATATTGTGTTCTGGTTGTTATTGTAGCGGAGGTGTGTATCTCTCTGTGGCTAAGCAGTTGGTATTGTGTCCTGGTTGTTATTGTAGCGGAGGTGTGTGTCTCTCTGTGGCTAAGCAGTTGGTATTGTGTTCTGGTTGTTATTGTAGCGGAGGTGTGTGTCTCTCTGTGGCTAAGCAGTTTATATTGTGTTCTGGTTGTTATTGTAGCGGGTGTGTGTGTCTCTCTGTGGCTAAGCAGTTTATATTGTGTCCTGGCTGTTATTGTTATCAAATCCAAGAAATTATGGGTGCGTTCTGGAGATATTCCGATCTATACCGGACCGCGTCGTTCATTACACAATTAAATATTTTTCGGGATATCCCCTAGGATTGTTGCTGAAACTATGGAGCTCGTGCTTTGTGCAATACTCTCAGTCTGCGTCTAGTTATTTCTCAGAGAGAAACTGAGCGATATGGGAAACCCAGTGCAACAAAGTCAATCATTCGCCTTTAGACTCTCTTTGGATGGCGCGCCATTTCTGCGGCGAGTGAGAGCTCTGTAAGGCTAAACAGGGTGCAATTATGTCAAAGCTTCGCCTTTAGACCCACTTTTTTTTATATTTATTATATAGGTCAAATCGTTACAAGTCCCGTTTGTAGGAAATCGATAGTATTAATCTAAGGGTAAGTAGGGGGATAACTATCGTAAGATGGGGAATAATTGATATTATTTATTCACTTCTCGAATAATGATAGTACATTACTATACCATGAAATGAACTTCAATGAAACTGATATGAAGTAACTAAAACCACTATCAAAAACCACTCTAAGATTATAGTGAGAACGAGACCCACCATCTTCCCTACCTCTCATCACGTTAACACAGAAATGAAGTCTCGTAATCAGTTCGCTAGAGAAAATAGGTCACATTTCTTCCGGACATTTACGTAACACTGTACACTACAACAGATGTACAAGATTAACGCTGCAGTTTTTTTAAACTTGATGTAGCCGCTTGCAGACTTGTTCAACATACGATAGGGAGTGAATAGAGAAGTAGGAATCAATACCTTGTCTTTCTTGACGAACAACGTAACGACAATGTTGGAACCCTAGAGCTGACAGCCGCTTTTATCAGTTTGGTTAACGTTGACGTCTGAAAACAGATGAAGTAGAAGATACAACTGATGCACACATTAAAGTGGCCAGTTTTAGAACAGTACAGAAATAGACACTGTTACTAACTTATATACTAGTGACTCAAATGGCGTTGCTGACGCAGACACTAACGCTGAATCAGAGTCTGTCGTTAGTGAATCACGCCCTTTACCTGGCATGTATGAACTTGACTTCAGTTCATTTATGTTAACAGGGTGGGGTGGAGGGTGGGGGTCTATAGTCGAAGTACTAACTTCATTGCACTGGGTAATTGGATTCTTCTCAATAAGTTCTGTCTTATTTTGTTATGTCTGGTAGCCTGCATGCGCTGATAGAACCAAAACAAGACACTTTTTCTTAGGTTCTTCTTCTTCCAACGCTCCACATCGACCACTTGTCAACCACAATGTGTGATTTGTATGTGATCTGAGCCGAAGAACGATTGTACGCTGTGCCAGTTATGCGCCTACAAGTAGGCCAGCATATCCGATTTCTGCACTGCTTTTTATTTATTAGGTAGCACCCCTAGGGCCTACATCAGTCGAGTCTTACAACATGCATTGTAGGTTGGAGTGGTACTATTCTTTGCTTCCTTAGAGCCCCGGAACAACACATTCGTTTCTTAGGTTGAAAAGGCGTGTCTCGACTTAAAGAATCATTAATCCCATACATATAACAACAACAACAAAATAATTATAATTACACCGGGTTTCTGCATTTGTATTGGTCCCTCTCCGCAGAAACGCCAGGCAATCTGTGGATAGTATTGCACAAAGAACGATCTCCGTAGCTCCAGCAACATCCTAAGGAATCTTCGGGAAAAAATGCACTCGTAAATCGAGCGAAGCTGTCAGGATTTGAACGCACGACCTTTAGAACAGGAGTCAACTGCTTACCACAGAGACCCTACAGTACCTGTATATTTCTCCGTATCTAGTTATATCTGTATTCACGAGACATTTATTAGTGAATTGAACTTGTGATCAATTATCGGCTTAGCGATGTAACTTAAGAGTGAAAGCGAGTTACCGAGTTACCGAATTATCTGACCCTAGGAGAAAGTAGATCAACCGCTGACATATATATTCTATGAATATTGGTATCTACACCTTGTCCTGTGTCTGGCTCTTCATTCAGATGGATTGGGGTCTTGGGGTTGGTTAATATTTCACAGGAAGGACGTAAAGTGAACATTAGTAACTTGCTAGTGACACCTTTCTCTCAGTGGTGTATACTGGAAAACTGACAGCGAGGTCAAAAGCTAACAGGACTCTGGCTGCCTACGCGGATGTATTTCCCTATGTTAGTTTTTTTCTTTTTTCCCTAAGTAGGAGGAATACCGCCCGAGTGGTTACCGGGGCCCAAATTTGGGGTGTAAAGAATAAAACCACTGTTACCTGCCACGCATGTCGTAAGAGGCGACTAAGGAGGTTTGGCTGAAATCGGATGCATGTGTCCTAAATGTGTAGAAGTCTTATGCGTTTAGGGGCCTACCAAACCAATGTGCAACGTATACACGCTCTTGGCAAAGATCAAAAATATCACAAAGAGTGATTAAAATTGGTCGTAAAGTACGAACGCAAAGAAGAAGAAGAAGAAGAAGACCTCCATTTAAAAGCATGCATCGCCCGTGTGTTGTCGGGGCTCGCAAGGGGAGCAAAGAATAGTACCACTGCGACCTACAAGGCATGTCATAAGAGGCGACTGTGGTAGGGGCATAGAGAAGCTACCCTAGTAAATAAAAGCGTCGCAGAAATCGAATGTGCTGGCCTACTTGTAAGTGCATAACTGGCACACCGTACAATCGCTCTTAGGCTGAGAATACATACAAATCACAAAGAGTAGTTAACAAGTGGTCGATTTCGAGCGTTTAAGAAGAAGAAGAAGAACAACCATGCAGAAACCGGGTGTGCTGTCCTACATAGCTATAGGCGCCTAACTTGCCACAAGAAATTCACGCTCGATGACGTAAATTACACACAGACCACAAAGAATAGTTTAGCAAGTGGTGGCATTGAGCAGACGAGGAAGACGTATGCATATCACGTGACATACCAGCATACACTGCAAGTAGAAACGACAGTTGATATATAGACAGATAAGATATCTTGCAGATACACAATATTCCCTAGCATGCAGGAGATAAACTGTCAAGTATCTTTTCTAGGGAAAGTAGAACAGGACGTTGTAATGTGTAAACGTTGTATTATTTCATACATCCTCAAAAATGTGGAACACACATCGTGACCTAGCCCGATCAGCTGACGAGTACTGACACACTGCGTGACCTAGTCTGTACAGCTGACAAGTACTTTACTATTTCATTTGCTCGAGTATAGCATATGTTACGTAGCATACTGGTCAGTGGCGGCTCGTCATTAAGGGCAAGAGGAGCCGGGCCCCACCAAAAATAATGTGTAGCGTGTATTTATAATTTAATAAATTAAAATATAACCTAACACAAAGCCATGATTTTCCCTAACATTTGTGTCTGGCCCCACCAACAAAAACGATCACGAGCCACTGATACTGGTTAATGCTACTATAAACATGCTACAATAGCTAGTAGTATGTGTGTTGTTCACTGTGTGTACAATAGGCATATACGCTCTCTTAAACTCTGTTCGATTTTCTGTCAATTATTTATTGTGATCGAATTTACAAGAACACAAAATTGATTGACCAGCTGGGCCAATGCATAGTGCAGGGACTGTCTTATTACGGTCTTACTGTTATGTAGCTTAGTGACAGTAAGTAGATGAGTGCATACATCAGTGGAGAGTGTTGACAGTAAGTAGATGAGTGCCTACATCAGTGGAGAGTGTAGACAGTAAGTAGATGAGTGCATACATCAGTGGAGAGTGTAGACAGTAAGTAGATGAGTGCCTACATCAGTGGAGAGTGTAGACAGTAAGTAGATGAGTGCATACATCAGTGGAGAGTGTAGACAGTAAGTTGATGAGTGCATAAATCAGTGGAGAGTGTAGACAGTAAGTAGATGAGTGCATACATCAGTGGAGAGTGTTGACAGTAAGTAGATGAGTGCCTACATCAGTGGAGAGTGTAGACAGTAAGTAGATGAGTGCATACATCAGTGGAGAGTGTAGACAGTAAGTAGATGAGTACATACATCAGTGGAGAGTGTAGACAGTAAGTAGATGAGTGCATACATCAGTGGAGAGTGTAGACAGTAAGTAGATGAGTGCATACATCAGTGGAGAGTGTAGACAGTAAGTAGATGAGTGCATACATCAGTGGAGAGTGGAGACAGTAAGTTGATGAGTGCATAAATCAGTGGAGAGTGTAGACAGTAAGTGGATGAGTGTATACATCAGTGGAGAGTGTAGACAGTAAGTAGATGAGTGCATACATCAGTGGAGAGTGTTGACAGTAAGTAGATGAGTGCATACATCAGTGGAGAGTGTTGACAGTAAGTAGATGAGTACATGCATCAGTGGAGAGTGGGGACAGTAAGTAGATGAGTGCATACATCAGTGAAGAGTGTAGACAGTAAGTAGATGAGTACATGCATCAGTGGAGAGTGGGGACAGTAAGTAGATGAGTGCATACATCAGTGGAGAGTGTTGACAGTAAGTAGATGAGTACATACATCAGTGGAGAGTGTAGACAGTAAGTAGATGAGTGCGTACATCAGTGGAGAGTGTTGACAGTAAGTAGATGAGTGCCTACATCAGTGGAGAGTGTTGACAGTAAGTAGATGAGTGCATACATCAGTGGAGAGTGTTGACAGTAAGTAGATGAGTACATGCATCAGTGGAGAGTGGGGACAGTAAGTAGATGAGTGCATACATCAGTGGAGAGTGTAGACAGTAAGTAGATGAGTACATGCATCAGTGGAGAGTGGGGACAGTAAGTTGATGAGTGCATAAATCAGTGGAGAGTGTAGACAGTAAGTAGATGAGTGTATACATCAGTGGAGAGTGTAGACAGTAAGTAGATGAGTGCGTACATCAGTGGAGAGTGTTGACAGTAAGTAGATGAGTGCCTACATCAGTGGAGAGTGTAGACAGTAAGTTGATGAGTGCCTACATCAGTGGAGAGTGGAGCGTAGTAATAGTGATCTGCTGGGTTTTGATCAAAAGTGGTAGGTGTTCGTCACATGACGTTCTCAATTACTTGAAAATGTAATGAATTTAGACCAAAAAAACCCCCAATAAAATTGATATATGAAAATATAGTCATCAAAGCTATGCTTCTATGCTTGGTTTTAGTCGATACGGTTACAAGTTTCCCAGCTTGGGTTTTAGTGGAAACGTTCATAAGTTTCCCTGCTTGGGTTTTAGTCGATACGGTTACCCATTTCCATGCTTAGGTTTGTGTCTAGTTTATACACATCAAAGAACTATCGATAGGGAAGTTGATAACGCGGTTCGCTAGTAACCACCGCCCGAGTGGTTACCGGGGCCCAATTTTGGGGTGTAAAGAATAGAACCAGTTACCTGTCACGCATGTCGTAAGAGGCGACTAAAGAGGTTCGGCTGAAATCGGATGCACATGTCCTAAACGTGTACAAGTCAATGCGTTTAGGGCCTACCAAACCAATGTGCAACGTATACATGTTCTTGCAAAGATCAAACATATCACAAGAGGATTAAAATTGGTCTTAAAGAACGAACGCAAAGAAGAAGAAGAAGAAGCTAGTAACCACGTACCGTGCTAATTTCACGGATCGAGATCAATTTGGGCTCAACAAATTATCCATGTAAACAAGGTAGACGGTTGAACTACTGGTTTCCTGATCCGTTATTTGGGGATCTAAATACAAGTACCTCCGCCCGTGTGGTGCCGGGACCCTCAAGGGAAGCAAAGAATAGTACCACTGAGACCTAAAAGGCATGTCGTAAGAGGCGACTGATGTAGGACATAGGAAAGCTACCTAGTAAATAAAAAGCATCGCAGAAATCGGATGTTCTGGCCTACTTGTAGGCGCATAAATGGTACATCGTACAATCGCTCTAAGGCTCAGATCACATACAAATCAGAGTGGCTAACAAGTAGTCGATATGGAGCGTTAGAAGAAGCAAAATACCTCCGAAGTCGGGAGTAAGGCTTTTCTGAATGGCCAGGGACACAAATGATAAGGAAAGAAAGATTTCACGCAAAAGTTATTCAGATGTGCTATTTTAGATACCATGACTACGCCTGTATGCATAGCGAGCGAGCGAACAAAAAAAACAAAAACAATTCAAACACTATTTTAAAATGTTCTTCACAAAAAGCAAAAGAAATCTTCTAGGCGTTACCAAAAGTGCCCGGGCCACACTAGGCTATTTTCGCTATTGTTGATGTTTACTTAACAGCTTCCAGATCTGGCCCGCGATGCTGGAGGCAAACTTGAAATGTACAAGTATCACACAAGAACGTGTTTGTTTGGGTATAAAAATAGTTACTTGCAAACTATCCCCCGCCCAACTTGTGTGTATGCGTCAGTATCACATTCTGGACCAAGCTTGATAGAATTTCTAAATATAACTTTGCTATAAATAGCTATGGTCTAGCCAAGGTTCAATATTAACTCTTCCAATACTTGGGCAAGGAGTTGAACGTGAATATTTTGATATTGAGTGGCACTTGTTTTAGGCAACCAAATATGAACATCTATTTGCAAACCAAACGCCCTAAGCAAACCACGTGGTTGTTCTAAATGCAAAGTGATGGAAGTGGTAGAATTGTTAGTCTTGTCAACATTTATGGGAGAATGACCATTCTAAAAACATCAACTGCATCTGTCTCAACCATTTTCTTGTTCCGAAACAATATTCTTCTTCTTTGCGTTCGTTCTTTACGACCAATTTTAATCACTCTTTGTGATATTTTTTATCTTTGCCAAGAACGTGTATACGTTGCACATTGGTTTGGTAGGCCCTAAACGCATATACTTCTACACGTTTAGGACACATGCATCCGATTTCAGCCAAACCTCCTTAGTCGCCTCTTACGACATGGTGGCAGGTAACAGTGGTTCTATTCTTTACACCCCAAATTTGGGCCCGGTAACCACTCGGGTGAAAAAAAACAATATTTAGAACGGTATCTTAATTCTGAAAGAAATCATCAAAAATTCGAATGTCTGTAGTTACGATAACTGAAAACCTAAAACTTAGTAAGTGCAATATGTAGAGAGAGAGAGAGAGAGAGAGAGAGATGTAATACATATGTGCAATATGTAGAGAGAGATGTAATAAATATGTGCAATATGTAGAGAGAGATGTAATAAATATGTGCAATATGTAGAGAGAGATGTAGTAAGTATGTGCAATATGTAGAGAGAGAGAGAGAGAGAGAGATGTAATACATATGTGCAATATGTAGAGAGAGATGTAATAAGTATGTGCAATATGTAGAGAGAGAGATGTAGTAAGTATGTGCAATATGTAGAGAGAGATGTAATAAGTATGTGCAATATGTAGAGAGAGATGTAGTAAGTATGTGCAATATGTAGAGAGAGAGAGAGAGAGATGTAATACATATGTGCAATATGTAGAGAGAGATGTAGTAAGTATGTGCAATATGTAGAGAGAGAGATGTAGTAAGTATGTGCAATATGTAGAGAGAGAGAGAGAGAGATGTAGTAAGTATGTGCAATATGTAGAGAGAGAGAGAGAGAGAGATGTAGTAAGTATGTGCAATATGTAGAGAGAGAGAGAGAGAGAGAGAGAGATGTAGTAAGTATGTGCAATATGTAGAGAGAGATGTAAAAATATGTGCAATATGTAGAGAGAGATTAGTAAGTATGTGCAATATGTAGAGAGAGATGTAAAAATATGTGCAATATGTAGAGAGTGGGAAAGAGAGATAGTAAGTATGTGCAATATGTAGAGAGAGGGAGAGAGAGAGAGATGTAGTAAGTAAAGGTTGCACTAGAGAAGGGAAGCAAATCCTCTAGTAAAGGTTGCACTAGAGAAGGGAAGCAAATCCTCTAGTAAAGGTTGCACTAGAGAAGGGAAGCAAATCCTCTAGTAAAGGTTGCACTAGAGAAGGGAAGCAAATCCTCTAGTAAAGGTTTCACTAGAGTTTGAAAATTGGGCACAACACGCCAGCTGGATGTTGATTAATCAATCTCTTTGTATCTCTTCGACACATTTAGTATGTCGTTCTTTTCGGGCTGCACCAGTATTGACACCATCTCTCTCAATCTGATAAACGGGTGGGATTCACAGCTTATTGTACCACAATTGACTATGGAACACATTTTTTTGATGACGTCACGAACTTTGTTTTTCACATTTGTTCTACATATGAAATCCATGGCGGTACAATTCTCATTGAGAAGCTCCATATTATCTTCCAGCAAATATGGCAGAGTGAAATCATCCCACAAGAAATGAAAGATGCAATGGCAAACTACTGAACGTAATAATGCCTAGAAAAATCACAAACAGCGTTTCAAAGCTGGGGTTGATTATCAAAGTCCTGTAAAGGATATGCAATTGACTTTTCTACATATGAAGTGTTGTGAGACTTTACAAACACTCTGTAGTAGTTGAAAAGGAAGCCACGTTAAGAAAATATTCTTTTGCAGCCTTTATTTTAAAAAGTAAGTTTATTGAAACAACACAGACATAAAACATAACTAGAACTGCCATAGACGGAGTGTGTCGGCTATATCACATACACTAGCGAAACACGTAATAACAAAGTACTGTAGTTTTACAAAATACAAAACAATGACAATACACAGCAACGTTTCCACCAAAAGGCCTTTATCAAGCAAACGATACAACAGTAGTGACGAATTTCACAGCACGCTAAATTTAGACTACCTCAGAGATTCCTTCACAAAAACTAGGATGTTCAGGAGAAACACACAAATACAGGGATGTTGATATTTAGTCAGGAGATATATCCATATAAGGCATCATCGAGGAGGAGGCGGGGGATTGGAATGTATCACATAATTTTCCATCGCCAGATACATACACACACACACACACACACACTGATATGTACAGTGGCGGCTCACGGTCTTTTTTTTTTTTTGTTGGTGGGGCCAGAGACAAATTTTCGGGAAAATTATGGTTTTGGATTAGGTTATATTTTAATTTATAAAATAATAAATACACATTACACTCTATTTTTGGTGGGGCTCAGCCACTGTCCCTAATGACGAGCCGCCACTGCATATATATATATATATATATATATATATATATATATATATATATATATATATAAAGCTCAGATTTTCAGCTCAAATGTGAAGTCGGTGTTGCTGTATGGCTCGGAAACTTGGCGAGTCACTAGGGCAAATACAAATAAGATCCAGACCTTTGTCAACGGATGTTTGCGGCGGATTCTCAGATTGAGATGGTATGATAGAGTTACAAACACGGATCTGTGGATAAGAACAGGGCAGGAACCTATGATGACACAGGTCAAGAGGAGAAGATGGCGATGGATAGGCTATACCTTGCGGAAGACACAGTCCAGTGTCACTAGACAGGTGCTCGAGTGGAACCCGCAGGGAAAACGAAAAGAGGACGCCCTAAGCAGACTTGGAGACGAGGTCTTACTGAGGAGCTGAAGAGTGCTCAATTGACCTGGGAGAACATAAAAGAACAGCCAGAGACCGAGAAGAGTGGCGAACAACTGTTGAGGCCCTATACTCCACGAGGAGCGGAGAGGATTAATGATGAATGAAATAATGATGATATATATATATATATATATATATATATATATATATATATATATATATACAATAACAAAACTAATAGTAATACACATGTTAATGATATACATTAACGTTGGTAACACAACTTAACTAGAGTCTGGTGACTGTCACATCCGTTGAGGTTCATGTAATCGATCTTATCTTGATCATATCGGATAAATTTTGAATGATTTATATAAAAACATATAAATGTATATATGTATATATGCGTACCATCTGTGAGATGAGATGTTTACGAAATGCAGTAACATAATTCAGAAGAGATAGAATATCATATGAAACACGTAGAAGAAGCGTAGGGTCAACATCAGTAAAAGTCCACTAGTACAGTAAAACTAAACTAGTAAAGGCTCTTATAATAAATTTGAAGCTACTTTGAATGATGTATGCATGTTTGTTATATGTGTATACATGTGTGTATGTATGATATTGTCTCGTCTCAAATATATACAAGCACAATAAGCTTATGGCATGTGTTTGTGCAGACACTGTTGGAACAAACCCTACCTGATTGTTCTGTGTCTAGTTGTAATGAACGTTTGAGAAAGACACTCCCCGTGAGTCATTTTTTAGAATGGCTCATTGGTTGTGTTCGTAAAAACGTTCGTATTGCTAGGTTAGGCGATTGGTGTCGTAAGGACTAGGGTAAGTGGTTCGAGTCCCGTGTTTGTCTATTTGTTTTTCGGAAGCTCTTAATACCTGTATCCTGTTTATTTGTTGATCACGGTCAACATCAGCTAACTAGTCGCCCGAGTGGTTACAGGGGCCCAAATTTGGGGTGTAAAGAATAGAACCACTGTTACCTACCACGCATCTCGTAAAAAGCGATTAAGGAGGTTTGGCTGAAATCGGATGCACATGTCCTAAATGTGTAGAAGTCTATGCGTTTAGGGGCCTACCAAACCAATGTGCAACGTATACAAGTTCTTGGTAAAGATAAAATATATCACAAAGAGTGATTAAAATTGGTCGTAAAGAACGAACGCAAAGAAGAAAAAGAAGAAGCTAACTAGTTCAAACAACATCAAAGTCTTAAATGGTTCAGACATTTGGTACCTGCTACCTTTCAGGTCGGCTGGGGAGAGCGAACACAGTAAACGCTGGCTGAAACCGGACACATCACCGAAGGATAAGCACCAGGGCTCCAAATGACGCTGAAGATATGACGAACCCCACCCATGCTAAGGCTGCATGAATCAGGTTTCCACATGAATGTGATTTATGGGGAAATCTGGTACGTCAGTCTAAGGGTGATCAGAGGAGAGAGAGAGAGAGAGAGAGACATTTAGTTAGCATGGAACCAATCCAACCTGCAGCCCGAGTATACCAAAGGAGTATGTCAAGAGGAAGAGGAAGGCAAGATGAAGACCCAGAAAAAAGATGCATAAATGTAGTTAAAGAGAGATTAAATAAACTCAGTTTTACAAAAGCCCAAGTTACATATACGTCTCTCTGCAACGGTTCATTTCCCAAGTTGTAGAAAGAAAGAAAGATGAAAGAACAAAGATCACATTTTAAAGACCTCTAAAGGTCTTTAATCTATCCTCACTGTATTGCTCTTATCAGCGACAAAAGGAAAGGAGCAAAGTTGGACCTTGTAGAAGACTGGATTTGGTCATGGCGACAAGTGATCGTGACGGAAATTCCCAGAAATCAGACCACTCGCGTCACGATATCCTTGCATTCCAGTTTTGTTAGATAAAAAAGATTTCAATTTGAAAACTACACTACATGCGAAAACAAGGTTATATACTATCACAAATTAAATTTAACGTCAAGAGATATCAGTATTATTGACACTTTTCGTGAATAACTAATTATGGACTCGAAACTCCGTCTCAACATGTGCTCAAATCCCCACAAATCCTCAACAAATCCAGTGAAACACCACGCTAATTTGATGTTGATTATCCATGTTTTTGCACACTTGCTATGTCGTTCTTTTCGGGCTGCACCACTGTCGACATCCATCTTTCAATTTAACCCCGTGGTTCACAATCAAACCTTACGACAGTTGAAATAAGACACGAAGAAAAGGAAGTGGTTGATTGATTATGATCATCGGATATGTATGAGTTTGCACTCATTGTTCATGTGCCAGGCTGTGTACAAATGTTCTTAGTTATGAAAAGTGTGTTTCGTGGAGACATATTTGAAACGTGGGGTGTTCTAGAACTTTCTTTTAAATGGGCCTCTAGCAGCTTTTACCGCACAAGATCGTTTCTTCATTCTCCAGATGTATCCGTTTCCGAGACTCGTTACAGGGAAGTTAAACACCGTCTTGGCCACTATGTTACATGGCCCTGATTTCTGCGAAACACGAGCTGTTTCTAAGCTCCCGAGGAAGTAGTTAAAAGTAAGCAAGCAATTCACATATTGACTTGGCAACAAACAACGTGTCCTTTTGTTTATCGAAAACGAAAATAAACTAACCAGGGTCACCGTTTTGGACAACAGCCACCACCACACACACACACACACGCACACACACACAAGGAAGTGGGCCTACTTTGGCAAACGCCCCACCAGTTGTTTCGAATTATCATCGACAGCTGAGGACGGGGCTGAAGTGGGGACTAGTTTTGCAGTCAAAAATCTCATTGTTACAGGTAGTAAAAGCTAGTCATTGCACAAGAAAACCTATATACTTGCATGTCACAACCTACGACCTTGTTGTTGGTTTACAAGATAACGGGTTTGATAGTAGAAATGTGGTGACAGTGATGTCGTCTAATATCAGTTTAGATCAGCACGTGAATATCCATTGTTCGTAGCGACTGCAAGTCCCAGATATTTCGTACGCGTAATCAAGCCATTCTTCCTTTGTTTTAAGAAATCGCATCTTGCATACATGTATGTTTACTGTATGTAATATGCGTCTGAGATCTCTCACTCTCGTGCGATCACCTAAAAGACCGATGTACCAGATCTCTCCATAAATTCATTAATGTGGTAATCTGATTCATGCAGCCTTAGCATAGGTGGGTTTCGTCACATCTTCAGCGCCACTTGAAGCTCTGCTGCTTATCCTTCGGCGATGTGTCCGGATTCAGCCATCGTTTACTGGGTTCGCTCTCCGTTAACCTTTGGCTGTCCCCAGCAGTCCTGCAAGGCAGAAGGTTGACTTCTACATGTTTAGGACATGTGCATCCGATTTCAGCCAACCTCCTTATTCGCCTCTTACGACATGCGTAACAGTGGTTCTATTCTTTACACCTAAATTTTGGCCCCGGTAACCACTCGGGCGGCGTCTGAGATGAAATGATTGCTATATAGAAATGACATGATGCAATATTTTAGTAGTACTTGCTTGCAAGATGCACATGTCTGACATGAAATGCATTCAGCTAAACGTTTTTTAGTTGCATCTTGTAAATGCAGTTGATAGAATCGTCTCAACTATTACCGCATATACCTATTACTAAAGTGTACACTTTAGACCTATTTTTATTTTTCAAAGTTCTGATTTCTTTGTGTGCACGGAACAAGGAGAGTTCGTATTCTTTATCCTCTAAGGGACAAAGAGGTCTCAATACAAAGCCATCACGGTACAGTTTCACCCACGTGCCCAGGCATGAGCTTGTCTGGCTCTTGTAATGTGTTTCTAGGTCATAGTTGACTACTACCTCTGCCGATCGTCTTTGTTTACTTGTTGATGTTTCTTTGTTAGTTAAAATATAGGTGTTAAAGTTAGCAAATAATTCCTTCAGCTTGGTTACAAAATCGGATGAAAATGCACTTCTGAAGCTTACGGTAGACGGATATTTTATTTCGTTTTTGTTTCCTCCTCCGCCAGTTGATCCATCTTTATCTAGGTCAGTGGTTCTCGAGCTGCGAACACACACCACCGAAGTGAGTGTCGCATTGAAGTAACATCATAAATATTAAAATTCCAAGTCACGAGTTTTAAATATAATTTCAAAGTGAAATTCAGTAAAGAAATGCAGCATCTGGTTAATAGAACAGTCAGTGACATTTAGTAGTTGTTCCGCCCGAGTGGTTACCGGGGCCCAAATTTGGGATGTAAAGAATAGAACCACTGTTACCTGCCATGGATGTCGTAAAAGGCGACTAGGGAGGTTTGGCTGAAATCGGATGCACGTGTCCTAAGCATGTAGAAATCTATGGGTTTAGGGGCCTACCAAACCAATGTGCAACGTATACACGTTCTTGGCAAAGATCAAATATATCACAAAGAGTGATTAAAATTGGTCGTAAAGAACGAAGCAAAGAAGAAGAAGGAGAGAGTAGTTGCTCGATTGGTGACTCGTCTCCCGTTTTACTAACGTGAAAAAGTTTGTTGATCTTTGCTGACACCATCTTCTCAGCTCGTCCGTTGGTCATCAAATGACAGCATCAATGAACTGCATGATTTGTTTCAAGTCATCCACAAAGGCGCTAAGGTCTGAAACAGCGTCATCTCTGCACACCATATCTTACCTCTGCACTATCTTCCTTGTAGAGCCGAAATGTACAGAATTTGTGGTGCCGTTTTTGGATTCAATTTTAAATGTACAAGTATTTAATTTTAAGATTTACAAGACTTCTTCTTCTTCGCACGCTCCATATCGACCACTTGTCAACCCTCTGTGTGATTTGTATGTGATCTGAGCCTAAAAGCGGTTGTGCCAGTTATGCACCTATAAGTAGGCCAGCACATCCGCTTTCTGCAATGCTTTTTATGCCTACATCAGTCGCCTCTTACAAAATGCATTGTAGGTTGCAGTGGTACTATTCTTTGCTTCCCTTGCGGGCCCGGTACCACACGGGCGTACAAGACTTATAAGTCTATTGTTACCTCTTCCAAGTTTGTCCTTGGTAAGATATTTTGTGACTTTGGTCTATATTTGGGCGTGTCTGCATCCATCGACTGGTTATTAAATTCTGATTTTATCATACAAGATTTCATTTACTATCTATTCGAGTGATCTACCCTTTCCCTTTAATAAGAGATCAGAGTTGTCATCCCCTACTTGGCCTACTTTTCATCACAGTAGTGGTCAACAATACTGAATGTGTGGGATGGTGCTGAGTTGCACTAGAAAGGACATGAGGTCATGGATGAATATGGCATTTGTAGAGTCTTTAACGGCCCGTATCGATGATTTTGCATTGGTTATGAGGAATGCACGTTATGTGGGTCTCTCCTATCTATGAGTGAGTATATTAGTTCACATATATATTCTCACGATATTTTATAGAAAACTACATTTTAAAACAATTTATATGTGAGTCAGCTTAGTGTTTGAATAGTTTGATTGTTCTTCGGGAATATGAACACGCACCATATTAGTACATGCTCTCTAGAATGTGTCTGCTCTCTGGCATAAACAGTCAGGATATCTACAACTGCATTTTTCTTGTGCAATTAATAGTTTTGTTGATCACTTTATTCCCTGCTATAAGACTATACCCAGTATTTTGTTTCCATTTATTATTCATTTGATCTGTTGTCGTGATATACGTATACCCGAGAATACGTCTCTGATATGTCCCTCAAAACAACAATCTCTTCCAGATAAACTTCAAACGTACACTGAATGGACTAAGCGCATAAATGTTTCTTTTCAGCTATCCATGATAAGACGAACCGTTCTTCTATAAACCATATCTTCGTGACCACATGTGATCTTATATATTAACTTAATATCAATTGTTCACTTCTATGTATCATAATTGACTATAAATAGCACAGAAGAACTAATTTTAACTATAATTGACAAGGATTTGTTGCAGATAAATCTTCTTTATGTTACAGTTGACACATTCACAAGTGATCCCAATTGGTGCAAAAATGTCTATACATGGTATTCCCCGCCAGTCCACACTCTTTGATTTCTTTTTCACTGTCATTCTTTAAGTTTCATTTGGTCGGTCCCATTCCCTTCTTCCATTTGCTTATCTTATCTTATATTAACCACATTTGCCGTGAAGCGCGTGGGAGAGTTAGTTTCCTATCTTGTGCCAGGTGTGTTGCGCTTGACGTTGTCAGTCCATGCTTTCGCAGGGACTCTGAGATGTTATCTATCCATCGTGTTCCATTTGCTGCCCATCGAAAAACTGTCTTTGTTAAAATGGCAGTGGGCATTTTTTTCCCCGATCCAGAAGCACTTGAGCTTTCAGCTCTTCGACTCGGTGCCATGGACATCGTAATCCTTCGGTCTGTGCCACGAAATCTGGGGAACTTGTGGCTTTTCTGTCAGCCCGCGGAATTGAACCCGCACTCACAGAGGGCTTGTCACCCGCAGTCCAACGTGCTACGAACACGCTAGGCTGGCGGACAGAGTTTGCATTCTAGACATATGTCCATCTTCATCTTCAGATCATGCTTGTCAGCGATGTACAATTAAAACTTTCGTCGTCAGCTCCACACTTGTGATATTGTCTCACCACCAATAACAACATATTCGATCTTATACACCTGTTGCATCTTATTTCTGAAAGATTTTTGTGTGTGTCTGATTAATTATGCTGTTTTACTTCTGTATATATCCTTTCATTTCATGGTAGTAGAGTTGCAAAGTATTTAATTATACAGCTTTATGATAAAAAACATGACCAATTATATGGTTAGCTGGCATCTGTAGCTTAAGCGGTAGTGAGCTCGATCACAACCCAAGAGTACCTGGTTCAAAACCCGCGGAGGGCACTTTGGAAGCATATTTGTTCCCGTGGAATTTTACGAAAGGTAAAAATAGCCTTCACCGTTCAGAAAGCAATGGCAAACTACTGAACGCGTAAGTGGTCTATAGAAAATCGACGACTTGTTTACTGTAGGTTGATAGCGAAATTTTGTTATTTTTATTTATAGAATAACGAATTTCATATGGTTATACACTGCATATCGCCACCACGAAGTTGATTTTGTACTTTCGTGGAAAAATTCATTCTCCGTATAAATATGTTTACTTTAAAATAGAACACTAACCTACGTTTTCCTTCTGGTGTGATAATAAACATGTTCGTTTATGTCTGTGACTGCATATCAAATGATTATATATATCGTATATTGTCATGATATTGTAATCTACATGTCATATCAATGTTTCCATGTTATTTGTATTAAATAGTCGATCAGCAATCATTTTGTAGTAGTAGTAATGAAGTAGGTAGATTTTCCCAGTAATAACGTTGGCTGCAGGTTTGCCCGGTTTTGGAACCGCTAATCAGGGCCACAACGTGACCGCCTTTGTACCCACTGACTTTGTTCTCGAGCGTTTTATTCGGTCAGACGGTAGCCAATGAGAATCGTGGAAACCTTAGAGGGCAATGCCTCCTTTTATAAAACTCACGTCAGCTTCTGCACAAAGCAGAACCAGCAAAGTTCGGAGTAACGTAACGTCGTTGTAACTTGTGTTTGGTAATATTCACTGTTTCTTCTAACTTGAACATTATTTTATAATAAAATAAGACAACATGTACACAGAAAGTCAGATTCAGTGTGCTCTTCTAATGGCTTCGGAAATTTCTTTGAGCAAACTTAGTGAGGATTTTGGCGAGCGTAGTGATCCTACTGGAGAGAAGACGCAAAAGTAAGTATTTTATATTTTCTTGCCCGTTTCTCATTGTGATGTTGAGTAGTTACCATCATTTATCTAATTGACAGCTAATTTTCATCGTACGTGCTATTATTTTACATACTCAAGAAGTTTTATTGGTTTAGAATAACTAAATCATTTAGATTTATATTGCAATAATAATATGATCGTCTGCTATATGCTACGTCTAACAACGTGGACAATAATTTTTGGTTGCTGACATTGACTATTAAATGGAATCATTATATAATGTTCTGATTATGGTATTGCAAGTACTTTCACATATTGCTTTAAAGATAACATGTATTTCATTGTTAAATTAAGGCACACGACCAGCGTTATGTGAGATTTACTTTAAGATTTTACCATTTTGCTGTTAGCGTAACCAGAAGAAAGGGCACATGCTGCATGCATGCATTCCGTGTGCGTGTAACGAACCCGCCCACTCGGTCCGCTGGGACTAATAATAGATTCCTCTCGCAATAACCTCCTCACACGTCAATTAGGTCGATCCTGTAGGAGTGAGGCTTTTCACATTGCGAAAACACGTCAACACACCTTCCTACGGTATGTTTTTCTGCTTAGTGGTAAATAATTGACATTGAGAAATGTCACGAATGTTGCAGAAAGGATTAAAAAAATAAGATATTATTGTAGTTGTCGGGAAGGAAAGTACATTCATTATGAAATTTAACTATAACATAACAACACTCACGTGCTTACGGATTGCTCTTTGCTGTTGTTGCACACTCAATTGGTGTAGACTATTATGCCTATCCCCAAAGCTGTTTTTTTGTATACTTCCAAACCATGGCTTTTAAAACTATTTATTTGTCAGTCATTGTTGCATTAGTCTTTAGAAAATGCAGGTACTACGTGTGCGTTTTTCTAAATCGTAACTTCTCATTGCATTAAACTTTGAAGCTGTTCCCCCACATTTTTTTGTTTTGACACCTCTGCAGCAAGAAGGAAATCAAATGCATACTTTCTTTTGAGTATGGCAGAAGAATTCCATTGTTGGAGTGTTGTTATCCATCACGTACGCTCCGCCTAGTTCTTTCTCTAGCTGCCCATGTTTTAAAAAATATACAATATATATATCTTGTCATTTTACATCAATAATTCTTGTTAGTCCTATAATTTTAAGTGTGATAATGGTCATAGTGTCATTGTAAATCTAATTCACTATGCACTATTTCTTGTTGGCTAGTGCATCCAATTACGTCTGGTTTTCATTTAGCCAAGTCTCCAGTCTGCCTGCAAGGCAACATGTAAACAACATCTCTGTTTATATCTGCATGGTAGCTGTTCTGCTAGAAGCTCTGGGTAGCTTAGCTACTACTGGACATACCTTCTTTTTTTGCTGCTAGGAGACTCGCATTTCTCAATTCATGGTAGATAAAAGAATATAAACTTGCTTAAAAAATACATTCAGTATAACTAGACACATGCTAAGCTTGAATCATATTAATTTGAGTGGAGATCCATGATCACATAGTCTGCTTAACACATGATGGCGATTATTTAACGGATCAGGTTATTCGTTCACTGTTAGCAACTTTGATAATGAGTTCATAATGTATAACAAAAAATCCAGTTTTGTAATGGCTAAAAGTATGTTGTAATATATATAATATATGTTGTCTATATATAGGCAAAGAGTATATATGATTAAAAAACATGTGTGAACATGCCCTACTTAAATGAATATGGGTCATCAAAGACTGATAGTCTAAGCAGTTCCACTTATCATGCTTGGCTCATGAATCACATATTTGAACACCACACCTAGAGTACATATAGAGGAGGCCAATACTTCTATGATGTCACCAACATTACAGAAAGCATTTAACGGTTGAGAATTGTCATCACTAAGAAATTATGATTCCTCTTTAGGCTTTTGCTAATGTGTACATATTGTTTATCTTTGCAGAGCATGGTTGACCATAAGTGAAGCACTGGGCATTACATTGAAACAAGCTATGTGCCAACATAGGCTAACTATGGGTGTCTTTGATTGTGCTAACCTCCTTAGTAGGTATGTATTTTCGTATAGCAGTCTGTCCCATTGGTAAAAATGATACTTATGTACTCGCATATATTGTTATGAATTTATTAGATACAATCTTCATAGAATGGATAGTATGCGATTTAGATTATTATTTTTGTAGGGAATGTGTTTCATTTTAGAGTTTATTTATTGAGCAGTACATAATTTATATAAAGATTTGGAGGCAGATATTAATGAGATATGGAAGAGCTAGGAGCTGCTAAAGAATTAGGAAGAGTTGGTTGATGCTATAGGCCCCAATTGGGGTTAATAGGGCACAAGAGAAAATATTTTTTTAAACTATGATTTAGAATATATTTATGGAATATGTTTAGATTTTGAGTATATTTATGATTGAAATTGAATCAGTCTGATCAGATCATTTTATTATAGTATTATTTATGACTGCAGGTTCTTATGTTTGAAACCATATTTACCATTTGTTTTTGCAGTTCTCCAAATCGGGTCATGCTGTGTGTTTTGCCAGAAATTTCCAGCGGTGATGTTTCTATGCATATCCACCACACACTTATAAAGTCATTTTGCTGGGAGCATGATATTCGCCTTCTCACGGTAAGTCTACAAGTGAATTAAGAAAAGTTGAATGAACATATGTTCTAGTTTCACAGAGAGCAGTCACATACATTAATAGTGCTACTCGCTATGTGACTAGAATCTGCCTTCATATATGTACATTTTTATTTGTGGAGATATGGGATGTGTGTTTATCCAGAGAGCCACAGGAACCATCAGTATGCATAACCTTCAACAATTAGCCCAAGGACACATAAGATGGACAAATAATTTTCACCCAGCTAGAACCTACCACTATGGCAGGATCTTCATGGGCTTTTTGGATTTTCTGTTCCAGGACCACCCTCTAAGTTGCTTCTACAACATGCAGAGACTGGGACCACTTAGGGGATCAGATTCAGTAACAAATATCTAATCAATAAATGTTGTAAAAAATGAGCTGGTATTTTGTGATGTCAAAGGATGTTTGTACAGCAAGATAGGGACGAACCTGGCTGGCACTATGTTTAGAAATCGGGCTGGGATTGCTTCATGGGCTAACAGTTTGAATTATGATCTTAGAAATATTAGCCCCCACAAAATTTCCCATTTGTGTTTTTAAAAAAAAATATATATCTAAAGATATTTAACATTTTTGTGTATTTCTGTAATGCTTGTTTCAGTTGTTACATGTTTTTTTAATATTTTCATTCTGACAGGTGAAAGATGAGCAAAGTTTACTTGATCTTGTGAAGGGTTCCCCAGAATATGCTGAAGCTACATCAAAGACTGTATTTTGTCTGCTTGTAGAGAATCCAATGGATGGCAACAGTGAAGCTGACACTTTTGTTTGTGGTTACCATGATGCTGTGATGCTAAGTGACATCTTTCCTAAACCAGTTATACATCTACCAGATTGATACTACGGATAGAAAACACTTCCTAAAGAGCTTCACCACTTGAAGCATCCAAAGTAATGGATAAACCTACAGGTACCAGATATTTTTGCGTGCCTGCAAAAATGTCATCAGTCCCTACCCACAGGTGACAAGATGTATCTCATCATTAAATGTGCAGTCGGTGATGACCACTCACAGGCAGTGGTACTAGCACTTGGTACTGACACAGTATTCACATTGGTTGCCTGACTTACAGCCATAAAGAAAGGAATAGTCAGATGTCACAAAGTTGACTTTTTAAGTTCTTGTTCTTGTGAGCACCAAACATAGTGAACTTTCATTTCCATGTGTTCATGAACATGTCATGAAAAAACCAAAAGAACAAGATGTTTTTTTAAATTGTGCACAGTGTGATCAATTGTTTGTTAATGTGGCAGAGTTTGAGAATATCTTATAATTATTCACCATCATTAATAGAAGTAGATTTTGCAAGCTGTCACTTTATTTCAAACTGTCCTTCTAGTTGGGATTTAATAACACATATAGTGAGTGGTCTAAGACACAGTGAACAATTATTCTGCTGTTATCTCATTTTAGACTGGTTTCAGATTTTAAAATATACTCTACTGTTTGTATCTGGATTTCAACATATCTGGGTTCCAACATATTATTGCTCCTCAAAGGTGGTATGTGTGGGCAACATTCTTTTTCCCTAGTCTGCTTCAGCGGGCAGTCAAGGACATTGTTTGTCATCAATTCACAAGGACAGAGGCAAGGAACATCTCTTGAATTTGGTATACAAGTGGCATCTCATTTTGTTGTGACCTGTTCTTAAGCAAAGTTTGACTTAGTGATCTTTTCTGGACAGTTCAGTTGGTAATATCCATCCTCTGTTTTGTGTTTGGCAGGAGTTTTCCCCCACATTGTATGTTTCTTTGACGATAGTGTTAGTTTCACATAGCTGACAAGTTTTCTTTTTCATTTCCCCAAATGTGGCACATGAATAGATGCATTGAATTCCCACCTCAATAGAAGTTAGGAAGATAATTGCCAGATACAGTGCTCTGGTAATATTTTGATGTTATAAATGGACGAAAGCATCAGTCTTTTGTATGGTCATTTCTGCTGCTACTTCGATCTTTAATTTGTGCCCTGAAATTGCTTGAGAATTTGTATGTTGCAATGGTTAGGGTAAGCTCTTTAAGCACAGTGAATGAGAACTCGAGGTGAGCGAACCAGAGCTGACTTAGACCCAGCTCCATCTTCAAATGGTGGCCCTTGTAACAGACTCTAAATGTGTATTATAGCTAAGCAAGTAGGAATCAAAGAGGGAGGACAATCCTGTTACTGCAATCAGATATGTTGGGTCTTTGCTGTAAGGGAATTGTGGCATATCCTTTTATAGGACGTTGTCATCAACCGTAGTAAACGAGTCGTTGATTTTCTAGGCACCACTTATACATTTAGTAGTTTGTCATTGCTGTCTGAACAGTGAGGTCTATATTTACCATTAATTAAAATCCACATCGCCGAGTGGTTACCGGGCCAAATTTGGGGTGTAAAGAATAGAACCACTGTTACCTGCCATGCATGTCGTAAGAGGCGACTAAGGAGGTTTGGCTGAAATCGGATGCATGTGTCCTAAATGTGTAGAAGTCTATGCGTTTAGGGGCCTACCAAACCAATGTGCAACGTATACGTTCTTGGCAAAGATCAAACATATCACAAAGTGATTAAAATTGGTCGTAAAAAAACGAACGCAAAGAAGAAGAAGAAAATCCACATGAACAAATTTGCTTCCAAAGTGCCTGCAGCGAAGTTTGAACCAGGTACTCTTGGGTTGTGATCGAGCTCACTACCGCCCACCTATTTCAGGGTGCAAGAATAATAACAAATATAAAACCCATCCCTGTATATTGTTTTGTGAGCTGGTCTCTGAATTACGCAATTTAGTTGTGTCAAAAGTATCACATGAATTCACTCCCCCGTAACAGGTGTTGACAACTTGCATCTGTTACATTGCATTATATTTCTGCTTTGTAGCATTGGTAAAATCAATAATTAAAATTATGTATCAAATATTATATGCTGCATTTGCAATAATGTTAAGTTAGAAATAAAAATGTCACAATTTGTGATTTGCAGTAAAATCCAGTATTGCATTTAAGGATCCAAGTTTATGTGTTTGCATTATGGTGGTCTACTGTGTGATATATCGTATCAATTTGAGAGTTTCTGTGTTCTAAGCCTGAACATTGTCGAATGTTATGCTTTAAGATAGGTTTGAATGTCAAGTTACAAATTATGGGGAATGAATATTGATATTTTCAAAGGATATTAAACAAAAAGTTAAACACAATTTGTTTCATTTTCTATTATCTCTATGTGTCTGTCTATCTGTGTCTAAATCGCTGGAATGACTCAACATCTATTTTAGTGTCCTCATCCAACAGACAGTCGCGAAGAGACCGAAGAACATCCCCTTATCCATCTTCAACTCCCCAACAATCGATGCAAGCCTGTCCGCTCTCTCATTACCGTAAACACCGCATGCCCAGGACAGTATATACACGTAAGTCTCTGGAGGTTAGAAACCTCTGTAGACGACATCCACTCATACAGAAACCTGCCCTTCTGGATATTGTGAAGCACTGAGTCAGATACATCGGTCCCATTAAAGGAAGTCCCAGAGTGCCAATGGAGGGCAGCAGTAACGGCCTCAACCTCCATCCACATACTAGAAGTAGTTGTCCTGTACGCTCCACAACAACCCTACCATGTGCATTAGCCAAGAAACCCCAGCCAGACTTCTCACCACAATGAACTGACCCATCGATATATACATCATCCCTTGCATTATCTGCAAGATCAGCCTTCATGTTGTCCCAGTCTCTACATTCTCTTCCAAGAGTAATGATAACGTGATAACGTTGAGATTGTTGGTTGTGCTACCATCTGTTGGGATCCATTCTTCCCTTTTGGTAGTTCGCAACGTGGCCAATATAATATGCTGAGAACTCGACAGAAAACTACACGGACCTCTGTGTGAGTTACAAAAGACAGTGAAGTTCATACAAGAGACAACATTGAATATATAGACATATTTCAAGCGAACGAAAGGAAGGAAGGAAGGATATGCTGAGAAAGGAACAAAAACAGATATGTTGAAAAACATCTAGTGTGTAGTGCTTGAAGAGAGAGCACAAGATGAAAGGCAAAAAATAATCTATGTGTACAAGTTAAAGCAGACATAGATGTGCTCATCCCATGTCGATTGGGTTGTTATATGTAGACTGACAACTTGTTCTATTCTGCACACTCGTATTTTGGTAGTCATATTGTGTTGGTATTGGTGATTTTCTGATTGATTTAATCATCCTTTTCTTTTGACAATAAACTGGTACATTCAGTTGCTCTCCTGCAGCACTTTCCTTGATCAGTTGTCTTATTTCCTGGTATTCCATAGTCAGACAGTATACACTGAAGACACCCTTCCATAATTCAGACCGTAAGATAACGGCAATTTTCTGGACTGAAAGTGCTAATTTTGCATCTTTAAAAAAAATATCACCAGCAACCTAAACAGCAAAGCACAATATTTAGACTGTGACCACACACACACATCTCAACAAACATTTACTCAGTGACAAGAAAACATGCACCTTTCTGTATACACTGCAATACACAAGATGTGGAGACGATCAAACTCCCCATTATAAAGAGTCAAGACATTGAAAGATATATGCAAAAAAGTACTACTATCCACCCCATTCATTGTGAATACCATATAGATGTGTGTAGCAGCTTACAAGACAAGTGAATCTCTAGAACTGTCAGGTTGCCACTACAGATTAACACGTTGATATAATGAGGATTGCTTGGTCTCTGCAAATTCTGTCGGTTCATTTTTGAGTAGCTTAACCTGGACTTAAACAGAAAGTTTAAACCCGAGTAGATTGAAATATGTGAAATAAAGCAGACTGATTAGTCCTGTTAGTATAGCCAAAGTAATTGTATCTATCTGGCATCAAACGATTGCATTCTCTGCACAGGAAGAATACAGAGTAAAAATGATAAATTTCTATAAGATGTGGCAAACGTGTATGTCCCAAAGCAGAAAATCGAGCATATGCCTAATGGGAAATAGTCTTGCCACGGCTCGGCTTACCAATGCTCTTTGGTTCAGACCATATACAAGGAGTGGTTAATAAAGAGCAAAAATCTGAACAAAAAGGGCAGCGATGAAACTTGTCATGGACTAGGGTGGCAAACCCGAACATTATCAATGCCAAAAACTTGAACTACTGGGCAAATATCACAGCTGTTATCATAACTGCAAACTAGCAGCCCAATATAACCCTGTTATTCGGTCAAAACCATACACAAAGAGGAACAAACAAGTGATGTTAAGAATGAATGCAGAAGTCATATAGAGACACATTCAGGTACAGGAAACAAATTGTGTGCAAACTTGTAATCCTGGGGATCAGGAAAGTCAAATTTGAAACAGTTTACAGAACAGTTTTGCAACAAATTTAACACTGAACTAGTTTTCACAAAAGTGACAAAGTACAGAAAATAAAATTAATGTAGAGCTGCTGTTTTAAAAAAAATTTATTGTATAAAAAAAAAAAATCACAATTCTTTCATGAGGACAATGCTTTCATGACATTTTGAAAATACAACTGTGAATAAATGCCGACAGTATACACTGGTGTGAAGCTGGCACATATGAGAACACAAAGAAGCTGACTGTAGTATGTATTCAAAAATACATTCAATAGTTGAGATATGCGTAACATAAATTTGTAAAATATCGAAAGAAAACTTCTTGAAAACATAAAAAAAACCCACACTACTTCCTTTCAAAACACTGTTACTGGTGACAACATTTACTAACACAAATGCACATCAAGAAAATAATAACTATAGATCAAAATAATATAAACTAAAAAAACAAGTACTATAAATAAATAGCATGATAATATGGTGAAAATATTCAATTTATACATGCAAATATTAACATGATATTAAAAACAAGACACAGCTAGAGCTAAAAGTATATCAATGTTTTTTAACCAGATGTGTTTGCGTACATTTGTATAAAATACTATTACAGTTGAAAAGTCAGTAAGTAAACTATTTTTTGTACTAGATGATTTATTGGGTAATACAGTGTTAGGCCCATATTTTACTTTGAAATGAATGGCACACAATGCATAATGTAATAAACATCGCATCAGTGGCTTTCACTTTCTAGTGTTTCTATAGTAACTGTTTATGGCTGGGTTAATGTGAGAGCCGTCACAGTTTGGAAAATTCCTGCTTCAACTGGAGATGTCGAACCTCAAACCACACATCTATATAGCAAGTGCACTGATCACTATGCTCTTATTATACACATGATATTCAATTCTGTATATACTTGAGATTTGCTATTCAAGTCACATAGTGTATATGATATACAAAAACCTGTTGTATGATATTTTCTGAATGTACATTGAGACTAAAGTCATATATATCAATCAATCATTAGTATAAATGTATGTATATATTTATTTAACCACTCTATTCCTAGCCAATCCTACAGTGTCACTGATATCAAAATATAAACTATTTAAGCTTACTCTAGACATGAAAATGAACAACTTGCTGGACACAGCTGAGGGTTACAATTCAACCATTCCTTCAGAGATATATTGTCCTATAATCAATCGTCAAAAATAAACAAACAAAACAATGACAATGCTTCATATATAATGATATGCAAGTGTCAAAGAAAGCATTGTAAAAGCAAAGTTATCATGATATTCATTTAGACAGTTATAAAATAATAGAATTTAAAAAATGCCAGTTTTCATACTTTGCAGCAGACATGTCACCTGTTTTAAAAAAAAGTTAATATGAAACTTCTTATGAATATGTGTGAGGACTACTATGGCACCGACAAAATGGCTGCAGAACTTATGTTGTAAAAATGCCTCAGATATGAGGAACAGATAAATTAATATACCATCACCGGTATCAATCTGGGACAAGCTCTTTGGAAACATTTTAGGGTTCTGTCTGAATCCTGCTTTCTTTGAATATCTTCAAATTGACATGTGAAAGTATATGCAGAAAGAAAGAATACATCTATTCAACTAGTAAACATGCATATTAAGTCAAAAATCCTGTATGCAATTTATTGAAGTATACAAGGGAACTTCTGAATATATAATATAACAAACTATAGAACAAATGGTCATATAATTGTGATAAGATCTACTGACATTTAAAGTCACAACTACAGACTCTGTCTTACAGAAACAAATTAATGGTTTTTTTATAACTTCACACATGTAGAGAATTGTGCATAAAGTTGGGAAACCATTCTATGAAATGAATATCTAGATTCAGTTCTACATATTGACACATATTGGTTAAGTCTATACATTGTTCATCCTCCAGTGTAGCAGCCATCTTAATGTTCTCATGCTCACTGTACCCAAGAGTTGATGGTTGGCATATCTTTTCTCTCTACCCCAAGAACGCACCCTTGGATTGTCCAACACAACCCCATTTCATCTGCCTCTGAGATTTAGTCACGCAGTAAGAATGTCAGACCTACCATCACGAGGGTGGTCAAAACTTACTGTGGGAAGAGGTAGCACAAACGGGAAGCAGAAATCATGGGAATTATATCCTGCAGAACAGCCCCCAGTATGCAGACTTGAGAAGAAGGACGTGGCCCACTTACACTAGTGTCCAAGATAAACTGTATGGCGTTGTTGATAATCTGAGGCAAACAGCTGCCCTTATTAGAGAATCCGAAATCCCAATCTAGTGAGAAGAAATCACTGAAACATCCATTTCATCATCATCAAATAGCTTGTCCTGAGCAGAACTTTGCTACCCCAACAGTCCTTTGGAATTTCTCTCTCTCTCATAGGCCAGATGTCCTGCCTCTGCATCCGTCATGTTCAAACCATCAGTTACATTCTGAATCCATCTTCTCAATGGTTTTCCTCTTCTTCTCTGTCGGTATGCCTCCTTACATGATGGTCTTCTCCAGTCCTTCATGTCTTTTTATATGTTCAAAATATCTCAGTTTTCTCTTTCTTATTTGTAGCATCAGCCAGTTTTCTTTGAGTTCTTTCTGGTTTTATGTTGTCCTATAGATGACGAATTCTCCTGGGCCGGTGCACCTGTCAACTCTTTGAAACACTGAAACATCCATATAGATGATGAATTCTCCTGGGTTGGTGCACCTGTCAACTCTTTGAAACACTGAAACATCCATATAGATGATGAATTCTCCTGGGCTGGTGCACCTGTCAAATCTTTGAAACATCCATATAGATGATGAATACACATGGGCTGGTGTACCTGTCAATTATATTCCTTAACTTTACATATTTAGTTGTCTGGGACCATTTCTTGCAATACCCTCCCAAGGAGACTATCAAAATGTTCATGCATATTAACTGGAGTGTTAGTCCATTCATCGCCATGACTGATCAAGTGGATAAACCTGATATGCAGTATTCTTCTCTTCCTTCAAACAAGACAATCCCAATATGTAGAAAACAATACATTCAATGAATATTTGAGCAGAATTTGTATAATGCTTGCAATATTACAGAAGTGATGGCAAGGACAAGGGACATTCTGACAAATATATTACATGCACCTACTTTCTTTATTACTTAGAAAATATTACCAAATGATCACAATATGATTGATGGTCAAATAATTGAAGATGTACATAGTTTGACATATTGTCCGCCTGTGTGGTGCCGAGGCCCAAGGAAGCAAAAATAGTACCACTGCAACCTACAATGCATGTCGTGAGACGGCGACTGATGTAGGCCCTAGGGATGCAACCCTAGTAAATAAAAAGCAACGCAGAAATCGGATGTGCTGGCCTACTTGTAGATGCATGACTGGCACAATGTACAATCGATCTTAGGCTCAGATCACATACAAATCACACAGAGTGGTTGACAAGTGGTTGATATGGAGCATTCGAAGAAGAAGACATATTGGCTGTCATATTGTCAAAGATGAAGCAATCCTACAGCAAGATGTCAAGGATTAAAGACAGATGATCTTAACTTTTATTTCTCAGTTTGAAACTGTTCAACACAAATGTAAACTCTGTCCTATGATTCTGAGACATGGCTTACACCAAGAATTATGATATCATAATAACAAATCTTCACTAGCAGATGTCTCAAATAGTATGTATCAGATGGCTAGAAGTGATAACAAATACGATTGTGGAAAAAAGCAAAACATAAACACAATTTATCCCATATCATGAATAAAAAATCTATTGATAAAAGTAGAAAGGAACACATTAGCTACCAAACTGAAAAACAGGCTGCAGTTAAAATATTTTTGTCTCACTTTCTTTTCACACTGGATGTGTATGTACAGATCAAGCAGCAGTTTTCTGAATTGTAAACAGACTTGGATAAATTGTAATTATTTTGCAGATAAATGACTATACTGTAAAGCCATGCCAAAATGGCTCAATATTATGATGCAATTGCTGCTTTTAGTAGTTTAAAACATTTTTAAAAAGACACAACTAAAAGCAGATCTAAAGATCCCCACCACTCTTCTTCTTTGCGTTTGCTCTTCTGACCAATTTTAATCAATCTTTGTGATTTGTTTGATCTTTGCCAAAAATGTGTATACGTTGCACATTGGTTTGGTAGGCCCTAAACACATAGACTTCTACACGCTTAGGACACATGCATCCGATTTCAGCCAACCTCCATTGTCGCCTCTTACGACATGCATGGCAGGTAACAGTGGTTCTATCTTTACACCCCAAATTTGGGCCCCGGTTATCACTTGGGCGATCCCCACCACTAATTAGCATGTAAAGAACAAACCGTTTTCCTTAGACTCTGAGCAGGACTGAAAATGCTAGAAATTCCTATGTACTTTGTTGGTGACTTTGACTTGTGGTGAATAACCATGCATTTATGCTGTGTTAATTTTGTGTATATATATATATTCTTACACTACTAGTTTTCATAATCTTTACTTATTTTTAATGTTGCTAACATATTTTCTTGGAAAAAGAACGAGAGGAAGACGATGGGTGCAGGATGTCATTGACGATCTGAGAATGACTGCTGCTGAGCTGGCCAACTTGCACAGAACAGAGAGTTTTTCAGGAATGCTGTCATGGAGCCAATTTCCGGAACGGACAAGCCACTTGATGACAATATTACGTATACAATATTATATACATATATCGATCTCTTTGATCGATAAATTTATAATATTTGATCTGCTTTCAATTTTTATTATTGACGTGTGTTGCGGGCGTCAATGGGAAGCAAAAATAGTAACAAGGCATGCCATAAGAGACGACTAAGGTAGGTGCCTAGGGAAGCTACCCTATTAAATAGAAAGCGCCACAGAAATCTGATCTGCTGGCCTATTTGTAGGAGCATAACTGGCATAACGTACAATTGATCTTAGGCTCAGATCTCATACAAATCACAAAGAGTGGTTTAACAGGTGGTCGATATGGGCATTTCAAGAATAATAATTATTATTGTGAGAATCATTTATTGCTATTTTTCCTTCATGCTGATATTTTAAGCATTCTTATATGTGACTAGAATTAAAATAGATTGTACTCTTGTTTGGTGTGGCAGTTTCTGCATCCAACTTTGTATGTGACGCAGCTGGATGTGAGCAAGATTTGCAAGACATAGTGCAACAAGTAAACAACAATTAATATGGATTGGATTGCACATTATAATGAAAACAAAAACTGATAATTAGCAAAACAAATGAGAAACTAACATTGTTTACTTAGAAAATTGAGAAAAAATATGCAAACAAGTGTCTTATACATTTGACAACATAAAACCAGAAAGTGACAAATATTGAGCGTATATTCAGCACAGAATAAGAATTGTCAAATATACATTCAACGATAAGAGAAAGATAACACCTCCAACAAAAAAAAACAATTGAAAAATGAAAAGTACAAATTGATATCTAGTTTTCACTATTGTCAAAGATGGACTATACGCAAACAGTTGGAAAAGTTTATATACAGAAGAATGGGATACATTTAGTGGAAACAAGTATACAAATAAAGATTCTGGGGAAATTAGAAATGATAAATATGGAAAGAAAATCAATTAAAGTATTTTGGCTACAAAAAAGAGATATCACACTCTGTTCAAAATTCAAGTACAAGAAAGAGGAGATAAGTAAAAATGTAGACAGGGTTTAAAATTGGAAGAAAATATTACGCTTAGAAAAACCAACATCCTCTTAAAATATATAACTAAGATAAGAAACATGGAGTAATGAGTAATTTAATTCAACTGTCAACGCAGAGACAAGGCAAACTTCTGCACATATTATTATTATTATTTTAAGATTAAATTTTACAGAACACATATCTACATTAGATAAAAGGAAGCAGTTAAGAGTCATTGTTACTAAAAGGGTCGCCCGAGTGGTTACCGGGGCCCAAATTTCGGGTGTAAAGAATAGAACCACTGTTACCTGCCACGCATGTTGTAAGAGCGACAAAGGAGGTTGGGCTGAAATCGGATGCACATGTCCTAAACGTGTAGAAGTCTATGCATTTAGGGGCCTACAAAACCAATGTGCAACGTATACACGTTCTTGGCAAAGATCAAACATATCACAAAGAGTGATTAAAATTGATCGTAAAGAATGAATGCAAAGAAGAAGACTAAAAGGGCCTAAAGTCGAATGATTGACATCACTGCACCGAGTTTTCCATTGCTAAATCCCTCTTGGCAGAAATGGTACACTATCTTCACAGAGTTTTGCATGAACTCTGTAGCTCCATCAACAATCCTAGGGATCTCTGAAAAAAATTGCACATGTGACTCGGTCCAGATTTAAACCTACAACCTTTAGAACGCCAGGTAACATCTTAACCCCCTTCGCCATAGAAACCCGCCTACAGTCATTGCTACTGTTGTAATCAGGTCAAAGAGGATTCAACAAATGAAACAGTTACTAACGGGAAATAATTTATAGAAATAAGATGTCAAACAAATAGAAGACATGCATGGAATAAGGAATATGGACAGATAGCCTACTAAAAGCAATCTTCTTAGACTTTAGAGAAGGGAATGCTAACCCGAAACAAATTCTGGCAGAAAACAGATGCACCAGGCCGTAGGGCGCATAACATGGTGCAATGATCCCTCATAATGAGGAATGGGATAATGGATTCTACGGTCGTCAAGCTGCCTCGAAGATATAGCTACGCAGTAAGAATGTCAGACCTATCATCACGAGGGTGGCCAAAACTTACTACGGGAAGAAGTCGGCACAAACGGGGAAGCAGAAATCATAGGAATTATATCCTACAGAACTGACCCTAGTATGCAAACTTGATAAGAAAGAGGTTACCCACTTACACTTGCGTCCAAGACAAACTGTATGGCGTGGCTGATAATCTGAGGTAGACGACTGCCTTTATTCGAGAATCCGAAATCTTAATCTAGTGAGAACGCAGAAGAAGACTTTAGAGAAATGGTCAAGCTGGAAGTAGACATTTTACACTGGTCTAAGAACTGGCAGAACCAGACTAAGATAACTTGTTGATATAAAACATGCCAGAAGAAATGACAAGCTTACAGAATATCTTCATGTGATTACATTGCCTATTAAGGCCAATATGTTGACACGATGAAGAAATAAGACAGGATATTCTAGTATATTCTTTGTATTGGTTGCATTACTTCATGACATGAACAGTAAAACTGTCAATTCTATAAATATCTGTTTCCCTGAGTCTACAAGGCAAACTATTGACTACTAGGCAACTCTTCAGAAGAGAATGATCTACTGTTAGAAGTGAAAATATTTCAGTGTACCTGTGTGTGGACATGTCACAACATCCATGTTGAGCGTGGACATATTAGGATGGAAAGTGCAATTATCTTTGCTGTAAACTATCAGTACAATGTACTTAAAATCCGGAGGTGGGAGGGGTAAAGTTATTTCCTTTGTGCTTTGAAGGTTGTGGGTACAAATCCTAACCGTATCATTCTGTTTACAAGTGCATTTTTTTCTGGAGAGACTGTTGTTGGAGCTACGGAGTTCATGCTTTCTGCTACACTCTCTGCAGGTGTAAAAGCTATTTCTGTGGAGAGGGACCAAACCATATAAGAAAATCTAGTGCAATGAAGTAGATTATTTTTAGATTTGCTTGGTTCAAATCCTAGAGCAAAAGTAGATAAAGAAGTCAGAAATTTCAACCAAGGACATGAACAGAAACCACCCTGGTAACACTAGAGTCAGGTAGTAAACCCTGTCAAAAAGCTGTACGGAGGATTAAGACAATCCTTGAAGACAGTCCACCAAAAGTAGGAAAACTTTACGCAAACCCAGAGAGGGCAGACATGGTAGATGAGTTAGAACTACAAATAACCAATTGTTTCATTATACGAAGGTCAAGGAAAACCAAAAGCAGCTTCAAACAAATGTCAACTGAAGATGGATAAACTGAATTTGAAAATATCAGATCATGAACAGAATTTAATCACAACACATTCCAGAGTTTCAGCTGTATGCACATCATCATAAAACCCATTCTCTACCACCTCAGCGCAGGTGTCAAGCGCTATATGATGTCATACATCAGGAAGATTTGTCTTCCTCCAAGACCAGATAAATGGAACAAAGCAAAAACTTACAAACACATGTAGATACCACTGCAAAGCAATGAGCTGAAGGGCAAGTGCCACTGTATTAGAAGAAATTTAATCTAGTGCAGTACTATTTGTTTTATGAGAAGCAAGCAATAAAGTAGAAATTCTTGATAGTTCTAAAAAGTTCTTAATAGTATGGTGCAATGATATTACAAATTTATCTCATCTATAACACAATAATACTCTGGTGCTATATAGATCCAATACTTCTGTATGGCTATGAATCATGGACAATGAATAAACAATCAATACGATCATTGGAAGCCACAGAGATGTGGTTTTACAGAAGAATGCTGAAAATTCCATGGACAGCGAAGAAAACAAATGAGGAGGTTTTAAATTAGGCCTGCACACAAAGAAACCTTATCAAAAGAATAAGAATCCGACATCAAGGTTCTTCGGGCATATAATGCGAAGAGAAGGTTTAGAACATTTGGTAACAACAGGTAAAATCCAAGAAAAAGATCTGGAGAAAAACAAATGGAGGATACAACCCAGAGCACGACAGTATAAATACACTAAACAGAAAAGCACAGACTTCAGACTTAGAACGGACACTGCAGTCTCAGAGCACACCTCCACAGAATAGGTCTCAGGAACTCGGTAGCCTGCACCTGTGGAGCACCAAAGCAGTCCCAGAGCACATCCTGCAAGACTGCCCTAGTCTGAGTAGTGAGAGATTGGAGATCTGGCCAACAGAAACAACACTACAAGACAAACTATGGGGAACCGGTGAAGACCTCAAGCGCACCGCCCTGTTTATGACACATACCGGAGTAGTCGCATAGCACAAGGTGAATGAAGAAGAAGGTAACAACAGGTATAATTCAGGGAAGGAGAGATCGTGGAAAACAGAGGGAAAAGATACTGGATGGCCTGATATCATGGTTCGACACAAGATCAACATCAGAACTGATTACATGCACCAAGCAGAGAGAGTTGTGGAGAGACATTATCGCCTACGCGGCAGGCCTGGCACTTGATTGATTGATAACACAATACATGCTTGATGAAATTAGTTATTATTATATTGTTAATAATAAATGTAGTGTATTATAATGTTACAAAAATAGTTGTACTGTTAAGTTATACTATTACAAAATTATTAATAGAGTAAATCAGTCTCTATTGTGGAGTACTGTATATAATACAGTACATTAATTAATAATATATTTCAACAATGAAAAAATACATTACATATTTTTTATTATAATTGAATAATTTTATATTATACAGTAAATTGTTTGAATGCTTCATAGTTACATTAAGAATGATTCAACCTCCATCCCCCAGTTTATAATCAAATGAATGAACTTTCAGCATTATCTGACACTCGTTCCCCTCATTCAGTCCATGAATTGGAAGATTTACTGTACTAGTGTTTTGCTACATTAAACATAGTATTTTGTCAGCACTTTGCAGATGAACAGTTGATAAAAGGAGGGAGGCATTTCAGATTTCTATTTGATTGTAATGAAATAAAATAGCTATAGAAATAATCAGAAAATATTTCTTGCAGATATTTTAAATTTGAAGCCAACTGAAAGATCAATTGTTGTTTCCATGATTCACATACATCCTTCACAAGCTTACAAAGCTTTCAGTTCAGTCACATTTACTTAAGTGATTCTTTGTGGTGTTGAGGTATGGTACTTATGTCATGCTCTTGCCCGCCTGCCCAGCGTGTTTGTAGCGCGTGGACTGCGGGTGACTAGCCCTCTGTGAGTGCGGGTTCAATTTCACGGGCTGGCAGAAAAGCAACAGGTTCCCCAGATTCACAGTGTTTGTGGCACCAAACCGAAGGGTTATGATGTCCATGGCACAGAGCTGAAGAGCTGAAAGCTCATGTGCTTCTGGATCGGAAAAAAAAATTTCATGCTCCAAAATTACTTGATTCGTGTCCAATGTGGAGAGAACTGGCTATTTTGCAGAGATTCCTTATCTCACTGTAGGTGTAAAGGCAGCAACAGAATTCATAGAGGTCAAATTGTTCGACCATATACAATTCCCTTCAAACAGTATACCACAACAGACAATGTTACACAGAGTAAAAGGAAACAAAGGGAGATGTCAACTATGCAAGCGCCAGACTGATGGAATAGCAGAGTCCCCGAACACCTCTATATCCGAAGCACATAAGCTGGCCTTCTCCCACACCTTATATTTCATAGTGTAAGGGTACAAGAAGGAACAAGATGAGATGAGGATATGTGAGATTGAATGACCTGGTCCGCCTGAGTGGTTACCGGAGCCAAAATTTGGGGTGACAAGAATAGAACCACTGTTACCTGCCACGCATGTCGTAAGAGGCGGCGGGGGGGTTTGGCTGAAATTGGATGCATGTGTCCGCTAGGAATGTTAACCGAAACAAATGCTTGCAGAAAATGGATGCACCAGGCCATAAGGCGCATAACATGGTGCAAACGACCTCTCAAAATGAGGAATGGGATAGCGGATTCTACGGTCGTCAATTTGCCTTGGAGATTTAGGCACGAGGTAAGAATGTCAGACCTACCCTCACGAGCGTGGCCAAAACTTACTGCTGGAAGAGGTTGGCACAAACGGGGAAGCAGAAATCATAGGAATTATATCCTACAGAACTGTCCCCAGTATGCAGACTTGAGAAGATAGAGGTGGCCCACTTACACTAGCATCCAAGACAAACTGTATGGCGTTGCTGATAATCTGAGGCAGACGGCTGCCTTTATTAGAGAATCCGAAATCCCAATCTAGTGAGAACGCAGAAGAAGAAGAATGACCTGGTCATATTGGAGATGGACATTAAAGCGTATATATTCTGTGTTTCAATTGAGTACAATTTGAGATATAAAAAGTTAAATTCAATTCTTATCCCATCTAGCGTAATAAAACAAATTGGAGTGCAAACCCAAACAAAAAGCGCATGAAGAAATCAGATATGTTGTCAAAAAGGTGCGGATGTTGCAGTTTTACTGTAATCATAGAACAACATTCTTACTCTCAAATGTTTCAGCTCACATCAGATATCATCACAAAGAGTGATTTACAAGTCATTATACTGGAGCACTTTAAGAATAATAATTGCATACTGAAAAAATCAAGTAGTATAAATTTGGAGAAATATGTGAGCATTTACAACAGGCCTGAAGCTAAATTGTAATAGTTAATAGCAAATCAAAGTTCAGACTATTATCATCATCTTCAATTGGCTCTCTGAGGCTATTTACTACAGCAGTTATCATTTTCAACTCTCAATCCATGTTTCACCTAACTATTGATTGAGTCATTACATCACTTTGTTCCCATTACTGAGAGTACTCTTGGGGGTTGTATAGGGCAGAGAAATTAAGACTGCTTCCCAGAACCTGTCAACATGCATGAGCAGGTCATCTGTTTTATATCCTTCTTAATAGAAAAACTTTTGACCTTACTAAACAGATGTTTCCATCAGGAAACACCACCACATACATATTGATGCTGATATCATTTATGGATAAACTGTCCTGAGAATGCTTCTGTAGTGGGATTATTTAAATATAGTTATTGGTTACTAAACTGACATCATTGTACTCCGGGCAGACCCATAGGTGCTCAGTCTTCCCCAAAAGATATCGAAGAGTATGCATACTGATGGTTCCCGTCGCTCGCTGATTAAATACACCTCTCACTCTGCCCCTCAGTTCTAAATATTGAAATATAGCATTGAATATGGATAAAGTGGACAATTCTTTAACTGCTTGTTGGACATTTTCATTTTACCGTATTTTAAAAATTAACCTAAGCTTGATAAATGTTTTAAGATATATTCTGATATCCTTTCCATTCAATTGTATATCTTGGAGGATGCCCGCGTGCCCAGTGTGTTCGTAGCGCATTGGACTACGGGTGACTAGTCCTCTGTAAGTGCGGGTTCAACTCTGCGGACTGGCAGAAAAGCTACAGGTTCCCCAGATTTACGGTGTTCGTGGCACTGAGCCGGAGGGTTACGATGTCCATGACACCAAGCTGAAGAGCTTTCAGCTCAAGTGCTCCTGGATCGGAAAAAAAAAATATATATCTTGGAGGCATGTCAATAACTTTTTATATTACGAGATGATGATGCACTTGTAGATGATGCACTTGATGACAATGTAAGAAAAGTGTATTCTGAGTATTTCTTGAGTGAGAAAGAGATCGGAGCACACATGGTTACTCACCAAAGTGCAGTGATGATGGTTCAATCAATCAATCAATCAACTTGATGACAATGTTGTAAAATGATAAATCATATAGTGCCAGTATTGCATTATTACATTATAAAAATGTTGCATGACAATTGTGTAGTATGATAAACAATTGGACAGATTTTCTACATAACAATACACATATAATGGAAGTGTATAGAAATAAGGATATGTAGGTATGCAAAGCAAAGAAATCATGATAAGCAATATGTTTCAATGAGTTATTGCTGATCTCTATTTATATAATGTACGCAGCATACAGTAAAATATGACACAAAAACATACAAGAAATGGCACTAAAATATATGTACAGGTACAAAAATTAATTAAATCTTTCAAAACAGACAAAGATCCTAATGCTTTAGCAGACATATTCTGTCAGGGTGCACTGTAACTTCAACTGTTATTATTTTTTTACAATGTCGGGTCAAGTTATTTGCATGTTTGTTTGTGAACAACAGTAAGAATTACGAGTTTGCACTCTTTTCCTATTTAGTATCTGAGAGAGTGTTTCTAGAAATTTTCTTCATTGCCAGGAGATTTTAAAACTCTTGACATGTTATACATTGATATGATTTGTGAAGACTTCTACTCCGATGGGTATGTGGGTGGTCACTAGATGTTCAAGAGTATTGGATCCTCATCATCAGTAGTTCAGTACAGACATTGCTTCATCATCAAGGTGCGTATCCTTTATAGGACGTTGCTCTCTTTGCAGCACATCTGAAATTCACTCTGTCTCTAGCCAGTTCACCCACTTGGTCATATTCATGGTTTCTTTAATATAGACATTGCTTACACCAAAGTTATTTGCATGACATAGTTATAGGTATATA
Source organism: Arion vulgaris (assembly GCA_020796225.1). Lineage (NCBI taxonomy): Eukaryota > Metazoa > Mollusca > Gastropoda > Stylommatophora > Arionidae > Arion > Arion vulgaris. The sequence continues at coordinate 13,733,792 of CM036769.1, forward strand.
TATAATATGAGAATGAACAAATTTTTACAATACTACAAATGTTCACAAAATAGGGGAGGTTGGAGAGAAAGTTTTGATGGTCATAATGATTCTGGGACAAGTTCTGTGGCAATATGAGACAGTCTTTGACCACTGGTTACTGACTAACTTATAAAATTGTAACATTTAAAAGTGTACACAGAAGACAGGAAAAAAAAGAGTTAGTCTGTAATACCAGTGTAGAGAATAGTCTCTATATTAAAGTAAAGATTATAAGTAAACATTGAGAATGCTTGTGGGATATTGTCTGAAATCTGATTGTAGTTTGTTCTTTCATGGATTTCACTAGATATCAATGTTTTATGAGTACAATACCATCAAGATGATTCTTAACATGACTTTCTAATGTCAATAAAACTACAAACTTTATTCACCTCAACTTGTGGCTAAATCACTTGTGACTGTCAGACTGTTGTTTTAACATCTTGGCCACACATTCTTCAAATACTTAGACAATGTTGGCACACATTCTTCAAATACTTAGACAATGTTGCCACACATTCTTCAAATACTTAGACAATATTGCAACATGTTCTTCAAATACTTAGACAATGTTGCCACATGTTCTTCAAATACTTAGACAATGTTGCCACATGTTCTTCAAATACTTAGACAATGTTGGCACACATTCTTCAAATACTTAGACAATGTTGCCACATGTTCTTCAAATACTTAGACAATATTGCCACACATTCTTCAAATACTTAGACAATGTTGCCACACATTCTTCAAATACTTAGACAATGTTGGCACACATTCTTCAAATACTTAGACAATGTTGCCACACATTCTTCAAATACTTAGACAATATTGCCACATGTTCTTCAAATACTTAGACAATGTTGCCACATGTTCTTCAAATACTTAGACAATGTTGCCACACATTCTTCAAATACTTAGACAATGTTGCCACACATTCTTCAAATACTTAGACAATGTTGGCACATGTTCTTCAAATACTTATTCACAATTTGCTAAACACATTCTTCAACTGTTGTTTTAACATCTTGCCACACATTCTTCAAATACTTAGACAATGTTGGCACACATTCTTCAAATACTTAGACAATGTTGCCACACATTCTTCAAATACTTAGACAATGTTGCCACATGTTCTTCAAATACTTAGACAATGTTGCACACATGTTTTCAAATACTTAGACAATGTTGGCACATGTTCTTCAAATACTTAGACAATGTTGCCACATGTTCTTCAAATACTTAGACAATATTGCCACATGTTCTTCAAATACTTAGACAATATTGCAACATGTTCTTCAAATACTTAGACAATGTTGCCACATGTTCTTCAAATACTTAGACAATATTGCAACATGTTCTTCAAATACTTAGACAATGTTGCCACATGTTTTTCAAATATTTAGACAATGTTGCCACATGTTCTTCAAATACTTAGACAATGTTGCAACATTTCTTCAAATACTTAGACAATGTTGCCACATGTTCTTCAAATACTTAGACAATGTTGCCACACATTCTTCAAATACATAGACAATGTTGCCACACATTCTTCAAATACTTAGACAATGGTGGAAAAAGCAATCACAGAATGAAAATGTGCAAGAATGTGTTTTGAATGATTACAAAAATAACAGAAGCGTCAAAATGTGTATTCTCTCTCGTATACAACAACAATACAAAACTTATATAACTCCATCAATGTACTGAGAATCAGGAGAGACATTCGAAGTCATGGTGTCTGTTATTAGTCTCAGATTGTAAAAATGTTTATCTCCATTTTGTGCCGATGAGATAATCCTTGCCAGAGATCAGACCTCTAATATAATACTGATTATGTCATTATACAAGATATGAATAAACCAAGTACATACAAATATTGATATAATTCTTGTCCCATATTTGCCATGTTTGTGACAAAAAAGCTAGAATATAACTATATTACAATCGTAAAACAAATGACAAAATATGACAAAAATGTGAATTGAAAATAAAGACTGCATTTGTGTATATAGCATGTACCTAATCCTTCATCATCAGGTTAGATTGATGTGCAATTGTTTCATCATCATGATCAGGTTAGATTGATGTGCAATTGTTTCATCATCATGATCAGGTTAGATTGATGTGCAATTGTTTCATCATCATGATCAGGTTAGACTGATGTGCAATTGTTTCATCATCATGATCAGGTTAGATTGATGTGCAATTGTTTCATCATCATGATCAGGTTAGATTGATGTGCAATTGTTTCATCATCATGATCAGGTTAGATTGATGTGCAATTGTTTCATCATCATGATCAGGTTAGACTGATGTGCAATTGTTTCATCATCATGATCAGGTTAGACTGATGTGCAATTGTTTCATCATCATCAGGTTAATGTGTGCAATTGTTCATCATCATTGGTTAGATTGATGTGCAATTGTTTCATCATCATCAAGTTAGACTGATGTGCAATGTTTCATCATCATTCAGTTGACTGATGTGCAATTGTTTCATCATCATGATAGGTTAGATTGATGCAATGTTTCATCATCATCATGTTAATGATGTGCAATTTTATCATCATCATCAGGTTAGACTGATGTGCAATTGTTTCATCATCATCATCAGGTTAGAATGATGTGCAATTGTTTCATCATCATCAGGTTAGACTGATGTGCAACTGTTTCATCATCAGGTTAGACTGATGTGCAATTGTTTCATCATCATCATCAGGTTAGACTGATGTGCAATTGTTTCATCATCATCATCAGGTTAGACTGATGTGCAATTGTTTCATCATCAGGTTAGACTATGTGCAATTGTTCATCATCATCAGGTTAGACTGATGTGCAATTGTTTCATCATCATCAGGTTAGACTGATGTGCAATTGTTTCATCATCATCAGGTTAGATTGATGTGCAATTGTTTGTCTTTACTTCCTGTGTAATACCACTTTTAAGGGCAGTCTAGGCAAGGGAGTCATGAGCTTGAGGAATTTAACTGACACATGGCTAGTGCAGTCACTGAAAAACTGTTCAGGTTATTCTGTTTTCTTTATGCCCCTGAAAAAAAACTGCTAGACATTACAGTGGATCGAACTCGGGTCTCCCAAATGGGAGCCTGTGCTCTAATCCATTTGACCAGAAGCTTCTTGTGATTACAGTGCAATTACAGGTTATATAGTGTACTGATCATGTCATTCTACTGTAATCTACCAGTACAAATCTAGACAGAGAACATGACTGCACAATGAAGGTTGTAATTAAACTATGTGCATGACTGCACAATGAAGGTTGTAATTAAACTATGTGCATGACTGCACAATGAAGGTTGTAGTTAAACTATGTGCATGACTGCACAATGAAGGTTGTAATTAAACTATGTGCATGAGTGCACAATGAAGGTTGTCCTCAAACATCCCCTTCTTCTCTTCCTTTAGATTTTGTCTACATGCATGATAACTATTTTTTCCAGCAACTGAATATCTATGTTAGTTGAGGAACAGAAGAACATGAAACATTCCTCCAAAGTTGCACAGTTTCTGTAATTTTCTGCATTGTATTATATTTGGCATGGTAGAATATACAAATGTTTTAGAAATAAAGTATGTGGTTAGAAATAAATATTAATAGAACAAAACGTATATCACTCATATAGACCAAACTTTAAGAACAATATAAATCGACTGCAATGAAAAGATTAATCTTTCAGTTAAAAACGGGACATGTTAGACTGAATTACCACCTAAACAGAATAAACCACACTCACCTACCACACTGTAGAAAATGCTGTCATTCATGTGAGACAGTAAGTTCTATCCTTATTGAATCCCCTGGACTACATATAGCTAGACAAGAACTCCTCCCACCACACGCATCTCTCCATAATATCCTTAATTTATGGTTGTCTCCAACAACGAAAGAAAGCATGCATATTCTACAATTTTTCTGCTCAAGAATAAAAACTCACAGCCCTGGTTAGAAGAAGAAAAAATGCCACTTATATAAAGCATCTTATATAAAGATGATCAACAGCATTTTCATATCAACTTTGTGTTACCAAAGCCAAACATGGACAATGAGCAAAGCAGTCACAAAAAATAACTACATGTGAGATGCGTTGTCTGCGAAGAGTCACCAACATCAGCATAAGAAAGAAAGTTGGCACAGAACCTTGCTTGAAATACATTGAGAAACAAAGAATGAAGTTTTTTGGCCACTTAATAAGCATACACCCAAACTCCACAGTATACAGTCTTCTACTACTGAGCATCAGAAAAGAAGGCGAGAGGAAGACCACGAAAAGATGGTTAGATGGCATAGAAGAATCCTGTGAAAGAACAAAAATAACAATCACCCAAGCTACCAGAACAGCGCAAGATAAAAACAGAAAACCACGACACTGGGTAACAACCCGGTAGAAGTGGGACGACAACAGAAGAAGATATATAAAGCATTCAATAACTTTGTTACAGACTCCCAATTTCTAGAAATGAAACAGTTTCTAAAATGGTTGAGTCAAAGAAATGATGTGTTTTTTGTAGAGAAGAAATTCATGTCATATCTTCTTCTGGGATCAGCCTCAGATGTGCTCTTATTCCAGCATTGGTCATGAACAGGTCCTTTTCTAGATCTCAATAATTGTTCTTGAGGGCTTGCTCCCGTAGAACCAGGTTTTGCAAGACATGTTCTAAGGTTTGTCTTGGTGCTCCACAGTCACATTACGGCAGTCTCTAAGGCCCATTTCCTCATATTATATATGAAATAATGTTAAACTAGAGCCAAGGACAAAGTCCCTGTTCAGCTTCTTCTTCTTCTTCTGCGTTCAACTTTTGCTATGCGACTATCGTATGTGTCATAAACAGGGTGGTGCGCTTGAGGTCTTCACCGGTTCCCCATAGTTTGTCTTGTAGTGTTGTTTCTGTTGGCCAGATCTCCAATCTCTCACTACTCAGACTAGGGCAGTCTTGCAGGATGTGCTCTGGGGACTGCTTTGGTGCTCCACAGGTGCAGGCCGCCGAGTCCCTGAGACCCATTCTGTGGAGGTGTGCTCTGAGACTGCAGTGTCCCGTTCTAAGTCTGAAGATTGTGGTCTGTGCTTTTCTGTTTAGTGTATTTATACTGTCGTGCTCTGGCCTGTATCCTCCATTTGTTTTTCTCCAGATCATTTTCCTGGATTGTTTCAGGAGAGTCTTTGCTTCTGTAAAACTTTGTGTTGGGTGGTGTTGTGTTAGGCTCCCCGCCTTTGCGAGTTTGTCAGCCTTTTCGTTTCAGCCCTGTTCAGCAAACTGAATCTTACTCTGAAAAAAGTTACTGATGCCATTATAAGTGAGTTTTCAGAAATACAGTTGAATACTACAATTATCATGCCAGATTTACATTTCCTGTTTCAAAAGAGTTATATCTCCTGCCTGAATATATCGAGCCTGTGTAATTAGTTCTTTACTATATGGCTCAGAAGTATGGACAGCCTACTCAAGACACGAGAGGAGACTTAACATCTTTCACCTTCGATGTCTCCAAAAGATTATGAACATCAGGTGGTACGACAAGATAACCAACTCTGAAGTACTGCAACGTGCAAACCTGCCTTCCATCATGGGCATCTCAGCAGTAGATGACTAAGATGGTTGGGGCATGTAAGAAGAATGGAAACTTATCGCATACCAAAACAAATGTAGTTCTGTGAACTTTCGGGGGGAAGAGGCACCAGGGCAGACCACTGCTCAGATATAAAGATGTCTGCAAAGCCTCAATGAAAAACTTTCTATAGGTCCCAGCACATGGGAAGGACTAGCTGATGACAGAGTTGTGTGGAAAGCCAAATTACGAAAGGGAGCAGAGTCTTTGAGAAGAGGCTTATGTATGAGCTGAACGACAAGAGAGAAAAGTGAAAACTCAGAAGTTGTCACAGTAAAACACTTGCCAATTGACCATCTGTAAAGACGAAAAGGCCATATATATCTCCTGCAGAAGTGGATGACATATACAGAGGCCTAAAATCTTGGCAGACTTGTATTGGTCTACTGTCCTGGTTAGATGGTGGCTCATAGAAATGAAAGAACAGATAAGCATTTCTCAAGGCCAGTTATGGAGAGTGGAGGAGGGGGAGACAATAGACATGAACATTGGTGGCGTTTTGAGTATCCTAATGATTACTGAGGATGCAATCAGAGACGGAAAAAGTTTAGAAAACAGTGATGCATTAAGTAGAAACGGGACCTAAAAATGCTAGCATAAGGGAAAGGTTGCACATGATTTTACAGACTTGAACATAATAACTCTATACAAAAACAAGGGCGACTAGAGTGACTGCAACAACTACATGAGAATATCACTTTTGTGTTGGAAAATACTTTTCAGAATTGTTCTGCACACACTTCATGTTCTTGGTGACCAGGTTTATCTTAAGTAGCAATGTGGTTTTTGTGAGAGCTGGTCTAACACATATATTATATTCTTATTGTAACAGCTGCAAGAGAAATGCTGATCCGTAAGTTCTAGTGTTTGTGAACAAAAGTAACACAGTCAGACATGATTCAATTACTGCTGGTTTCTAAATATAAAAGTATTAATTTTACTCCTTTAATAACAAAAAATAAAGTGCACACACAAAAAGTTACACAGTTGTATGGTTATTTGTTATTAAACTGACGTCATTGCACTCCGGGCAGACCCATAGGTGCTCAGTCTCCCAACAGATATCGAAGAGTATGCATAATGATGGTTCCCATAGCTCGCTAATTAAACAGACTTCTCACTCTGCCCCTCAGTTCTACTTGAACAACGGGTAACTCCAAACTGCCTAAATCGCTGGATTGATTCAACATCTATTTTAGTGTCCTCATCCAACAGACAGTCGCGAAGAGACCAAAGAACATCCCCTTATCCATCTTCAACTCCCCAACAATCGATGCTGTTGATGCAAGCCTGTCCGCTCTCTCATTACCGTAAACACCCGCATGCCAAGGACAGTATATCCACTTAAGCCTCTGGAGGTTAGAAACTTCTATAGACGACATCCACTCATACCGAAACCTGCCCTTCTATATCTTATGAAGCATCGACTGAGAGTCAGATGCAACAATAGCCCCAGTAAATGAAGTCCCAGAGAGCCAATGAAGGTCAGCAGTAATGACCTCAACCTCCATCCTCATATAAGAAATAGTTGTCCTGTACGCATAGCTGTATGGAGAATAAAGCATGTGCAAACAAAATAAATATCTGAAGTACAAAAAAAAGTAATGGGCTGCCATGATTGTTTCCTCTTCTAGTATGTGTTCCTAATTGTAATATGACTCTAGTCTTCACTTGAACAAAATACTGGAAGAAATATGATAAGCAAATTGTATGAAGGCAATGATCAGTGTGATTGAACGATTCTTCTGACTTAAAATTCCATCAATAGTTGTAAAAGTTATCTTGTGTGATCACCAGTTTAGCAGAAGGATAGTCTAGATTCAGGAGAAGTGATGAAATCAGAGAAATGTCTGGTCAATCACTAGTAACAACTGTTACAAGAAGGAGAAGATGGAGATATGTTGGACACACCTTGAGAAGAAATTATCAAAGAATATCAAATGAGGCATTGAAGTGGGATGCAAAGAGTTCAAGAAAGAGAGGAAAACCTAAGGAGACCCTGAAACAAACTTTGCTGAGAGAGGCAGGAAATATCAGTCTCAGTTCTATGGAGGAGATTGAGCGGGTTGCCCAGGATAGAGCAGTTTACATAAATTGCTTGCATGCCCTATTTAACGTATAACGGTTTGAGAGGAATTATTATATTATTATTTATAATCTAGATTTAAAAATAGTATGTACTGAGTGGAGATCAAAGGGACCCAAGCATATTAAACAAAATAGAAATTTTGTGTGTTTGTTTAATTTAACTTTACAGGAAAAGATGTATTAAATATTTCAGATATTGATGCAACACATAGAAAGCAGATCATGATTTCTCATATGAAGTTGTCTATCAAGCATGTGATATAACTATGTGATTTCGCCCGAGTGGTTACCGGGCCCAAATGTGGGGTGTAAAGAATAGAACCACTGTTACCTGCCAGCATGTCGTAAGAGGCGACTAAGGAGGTTTGGCTGAAATCGAATGCACATGTCCTAAACGGTAGAAATATATGCGTTAGGGGCCTACCAAACCAATGTGCAACGTATACATGTTCTTGGCAAAGATCAAACATATCACAAAGAGTGATTAAAATTGGTCGAAGATCGAACGCAAAGAAGAAGACTATGTGATTATAAAAAAAAAGAGTATTAGATGTTTTTGATAGCTAAAGTTGTCTTCAAAACTTGTCTATTTTCTGATCACATCATATCTGTTTTATTACAATTGTTGTGGTATGTAATCAAACTGTTTTACTAATGTTACTCTGCTATTTGTAAGAAGTATAGTTTTGACTGCAAGAAAATGTATTTTCGACTAGTTAGTTAGTTAGTTTGTTCCTTTCGTGACAAAGGTGGCACATAGGGCAGAGGTCTCCATGTGATGCGGTTCGTTGCTAGCAGTTGGAGATCTTGTAAGGTTTTACATCCCAATAGTTTACTTTCTTGTAGGATTGTTCTTCGAAGAGTGGTCTTAGGTCTTCCACGTTTTCTTTCCCAACTGGTGACCACATAAGGACTTGTCAATTTTCCACTGCACTGGTTATACTATTCACTGTAATGTTCTAAACATTCAATGCCACAAAGATCCCAAAAAGAGTTGCTACAAAGGATGAAAGCAAAAAAAAAAAGAGTAAATATTGCCTTTTACTTGTAACAACCAGGTAACAGTGTAATGACAAAAGAGAAAGAAAAAATAGAAAGTTAACATGTTTATAAAGTTCTATAATTTGACATATAAAAAAAATAAAGTAAAGGAAGCCTTTCATACCTTGTGGTATATAGGGCAATACAGTGTTAGGCCTGTATCGTTCATTGACCGTCGGCACATGATGGGTGACGAAGTCAGCATCATGCCGGCCCCTTTCTTTCCCAGAGCATGTCTTGTACCCAGTTGAGGCTGGGTCGACCTAATTTGACATATATTTTACTTTATTTATATTTAATTATAAAATGTTTTAGTTCATTTAGTTTATACAATTTTGGGGATAACAAGAAAGTTCTGATAGGTTAAAAAAATCTTTGTTACAAAAGAATTGATAAAATAATGGTTAGACATGATAAATTAACTAAAATTGACTACGTTACACCAAATCTATTTGGTATGTGAGATAAATATTTCTATTTTAAAGTAATGGTTACTTAGAACTGAAGCCACAGCTTTCCTAGAAATACCAATTCTGAGTACAACTTGTTTTGAAAGCATCTGAAGGTTATTATGACCATTATTAAATAGAAAATGTTTTCTTCATGCAGCATTGAAAGTTTCTTAAATTTTTTTAGCAAGCGATAATATGCCCTGAATGTCAGTCAAAGTCATCAATGACCTGAGATGTCAACACAACATGATGATATATGAAACGCTCCATTTTGTAAGTGCGTTAAAAGAGACTGAATGACAGTCTTTAGACTTATCTTTTTGTTCATGCAATGCTGTCATCTCGATTTTGATCATGTCCATACTTGTCAACTATTTCACTCTTTGGCCTGCATACTATGTCCATTAACATCTCAGAGGTTTCTGTACTTGAATCTGCTGAGTAAACTGCAGGAAATGAATGACGATCCATTTGTTTAGGCTTTGGTGCCACTTTGGGAGAAGATGTTCTTAAAGAAAAGAATGGATCAGCAGCAGCAGGGGCTGCACAAGTAACTGTAGCAGCAATAGCAGCTGGTGTAATGTTGTCTACTATCCTGTTGGGGCTGCTCATAACTCGAACTGATTTCACACTTTTTGATACACTAACTGCAGATCCATGAATGTCTGAATTGTCTCTACGGTCACCAGATTTCTTAAAAAACTGCAAGTTCCTACCTAGAGAAACTTCAGACTCATCTGGTTGAAGTTTGTCTGTTGACTGTTGCATAGATATTTTATAATTTGAGGACTTGTCATGCGTTGATGTAGTGGTTTTTCTCTCATCATAATTAGCTTGAAAGCTGTCAGAAGAAACAGTCAGTAACGCAGAATGCTCAGAGAATTCAATGCCCTCTTCATACTCTTCACTTCCTGCTGGAACTTCTTCTGGTTGTCCCATGATGTGAGCCAAACTGAATGGCTGCACAACCACGTTTTCTGTATCAGATCGACTTTTGCTCAGATCCACCAGCTGGTCATTTTGCAAAACACCATTTCTACTTGCCATGCTAGATTCTGAAAATTGTGTCACCTGTTTGTTAACGTCAGTTGTAATGACTTTGTCACGATCCATACTGACAGAAGTAGCGGACGCTTTTCTTAAACCTGTTGACTTTTTTAATCCAGGGGAACTTTTCTATCTCCCTCCTTCCTCTCCTTCTGAAAGATGTCTACGCAGCTCATTCACAAGGGCTTTGTGCACACTGTCCTTTGATTTCTTTTGCTCTCTTAAAAATTCCACTTGAGTATCTACATCAGACTGATAGGTTGATGCATCATCATTGCGCAGTCCAAACGTGGATCCATCCTCACCATTCTGCCCCTTTACGTGTCTGCTGGCAAGTTTAGCTGTAATTTCCTTTAAGAATTTGTCTTCTGGCTTTGATCCTTTGCTGCCACTGCTTTTGTCCTCACCAGGGACCTGAAAAGCTACCGTTTGTTGTTGTACATTGTACGTTGATGTTACACTCTCTTGAACTTGTTGACCTTCACTACTGCTCACAATATTCTCTCGACTTCTGCATATCTGACGAGATGGAACCTACAAGAGAAATAGCAAAGTTATGTTAGATCTTCTTACATTCAGCATTCTCTTTTCTAGTTTACTGCACAAATGAAACATGTTACATTTGTATACTAGAGTTTTATCCTTTGTTATCAGAAAGTTATTATAGGTTTACTACATTTTAAGAAAAATTAACTTTTATTGTAACAATCAAGTTCATATTTGTCTTAATTAAAAAAAAGAAACCAAAAAAAACTAACTTTGAAGACATAATTTTCACAGTCTGATATTACATCTTGTAGGATCATAGAGTGCTTTCTGCACTTCATATAACTGCTACGGCAGATTGAACTTGTTCTCATAACCGTATCCCAATTTTCTGAATACACACAACAAACGCACGGTTGTCACAGCAAAAAGCCTTCCATGTAACAGTCATAGCTCACAGCGTTGCTCAAGCACTAACTCAGTAGCTCGGCAAACGAAACCGGAAAATACTCGACCAAACATGGCAAAAATGAGCTAGCAAAGTCGTGTTCAGCATCAAACAGTTCTGACTTTGAATGGCTCTCCCGCATTCCGCCATTGCTTGTCAGATTTTCTCTACATCTTGTAGGTGTAGCAGCATGCCCCTTGAGGAGCATCGCTTTCATCATGGCCCGCCTGAAAACTCTCTGTCTCTAGCAAATTCTCCAGCTCATGTTCAAGGTTTCTTTGATGTCCTGCTGCCACCTACATCTTGGCTGTCCCCTGCCTTGTACTCCAGAAACCATGCCTTCCATTACAGTTTGCTCCAAGTCACTGTAATATTTAACATGGCCAAAATATTTCATCTTCCGGGACATAATATTATTTATAAACCAATGCTCCTCGAGATGCAGGTCTTGTAGGATGTCTTTGCTGTCATAATTTCTTAGCATTGTTCATTTAGTAGTTTATAGGTCGCTCTAGATTCTTTCTTTCTTTCTTTTGTCCTTCTCTGCTTTTTTGCCGCTAGGCGTAGCAGGTTTAACTGATGATCGGTTTCGGAGATAATGCACGCTCGGTCGCTTGATATGGTGTGGTATTGTGGAGTTTTAAGATGTCTGTAACTCCATCAACCCATCTTTTCTTGGTCTGCCCCTTCCTCTTGATGATTCCATTTTCAGGTTGTACGCTCTTGCAACTGGTGTATTCGGGTTCATTCTGACCAAGTGGCCAAACCATTTGAGTCTCTGTTTTCAATAAATCTAATAGCAGGTGTTGTTCCAACTGTTCTTCTAATTTCCTCATTTCTTATATGGTCTCTTCTTGTTTTATTTACTGCTTTCCTCAGGCATCTCATTTCGCATGTGGTAATTTTCCTTTCTTGTTCTTTTGTCAGTGCCCATGTTTGGCTCTGGTAGCACAGTGTTGGTATAAAGATTGAATTTATAATCTGTCTTTTAGTCACTACTGGAATAGCTGGGTGTTTCAAAATTTGGGTAAGCTGGTATGTAATGTTGTTGGCTTGCTGGATTCTAGTTTCGATCTCTCTGTCCAGTCTACTATCAGATGTGAAGATACGCTCTAGATTACTTTTTTAAAACTAAAAGATAATTTACCATTACACAATAAACACATAATTTTGCATTCAGTACAACAATACTGATCCATTCAAAAAAAGTGTAGCTCTATTGTCATTTAGCCATGTTTTCAAATGACAGATGATACTAATTAATAATTGCTGTATACCTTTCCTAGTTTGTACAATATCAATTTAAAAGAATAAATAAGATCACTGATAAAGAACACACTGTTCCTGCTCTAAAGTGAAACTGTCTGCTTTACTTTAAGGAAGTTAAAATCATGCGATGGACAGTCTCTGAAAGCAAAGTTGGCTCAGATGTGTTATTTGTGTGAAATGATGAGTTGGGTTGTCGGTATTTTCTCTCATGAAAAACCGTGGGCGCAGTTAGGAGGCAGCAGAATGGAAAAATCTTCAACATAATATTATTCAGAAATATTCTTTTCTCGAAATTCTGATCTGAGAGAGTAAAATAGAACTGTACGAATGTTTTTTTTTGTTTTTTTGTCCGCTTTCAACTCAGACGAAGTTTCATCTCTGAAACTGATTTTTGAGTGAAAATCCGTTTTTCCAATTTCTTACAATGGCAGCAGCGTGCACATTGTAAATTATTTTACACTGGCAGCCATGTGCTCAATGTACTCGTAATTAGTATTCCCTCACCATACAGGCAGATTTTCTCCGACTTCAGAGGTACTCACGTTATCGTCCTGAGTAAGACCAGGGACTCGAACAAATGCCGGACAGTAGGTTCGAACCCGAGCTATGAGGCTTCTCACAGCTAGCAGGCCGAGCTACTATCAACTACTCTAGGCAGTTCCCCACTGCAGGAATGTATAAAATGGGTTCCGGGTTGGACAGCATTGCCGCAGAGGCTAGAATAATAAATGAATTGAGCTTAGATACTGTTTTACGGTCTCTGTGGTGAGGAGATAAGATGCTCGCTTTTAGCGCCATAGGTATTCGGTTTATTCCCTGTGTGAAGTGATCAGGATATTTTTCCAGAGATTTCTGATCTCGATGAGGGTGAGATCGAGTTCCTAATATTATCGGAGATAGATGATAAAATTTAGGTCTCATGTTCAAGTTGAGTATGTAAAAGAACTCTTGACAGTTTCTTCTTCTTCTTTGCGTTCGGTTTCGTATGCTCGTCTAAATCATGAGATGGGTTGCCTCTATGAAGCTGCATGTCAGTTGGAGTTCTTCGAGTTCCCCATAGCTTGGTCTGTATGTTTTGTTCATGAGGCCATGTTTCATTTCGTTGGTGTATGTATGATGGACATGACTGCAGGATGTGCTCTGGAGTCTGTGTTTCTGTCTGGCATGCACACTGTGCAGTCTGAGCAGGCTTTATTCTGTGCATGTGGCGGTTGAGCCTGCAGTGGCCTGTTCTTAGGCGAAAGATTGTTGTGTGCTGTTTTCTGTTTAGTCTGCTGATGGGATCTTGTGGGTGTTTGCTGTGGGTTTGTTGCCTCCATACCTCTTTGTACTTTCTTTTGATATGTGTCTTGATTTCTGGTAGTGATACTGGGTGTTTCTGTTGTGTAAGTTTTGTTCCCTCCTTATAGTTCTGGGCTGCACTAGAGATACCCCCATTGTGAAGATGAGATATATGCTTGGCCTTCTGTCACTACGCTCCCGTCATGCAATCGCCCAAACCAAGGCATATATGCGGGTTACTTCGGATAAGAGACATCCACTTCACAGGAACACTAATGATGTTAAGGGCACGAGAATCAAGCGTGGCATGTCGTGGATGGCCCAGGCTGAGAGACAATTGGCCAGGTGACTACGGTTGCGACTCTACCAAAAGGGGAAGAATGGATCCCAACAGATGGAAGCATGATGAACTATCTCAACGTTATCATTACTCTTGGAAGAGAATGTAGAGATTGGGGCAACATGAAGGCTGATCTCGCAGTTAAGCAGCTGATAGAAGATAATGCAAGGGATGATGATGTTGTTGTATATACCGATGGGTCGGTTCAACGTGGTGAGAAATCCGGCTGGGGTTTCTTGGCTAATGCGCATGGTAGGGTTGTTGCAGAGCGAAGTGGGGCATACAGGACAACTACTTCTAGTATGAGGATGGAGGTTGAGGCCGTTACTGCTGCCCTCCATTGGATTTCTGGGACTTCATTTACTGGGGCAGTTGTTGTATCTGACTCTCAGTCGATGCTTCACAAGATCCAGAAGGGCAGGTTTCGGTATGAGTGGATGTCGTCTATAGAAGTTTCTAACCTCCAGCGGCTTACGTGGATATACTGTCCTGGGCATGCGGGTGTTTACGGTAATGAGAGAGCGGACAGGCTTGCATCAACAGCATCGATTGTTGGGGAGTTGAAGATGGATAAGGGGATATTCTTCGGTCTCTTCGAGACTCTCTGTTGGATGAGGACACTAAAATCGATGTTGAATCGATCAAGCGATTTAAGCAGTTTGGAATTACCCTTTGTTCAAGTCGAACTGGATGCCTGAGAGGCAGAGTGAGAGGTGTGTTTAATCAGCGAGCCACAGGAACCATCAGTATGCATACTCTTCGATATCTGTTGGGGAGACTGAGCACCTATGGGTTTGCCAGGAGTGCAATGACGTCAGTTTAGTAACCAATAACCAATAACCAATGTTCCCTCCTTAGCCAGCATGTCTGCTCTCTCATTTCCTGGAATGCCACAGTGGGCTGGTATCCACTGGAGAATAATTTTGTTGTGTTCTGAGAGCTTGTTTAGCTGTAGTGTTAGCTCTCTTTCCATGTTATCTTGTGGTTCCTTTTGTGTGGCCTGCAGGACTGACAAGCAGTCGCAAAGGAAGACAAGTTTGTTGTTTTGGATGTTTCTTTGCTGCAGTATTTTTGAGGCATCCACAATTGCCTGTTGTTCGGCTCTAAAATTTGTTGATAGTTCTCCAGTGGCACTTGAATTTGTTAGTGTAGTGCCATCTTGGAGTATGATGATGGTTCCGGCCCCTCCTTTCCTCGCTGTCGTGTCTGATGATCCGTCTGTGTATATATGGGTCCACTCGGGATGGGGGTATGAGGTGTCAATGTGTTCTAGTGTCTTTGCTCTCAAGATGGGACCTGTTTCTTCACCCTTTTTGTCTACATTTGGAATTGTTGTTATCACTGTGAAGTTGGGCTGTAGGTCTGTGTTGTTGAATGGTACTATCATTTCCCAGGTTGCTGGGTCTTTTGAGAGGATGTCCATGTTTTTGCAGAGAGTGATTTTGACAAGTGATGGAAGCTGTGTCTTTTATGCGGTTTTTGGTTGGTTCGTTGATTGTTTGGTGCATGGGGTTATTTTCTGTGCGTTTGAACTTTTCTGATAGTGTGAGTATTTTTGTTCCCTGCGTCATCCCAGGCTCTCAATGCCAGCAGTTGCTTCTAGATCTTTGATTTGTGTACTTCTCAGACCTCCGGTGATGATTCTGAGGCCTGTGTTCTGTATTTTATCTAGCTTGTGTAGATTTGCTTGTGCTGCGGTTGTGTAGGCTCCTGTGCCATACTCCAGTTTTGGATGTACATATCCTGTGTATATTTGGCGTGTAGTGTTTGCATCTGCGCCCCAGTGGGTTCCTGCTAGTTTTTCATGAGTCTTAACCCTTTGGTCCCCAGCACGTCAAAAAAAATTACCTCATAAAAAACACTAAAAGGGGAATAACTCCTCAAAAAACGCAACATGTCTTTCTAAAAATTAATAATAATAAAACTATTGCTTGTAGAACATTCAAATAATGAGCAACAATACTGTGAACTGGATAAAGTTTCACAAGAAATTATACCCATAAAGATGTAATTCTGCAGATAAACCTTAATTTTGGCAGCAGTTACTGCGTCCCACTTTGAATCAATTTTCCCAGCTCTTTTCTGACGTTGATCAGCGTACAAATTCAAAATACTGATCCTCAAAAATTAAGCTGAAATAATCGAATGGTTCTGCACCTTCCTCTAGTGTATGAGAAGGCCCACTCTCTTCCATAAATGGCTCCACAACTAATGGGGAAGTGGTATCACTCCAACCATCCCTGTCAACAACGGGCACAGGGTCGGTCTCCTCGATGTCGGAAGAAAAATCCTCTAAATCTAATTGAACATCGTGAGTGACAGGTTCAGCTGTCGTCACTGGACAATTCAACATCACTCTCAGAATCACAAGATCTAATGTAATCCCCTATCTCACCTAGCTGCATGAAATGTCCCTCAAACTCAAAGTCCTCACTTTAACTATCGGTATTGAAATTAGAAGCCATTTCCCAAAAAATTTGAACTCTGAGCACAATTTATAAAATTCACAAAGAAATACTAGCTCGATCAGTTTTCGGCTCAAATAAGGAAAATTTCCGCGGTTCGTCCTACTTATAGGTCACAGTTCAAGCTATATAAAATTTGGACTTCTCGTTTTATTTAGCGAATTCTTCAGAAACAATATAAAAAACCCGTATATTTCCGTATACGGCGCCTCGTAAACCCGTATATTTCCGTATATGGCGGCCAAAGGTTAATCTTATTGTGGCTTTCCTTTGTGTTTCTTCTAGTGGGGACCCCATGTGAGTCTTTTGTCGAATTTTATTCCTAGATAGGTAGGATTGTCCTCCTTTGGTAGTGGTTTGTTGTCCAGGTATAAGTCGACTTGTTCAGGTTTTGTAGAGAGTGAGAATAGTGTTGACACTGTCTTGTTTTGGTTTATTGTGACCCCCCAAGTGTCTGCCCATTTCTTTACTGCATTTATGGCTCCTTGCATTCTGATCTTGGCAGTTCCTATGTATTCTGTTTGGGTCCATATGGCCAAGTCGTCTGCATGGAGTGCCTTGTGAATGTTAGATGTAAATTGTTTGGGGAGATCATTGATAAAAAAGGATGAAGAGTGTAGGGGATATTGCACTTCCCTGTGGAACCCCATCTTCTAGTCTGACCAGCTTGCTTCTGTGTCCTTCCAGTTTGACTCTTGCACATCGTCTGTGTAGGAAATCTCTGATCCATGTGTACATGTGACCTTTGATCCCGCTTTGTGCTAGTTTTAGCAGGAGTCCTTTTTCCAGACTTTGTCGAAGGCTTTAGTCAGGTCGAAGAAGGTGGCCAGCAGCTTGTGTTTGTTCTGGAAGGCATCTTCAATTTCTTGGGCAAGATAGGTGGTTTGGTCATCTGTGCTTCTGTGTTTTCTGAAACCTGATTGGCAGTCATCTAGTATTTTCTTTTCCTCTAGAAAGTTAAGCAGCCTGTTGTTTACGAGCCGCTCCATTGTTTTCCCAAGGCAGCTGAGGAGGCTTATGGGCCGGTAGCTTTCTTTGTTTTCCTTGGGCTTGCCTTTTTTGCTATAGGGATTATTTCCGCCTCCTTCCATTCCTTTGGATATACTCCTTGCATCCAAGATTGGTTTAACAGGTCCAGGAGGTGTTGTCTGCCACCTGTTCCTAGGTTTATTATCATTTCGTTTGTCACCCCATCTGGTCCTGGTGCCTTTTTTTCTTTAGTTTTTTATTCGCTGTCCAGTTCTTTGAGAGAAAAGGTTTGTTCATTGTGTCTTGTTTGTCTGCAAGTTGTTTGTTTATTTTTTTAGTTCTTTTTTGTTTCCCTGACTTTGATTTTGGACATGTGTATGTTGCTTTCTTTTGCAAAGCCATCCGCAAGAATGTTTGCAGCTATTTTGCCCGTGTAGGTTTTCCTCCATCTTCTATGACTGTGCAGGCATGGCTGGTGGTGTTTTCTTCATTTAGGCTCTTTACAAGCTGCCATAGTTTTGTGCTGTCTTTTTCCATGTTTAGTGTTGCTGTTTTTCCTGCCAACTTTTTCTAATGCATGTGAGTTTTTCTTTCTGTATATGGTTGGTGTTTGTTGTGTTCTGTGACATTTGTGTCAGATGGGTCTTGTTCCATTTTGTTCGTGCTGCTGTGGCTTTTTCATGTGATTGTTGTAGTTCGTTGGTCCAGAAGGGTTCGTAGTGTTTTCTTCTTCCTCTGGGAATTGATTTTTGTGCTGCTTTTAGTATGATGCTTGTGAGAGTTGTAATGTTTTTCTGGATGTTGTTTGTTGTGTGGGTTTCTGTCAGTTTACCTTCAGTTAGGTTTCTGTACAGGTTCCAGTTTGCCTTTTGTAGTTCCTCTTGACAGTTAAAAGTGAATAAAAGCAGGCTGCCGTGGTCAAAATTTAATTTTAAGATTAATATAAAATTCCTGCAAAAATTTTCACCATCTTCAGAATTAATTCAGGAACCCTCACCAGTGCTACAGACATCATGTCTGCTGCTATCATCCTGTATAAGAAAGAGATTAGAGCAGACATGGTTACTCAACAAAGTGCATTGATGATGGTTTTATCAATCAATCAATCTTATAGGTGAAGTAGCTGCTTCAATGTACATCAGTGAAGATATATACCACAACTTTGCTGCAACGTATCCAAAATATGATATTATAATTCTGAACTCAGTGCTGATGTTGTGTATTTTAAATAGGAAGTTTTTAATGAAATATTTGCCCGTCTGCCCAGCGTGTTCGTAGCGCGTTGGACTGGGGGTGACTAGCCCTCTGTGAGTGCGGGTTCAATTCCGCGGCTGGTAGAAAAGCCGCAGGTTCACCAGATTCACGGTGTTCGCGGCACCGAACCGAAGAGTTATGATGTTCACAGCACCGAGCCAAAGAGCTGAAAACTCAAGTGCTTCTGGATCGGTAAACAAAAAAATGAAATATTTATATCCAGTTCAAAAAACACTAGTTGTGCAAAGCAAATATAAGAACAAAAGTCATTTTATAACAACTTAAAAAAGAAAAGATAAGTAAATAAATAGTGTATTGTTTATGAGCTAATACCAGTCCTACCTGTAACAGATGAGAGCCTGACCTCTGAGGAGGAGACTCTTCAGTTACACACACATATACAGGGTGGTAGAGGATTGTTTGATCAGTTTCTGGATCAACTTCATCTCCCATGTAAACCTGACCTAGTTGGAACTCAGGGCTAATGTACATTCCACCTTCAACATTTGGAGCTGCACTCTCTGTTGAGAAAGAATGACTTTAATATGTCTTCTACAGTTTTACTATCTCAAACATGAAAACTTCTTCTTCGAACGCGCAATATCAATCCCTTGTTAACCACTCTGTGTGATCTGAGCTTAAGAGCGATTGTATATTGTGCCAGTTATGCGCCTACAAGTAGTGAAACACGTACAAACAAAGTACTATAGTTTTACAAAATACATAAACAGTGACGATAAACAGCAACGTTTCGACCAACAAGGCCTTTATCAAGCAAGCGAACAAACAGGAGTGACAAATTAAAATGAAACACAAATGGACGACCAAATACCAACGTATCTAAGGAAAATCTGGAATAAAACGAATAACGAAATAAATGTAACACAAAAACACACATAAAAACTAGAAATAGAAAAGAAACAATGAAACATCTAGTAAATATATAACTTGAATACATGCAACATATACCCATATAGATTATAAAGCATGGGAAGAAAAAGTACTAAGAAGCATAAGAATGTAATACATGCAACATATACCCATAGAGATTACAAAGCATGGGAAGAGAAAGTACTAAGAAGCATAAGAATGTAATACGTTGAGCCGCGTGGTCGCAAGGTACCATACAAAGAAATCAACCGATTCTCCAGAGCAAATCGACTACGATCATCAGAGGAACATGATCGGATGGCTGTGACCTGGACATCGCAAGCTCCTGAATGGCCAGTATCATTGAAATGGGTAGCTACAGGGTCACAGAGCATTGGCGTATATCAGTAGACCAGCAGATCCAATTTCTGCTATGCTTTTTATTTACTATTGTAGCTTCCCTAGGCCTCTGCCTCAGTCACCTCTTGCGACATGCCTTGTAGGTTGCAGTGGTACTATTCTTTGCTTCCTTGCATGCCACAGCACTACATGGGTGAAACATGGAAACAAACTGATTTGATTTTGGTAGAAATATATTTCAGTGAACTACTTTAGCATTGTATTGAGTATTTGGTGTCCTGTGAGATGTAGGGGCTCAATGGTTAGTACACTGACATTCTGGATGAATTGCCTCAGTTCAAATCATAGTACAAAACTTTCTCTGACTCTAAACAGCTCTCAGACTGATCCAACCTTAATTGGATACCAGAACAACAGGTGCCAATGATCAAAGAATAACATGGTCATAACATCATGTTCCTCAATATATTGCATGGTATAAAAATAAGTTCTTTAATTTTTACTTTACCCTGTCTCCTGTCTAGTGTCATTGAAGATATACTGTTCACAACTATTGGTATATTAAGCATTTGAATATTTCAGAAATGGTTAACAAGTTTGTTACATGTGGACCAGAAGCTAAAAGTAAAACAAATGTTTAGTCAGTTCAGTTCTCCTGATTGGCATCCTTGCACACTGGACACATCCATAAATGCTCCATCTTCCAACACAACAATAATCTCTATGTTTCCATGTTCAGTGTACCCAAGGGATGTTGGTTAGCCAATCTTCTCTCTTTACCTCAAAGACAGCACTGCTCTACTTGTCCATGCTTAACCTCTTCTTCTTCTTCAGCGATCTCTGCTCATGCGCTTAATTTACTGTGGACCACAAACTGGGCAGTCAGCTTCAGGTCTGTCAGATTTCCCAAAGCTTAGTTTTCAAGTCGACTGGGTGTGGCCACATGTTGCTTCTCAGCTCACCATAAGAGGACAGTCTTGCAGGATATGCTCTGGTGTCTGTTCCGCCTGCTGACACTGTCAGAGAGCTGTTTGACTTATTCCTAGTCTATATGTCTTTGTTGAGTCTGCAGTGTCCTGTGCGTAGTCGAAATATAATGACCTGGTTTGTTCTGCTTAGGTCTTTGTCCATGCTTAACCAACCCCTGCTTAACCTTAACCAACCATGCTTAACCTTAAGTATGCTTGTCCATGCTTAACCAACCCCTATTTCATCCAGGCTGTTCAATGTATCTCAGTCTGCTTCACATATGAAGTACAGCGCATTTATTATGTCCGCACTTCCTCCACTAGATGCTATTTCAGCTAACTTATCTACCCTTCACCTCTGCATGCTTCAGTTTTAGTTTATGCCAACTAGCATGTTATAGTTTCAAATGTTACAGCAAACTATCTATCTCTATGGTCTATTCCCAGGTAGAAGATGTAGTTGGCTGTCCACTCTTGCCATTAAACGTAGGGATGGGAGCTTTAATTTGCGTTCTAGGGCCACATGAGTTGTCCTTGTGTTATATCCATGTTTATGTAGTGTGGTCTTGATAATGTCTATCCATCTTTTTTTGGTCTTCCCTTAGCTCTAGTACCTGATCTCTTTTTATTGTATGCTGTTATTGGTGGTTGGTTGTATTTCATTCTCATTAAATGTCCAAACCACTGCATTTGTTGTCTTTCGATGTATTCAGTGCATGAAGTTATGCCAACTCTGCTTCTGATGTCCTCATTTCGTAATCTATCTTTCCTGGTGACCCCACTGTCTTCCTCAAGCATTTCATTTCACACATGGTGAGCTTTCTGTGAGTGTGTTGCTGTAAGAACCAAGTTTGGCACTGGTAACAAAGTGTTGGTAGAAAAATACTTTTATCATCTGTCTTTTCACTTCCATCTTGATCTTTAGATGTTGTAGTAATGTTGCCAGCTGGTAGGTCACTAGCAAACTATCCTCAGACATAAATGCACACAAATTCAAAATGCAAGAGAATAATCCATAGACTTTCAGTGTGTGTAAAGAACTACTTTGACAAGTAACAATAAATAAAATTTGAAGTGTCAATAGTAGCTACCATGCATGCATATGACTAGAGAAATAATATTATCATCGTTTACCATAATGAATATCTGGTGCTGGCCCATTATTTATCCTATATGGCACTGTTGCAATAGTAACAGGAAAGCTTATTTCTGCAGTATCTCCCTTTCCTTTGGATGTTTCAAGATATAGCTGAAAGGTGAGATAAGCATACCATTTTATTTATAATAGACACACACCTTGCTGTGTTTTATACTAAATAAAACTATTGCAATGATCATTATGATTTATTTAAAGTTTTTATTTTTATTTATGATAATGACCCTTGCTACTGGAGAACTCTCAACATACTACATGGCAGAACTACATGCAATCCTAGAGGCCACAAAAATACTGAACAATGACTTAAGGGATTAAATATAGTTTTTCTCTGCAACTGCATGTCAGTTCTCTAGACGTTTCAATAAAGATTCAAAGAAACCTTCAACAAGAACTACCATAGAGCAACTAGATCACAAATCTGCCAACAACATAGTGTCAATGAAATAGATATCAACACACTGTAAAACAGCACACAACAATCTTTCGCCTAAGAACAGGTCACTGCAGGCTCAACCCCCACATGCACAGAATAAAGCCTGCTCAGACTGCACAGTGTGCATGCCAGACAGAAACACAGACTCCAGAGCACATCCTGCAGTCACGTCCATCATACATACACCAACGAAATGAATCATGGCCGCATGAACAAAGTTTACAGTCCAAGCTATGGGGAACTCTCGAGAACTCCAACTGACATGCAGCTTCATAGAGGCAACCCATCTCATGGTTTAGACAAGCATACGAAACCGAATGCAAAGAAGAAGAAGAAGACAACACACTGTGATATTTATGGAGAATGAGACAGATGACAGACTGGCAAAAGTAAAAATAATTATTAAAAGAAAATCAAAATGTATATGAAGAAATTAATCGAAAAATCTCTGGAGGTCACAGAGATGTGGTTTTACAGAAGAATGATGAGAATTCCATGGACCACAAAAATCACTAATGTTGAGGTGTTGAATGAGGTCAAGACACAGAGAAAACTAATTATCAATATAAGAAAGAGGCAGTCATAATTTTTCGGACATGTAATGAGGAGGGGAAGTTTAGAACACATTGTAACAACTGGTAAAATCGAGGGTAGACGAGACAGGAAGACAGAGAGAGAAAATTATGAATAGCCTGACTTCATGGCACAGTAGAGCGTCAACATCTGAATTGATAGCAAACACCAAATATAGAGATTTGTGGAGATCCATGATCGCTACGCCAGTCAGCACAGCACCTGATGATGATGATGATGATATGGAGAGCAGGCAGAAATTACCCACATGATTTTATTATAAAGTTAGATGAGCCCCAACAAACCACCATCTTTAGGCTTCACACAGGACACTAGACTCAACAAAATTAAAACTGTCAAAACTGATGTGTGCACATGTTAAATGAACTACAGACTTCTGAACAGACTATGTATACATGCACCCTCTTCAATAACTTTGAGCTCAGACAAACACAGCATCGGAAGAGAAAATTGAAGTCCATATATATCTATCAATGTCATAATTTTTTTAATGTAGTTGACTGTACATGAATACAATTCTTATTCTGGCCTATGGTACAACTTGTTCTGATCTATGATACTCAGTAAAATTAATGGAGTCTTAGACTGAGTACTATTATGAAATGAAAATCATGGCATATCCTTTACAGGATGTAGCCATCAACCACAGTAAACGAGTCATTGATTTTCTAGGCACCACTTATACATTCAGTAGTTTGCCATTGTGGCCATTGGCCATTTCTGAACGGTGAGGTCTATTTTTACCTTTCGTAAAAATCCTACGGAATGAAATTGCTTCCAAACTTGTCCACCGTGGGGTTTGAACCAGGTACACTTGGGTTTGTGATCGAGCTCACTACCGCTTGAGCAACAGACGCTCATGAGTACTATTATACAAAGTTTATAAAATAATCTAAATAGCTAATATATGAAAAGTACCTTCAAAGTGTAGTAGATCTGCACCAGTCCACAGACATCAATCATGGTAGGAGGCATGATAGGTATTACCAGCCTGTCCATGAGTTCATCTAGACGTGATGTTTCATGTGCAGGCACTTTGTCGCTCTCAGCTTCCAATACAGTATGTCGCACTTCTTTAGACAAGCCTAGAACACCTTTGTTGATGAAAAACTCTACATACTGAAAGAAAATGTCCAGAAAAGAAAGAATGAAATTAGATATATGGTTCATTTCAACAAGTTATACTTAAGATCTCCTTCTTCTTCTTTCGTTGTTTTTCGATCAATTTTAATCACTCTTTGTGATATGTTTGATCTTTGCCAAGAATGTGTATACATTGCACATTGGTTTGTAGGTCCCTAAACATAGATTTCTACACGTTTAGGACACATGAATCCGATGATTTCAGCCAAACCTCCTCAGTCGCATCTTTTTCGACATGAGTGGCAGGTAACAGTGGTTCTATTCTTTACACCCCAAATTTGGGCCCGTAACCACTCAGGTAATACTTAAGATAATAATTTGAGAAGCTGATATAATATTGAATTTATTTGAGAAAAAAAATCTGGTGAAGAATTGTATTTGTTTGAATGGTTAAATGTATTTCTATGTATGACATATAAAAAAAAATGATTAGCACTATTGATATTTTCAAAATCCACAGCAGGATTTATTTGTTTCTGACTGTAATGGTTCTCAGGTTAACTCAGCCTCAATTTGATACCAGCAATAACAAAGAGAAGTAAAGACGACTGGAGTTATGTTGATCACATCACCCATTCATCGCATGTCGTTGGTAACAGAAAAATATGGCTCTAACACTGTATTCCAAAATTATATCTCATGGTATGATAATGACAAGAAGAAGATGGCTACAAGATATTAAAGAAACCATGAATATGACCATCGACAAGTGGATGAACTGACTAGAGACAGAGTGAATTCCATCGACGAAGTGGGTGAACTGGCTAGAGACAGAGTGAATTTCAGATGCTCTGCAAAGAGAGCAACGTCCTATAAAGGATATGCACCTTGATGATGATGATGGTATGATAATTGGTGTGTTACATTGCTGTTTGCTATCTATATTTAAGACTTTAATAAATTTAAAATGAAACTGTAGCAAAACCATGCTCTAGTTGGAGACTGAATAAATAAACAACATAAAAATTGATTTGACAATGGATGTATTGCAGGTACAGAGGAGGTGACGTGGTTGGTATCTCATGATTAAAGTTCATAAAGTCAAAATAGGATTGGTGAGACAAAACTGGGTGGAGGTACTGGTACAGACAGGGATCAGAGACATATCTTTCATTTTCGTCCCTGTGCACACGGGAGTTAGTGGTAATGAACGAGCTGATAGATAGGCTGGCATGGCTATGATATCAGAAGAAGCTGCAGTGGACCAAAATGACATTCTTAACACATTGAGAGTTTTCTGAACAGAGGAGTTTCAGGGTTATGAATCCCAGTCGCTGACCAGATTGAGAGAGATGGTGTTGATGTTGGTACAGCCCGAAAAGAACGACATACCAAATATGCAAAAAGATTGATTAATCTACATCCAACTGGCAAATTGAGCTGCTGGACACTGCTAGATTTGTTGAGGCGGAGATCAGAGCATCTATGGACTAGTCCGGAGTGCTATGATTATTGTCCTCATATAACTGATAAAAATTGGTTTAATGCAGTTTCTGTACTTAAGCATGGCCTGAGAGAGTAACTTAGCATAGCATGAGAGAGTAACTTAGTACAACATGAGAGAGAAACTTAGTATAGCATGAGAGAGTAACTTAGTATAGCATGAGAGAGAGAAGCTTAGTATAGCATGAGTAACTGTATACATGAGAGAGATAGTAAGAATGAGAGAGTAACTTAGTATAGCATGAGAGAGAAACTTAGTATAGCATGAGAGAGTAACTTAGTATAGCATGAGAGAGACTAGTATAGACTGAGAGAGAAACTTAGTATAGCATGAGAGAAGTAACTTAGTATAGACATGAGAGAGAAACTTAGTATAGCATGAGAGAAACTTAGTATAGCATGAGAAACTTAGTATAGCATGAGAAACTTAGTATAGCATGAGAGAGCTAGTACAGCATGAGAGAGTAACTTAGTATAGCATGAGAGAGATAGTATAGCATGAGAGAGTAACTTAGTATAGCATGAGAGAATAGCTATGAGAGAGAACTATATAGCATGAGAGAACTTAGTATAGCATGAGAGAGACTTAGTATAGCATGAGAGAGTAACTTAGTATAGCATGAGAGAGATAGTATAGCATGAGAGAGACTTTGTATAGCATGAGAGAGTAACTTAGTATAGCATGAAGAGTAACTTAGTATAGCATGAGAGAGAACTAGTATAGCATGAGAGAGTAACTTAGTATAGCATGAGAGAAATAACTTAGTATAGCATGGAGAGATAGTATAGCATGAGAGAGTAACTTAGTATAGCATGAGAGAGTAACTTAGTATAGCATGAAAGAGTAACTTAGTACAGCATGAGAGAGATAGTATAGCATGAGAGAGTAACTTAGTATAGCATGAGAGAGTAACTTAGTATAGCATGAGAGAGAAAGTATAGCATGAGAGAGTAACTTAGTATAGCATGAGAGAGTAACTTAGTATAGCATGAGAGAGTAACTTAGTATAGCATGAGAGAGATAGTATAGCATGAGAGAGTAACTTAGTATAGCATGAGAGAGTAACTTAGTATAGCATGAGAGAGTAACTTAGTATAGCATGAGAGAGTAACTTAGTATAGCATGAGAGAGAAAGTATAGCATGAGAGAGAAACTTAGTATAGCATGAGAGAGAACTTAGTATAGAATGAGAGAGTAACTTAGTATAGCATGAGAGAGTAACTTAGTATAGCATGAGAGAGTAACTTAGTATAGCATGAGAGAGTAACTTAGTATAGCATGAGAGAGATAGTATAGCATGAGAGAGAAACTTAGTATAGCATGAGAGAGTAACTTAGTATAGCATGAGAGAGTAACTTAGTATAGCATGAGAGAGAAACTTAGTATAGCATGAGAGAAACTTAGTATAGCATGAGAGAGAACTTAGTATAGCATGAGAGAGACTTAGTATAGCATGAGAGAGAAACTTAGTATAGCATAGAGAGAAACTTAGTATAGCATGAGAGAGAAACTTAGTATAGCATGAGAGAGAAACTTAGTATAGCATGGGAGAGAAACTTAGTATAGCATGAGAGAGAAACTTAGTATAGCATGAGAGAGAAACTTAGTATAGCATGAGAGAGAAACTTAGTATAGCATGAGAGAGAACTTAGTATAGCATGAGAGAGAACTTAGTATAGCATGAGAGAGAAACTTAGTATAGCATGAGAGAGAACTTAGTATAGCATGAGGAGAGAGAGAGCTTAGTATAGCATGAGAGAGTAACTTAGTATAGCATGAGAGAGAAAGTATAGCATGAGAAGGAACTTAGTATAGCATGAGAGAGTAACTTAGTATAGCATGAGAGAGAAAGTATAACATGAGAGAGAATATAGCATGAGAGAAGTATAGCATGAGAGAGATAGTATAGCATGAGAGAGAAACTTAGTATAGCATGAGAGAGAAACTTAGTAGAGCATGAGAGAGAAACTTAGTATAGCATGAGAGAGAAAGTATAGCATGAGAGAGTAACTTAGTATAGCATGAGAGAGAAAGTATAGCATGAGAGAGAAACTTAGTATAGCATGAGAGAGATAGTATAGCATGAGAGAGAACTAGTATAGCATGAGAGAGAACTTAGTATAGCATGAGAGGATAGTAATAACTTAGTATAGCATGAGAGAGAACTTAGTTAGCATGAGAGAGATAGTAGCATGGAGAGAGAACTTAGTATGCATGAGAGAGAACAGTATAGCATGAGAGAACTTAGTATAGTGAGAGAGTAATGCTAGAAGTACTTAGTATAGCATGAGAGAGAAACTAGTATAGCATATAGTAACTTAGCTAACTACATGAGCAGAAACAGTATAGTTAGAGAGTTCAGTTGGTGAGAAACAGTGGACCTAGCATGAGAGAGAAATTGTGCATGAAGAAAGGACTAAAGTATTTTGATTCAAGAATTCTTAGATATTTGTATGATAAGATATTCACAAAGAAGATAGAAGTCACTTCATTGTATTTGCTTGAAGAACTGCTTACAAAGGAATCTTAGGTTCATAAACCAGATAGACCTTTAAGCAAAGAGCAAGTTTCGTTTAGCCATAGAAGAACAGGATCTGAAATGTATTTTAAATTTAAAATGTTCATGAAACTTGTAAAGAACAAGTGAATTCATAAGAAGATAACGATACGTCTGCTTCAGTATATTTCCTCTGTGATGAACTGGCAAAATGTTAGACTGGATGTATTTAGTGCAATCATAGAGAGAAAACAAGACTAGCTATATTTTTTTTAAAAAACCAATCCAGAAGCACTTGAGCTTTCAGCTTGATGCCATGAACATCGTAACCCTTCGGTTCGGTGCGACGAACACCATGAATCTGGTGAACCTGTGGCTTCTCTGCCAGCCCGCAGAATTGAACCCGCTCTCACAGGGAGCTTGACACCCGTAGTCCAGCGTGCTACGAATGGACTAGCTATATAAAGAAAGCAGATAACATGGTTTATGTTGGTTAACAGAATGATATTGTTTTTCAGTTCTGTATCACATAAGTTCAGAAAGCAATGGCAAACTACTGAATGTATAAGTGGTGTCTAGAAAATCAACGTCTCGTTTACTGTGGTTGATGGCTACGTCCTTTGGGATATGCCACGATTTTCATTTCATCACATAAGTCCTTGTCAGTTAAGGTCAGAATGCGAGTTATTCAGTGCTACATAGAACCAGTACTGACATACGGATGCGAGTCAAGTACAATAAACAAACAGATAAAAAAATCTCTGGAGGCCAAAGAGATGTGGTTTTACAGACGAATAATAAAAATTCCATGGACTGCTAAAATCACTAATCTTGAGGTGTTGAATGAGGTAAGACACAGAAAAAACTTATCAATATAAGAAAGAGGCAGTCATCATTTTTCAGACATGTGATGAGCAGAGGCCCAATTGAACCCTGGCCACATGTACCCTATAAACCTCTTCCCCTGAGCAAAAACAGTGCTGTATCACAGGATAATTACATTTACATCGCTGATGTATTTAAATACTTTCTGCACAACTTGACTCACTGATTTGAAACACACACACACACATATATATATATAGATATATATATATATTAAAAATATATATATATATAGATATATATATATAACTATTGAAATTAAAACCTACTCTGTTTTTTCTGCATTGCTGCATATTTTAATGTATGGTTTTATCATTGATTAAGCCTGCCTGCCCAGCGTGTTCATAGCGTGTTGGACGACGGGTCACAAGTCCCCTGTGACTGCGATTCAATTCCGTGGGCTGGTAGAAAAGCCACAGGTTCTCCAGATTTATGATGTTCATGGCACCGAACTGAAGGGTTACGATGTCCATAGCACCGAGCTGAAAGCTCAAGTGCTTCTGGATCGGAAAAAAATCATTGATTAAAGGATGTATTAGAGAAAAAATGAGATGATTACTTACCAGAAATCTTTCATCCATACAATCAATATGAGGACCAATAATGGTGAAATAGCGAATACACTGAGGGCATGATGCATACGGAATGTTGAGATGAACCCGTACATAATACCGGATAGTTCCAATTTTGCTCTCAAATGAGCAAGGCAGAGGAGAGTCAGGAAGTTGAAAGTTAAATGGGTAGCAATGTCTACCTCTTGTCAGTATTGGTATACCTTGATGGCAATCATTGTCCTCTGTAACAAGAATAAAATTGTCAATATTTAAGTTACTAGTCTTGGTGTATACAAAAATAAAAGGAGTTTTAAAGCTGAAGGATTGACTTCATTGTACCAGGTTTTTACCCTGTACAGCTTAGTCCCTCTCTGTAGAAATGGCCCATCACCTACCAAGATTATTTCACAAAGCACTAACTCTGTAGCTCCTGCAACAATCCTAGGGGCCTCTGCAAAATAAATGCGCCCATGAAGAGTACAAGATGGTCGTTCAAACTCACGATATTTGGAACCCAAGGCACTGCCATAATTACTTAACCACAGAGACCCTAAAATTTTAAACATTTTTCTTTTCCTAATGGGTTTTATTTTGTCAAAAACTTTAGCACTGTGACAACTTCAGGTAGGTCTGGGGTTTATCTATGAAATCACTTGGTCTGTGAATAAAGCTACTTCTTTTCAGTTGTCCCTGTGCTAGATTCTGGAATCTGTCCTTAGACATCAGCATATATAGGAACTTTTCTGTCTGTGTTAGTACCTTTGCGATGTATCTCTTGTGTTCTTTGAGTGCTTGCATTCTCCCACTATTATTCTTTTCATCGGACTCATGATGACCCTAAGAAAATGATTTTGAATTCAAAAGATATATAAAAAATAGCACAATCATACCAACCCTCTGCTATCAATGTCAAACAGGATTCTTTTTACCGTATATGAGAACAAGATCACAGTATGTGTGTGTGAGATGAGGTATAAAAGAAGTCATCCACGTTACCAGAAGAGATAGAAAGAGATTTTGGAAATCAGAAAAATTGCAGAAATTTGCCATACAACATGTGGAGAGACAAAATAAAACTGTTTGACCATTTTGTGAGAATGAAGCAAGTCAAGTATGCCTTTCTTTCTACTATAGTAGAATTTCTGGTCTGAGAGTATATGGAAAACCAAGAGAAAGAAGACTACTATGACAGCATAGGTTCACAACAGCTGCTTCCTTACAGTTGACCAAACAATGAGAATTTAAATTTGTCATGACACTTCACTGTATAAGTCACTAAACAAGAGAGTACTAGTAGTAGTAGTAGTAGTAGTAACAGTACTGTCAGAAAGTGAATATTTTAGATTTAAGATTCAAATGTGTTTTTTTAGCCACAGATGCGACTTAGTAAGCAAAGATTTTCATGCTCACTGCCGATAATACAGTGTACAAGGGATAATATCTTTTCTTCTTTGTGTTCATTCTTTATGACCAATTTTAATCATTCTTCGTGATATGTTTGATCTTTGCGAAGAACGTGTACACATTGCACATTGGTTTAGTAGGCCCCTAAACACATAGACTTTTACACGTTTAGGACATATGCATCTGATTTCAGCCAAAAGGATAATATAATAGCGCTCTATTGTAATAATTTTGTCTACATATAGAGCACAGCTTCTAAAGATATAAGTTACCTTTTCCCCAAAGTAGCTTCCGCTCATCAATATATTGTTCATCTTGTTTAACTGTTCTTCTTTCTCCTGCTCGGGTGATTTTCCATTCAGCATGAGATTTACCTCGAAGGAAAACCTTGATATCTAAATGAGAAAATATAGAGGAACTTCCTGTAATTAGAACTGAACAGAATCAAAGTATGTAATCATATGAAGTCACTTATGTCTCTATCTATTTTAGATATTTAGTCGCGGATCACCATCACTGCACGTCAAACAAATTAGTCCATAAGTGCTCCGATCTCTCCCTTAGTATGTCCATCAGCGTGTGGCGACTAACGACACTGGTTCTTTGTTGGTTTTATTGTCTCTATCAGTCATATCAAGTCATAAATCAGTTACTCAGTCATCATTTCTGCTCACACATATCCATATTGACCTGCTGTCTTGCAGGTCGGCTGGGGACATCCAAAGACTTTATTTATTTATTTTTTTCCGTCCGCTTTCAACTCAGGCGAAGTTTCATCTCTGAAACTGATTTTTGCGTGAAATCCGTTTTTCCAATTTCTTACAATGGCAGCAGCATGCACATTGTAAATTACTTTACACAGGCAGCCTTGTGCTCAATGTACTCGTAATTAGTATTCCCTCGCCATACAGGCAGATTTTCTCCACTTCAGATGTACTCACGTTATCGTCCTGAGTAAGACCAGGGGACTCGAACAAATGCCGGACAGTAGGTTCGAACCCGAGCTATGAGGCATCTCACAGCTAGCAGGCCGAGCTACTATCAACTACTCTAGGCAGTCCCCTCCAAAGACTGATGGAGAGCAAACCCAGTAAATGCTAGCTAAAACCGGACACATCGCCGAAGGATAAGCACCAGAGCTCCAAATGGCGCTGAAGATGTGACGAAACCCACCCATGCTAAAGCTGCATGAATCAGATTTCCACATAAATGAGATTTATGGGGAAGTCTGGTACATCAGTCTAAGGGTGATTGCGGGAGAAGAGAAAACAGAATCAAGTACAATACAGTAATAAATCTGTTACTCACTGAATCATCATTCTACATTTGCTGCTTTGATAGGAATATGGAGGCCACCACTGTTATTGATTCCTTTGCAAGAAACATGTGCTAAAATATGATTTTAAACAGTTACTTTCTATAACATTTTGTGACGAATGATACTGCTGCTATTCTTATGCATTGCCCTACAGAAGTTACTTAATTATTTCTTTTGTAGGGTGCAGCCACACCACTCTATTCCTTACTTCTCAAATAGATTCCTGGGAAACACTGATTTTGAATGCTTTTTGTCAGACAAGGGTTTGAGAACTGGTAAAGACAGACTAAGACGACTT
Organism: Arion vulgaris; assembly: GCA_020796225.1. Classification (NCBI taxonomy): domain Eukaryota; kingdom Metazoa; phylum Mollusca; class Gastropoda; order Stylommatophora; family Arionidae; genus Arion; species Arion vulgaris. The sequence goes on from CM036769.1 coordinate 13,766,506, forward strand.
GTTGGCATAAAACGTGCTAGCATAAAGCAGAAAAAACACATCATGGGCACTAAATTCATTGTCTCTAGAGACTAACAGGATGCCATCATCATTATGAAAGTAGGAAAGCAAAGTCACCCTTTTTCATACCTCGAGGTCGCCCGAGTGGTTACCGGCCCAAATTTGGGGTGTAAAGAATAGAACCACTGTTACCTGCCACACGTCGTAGAGGCGACTAAGGAGGTTTGGCTGAAATCGGATGCACATGTCCTAAACGTGTAAAAGTCTATGCAATTAGGGGCCTACCAAACCAATGTGCAACGTATCACGTTCTTGGCAAAGATCAAACATATCACAAAGAGTGATTAAAATTAGTAAAGAAACACGCAAAGAAGAAGATACCTCAGGTATATTGGAAAATACAGTGTAAGGCTCATACTTTTATTGACTGTTGCGCACGATTGGTGATGTGATCAACATCATGCTGACCACCTTTACTTCCCAGTGCTTTACCTAGTACCCAATTGAGACTGGGTCAACCTGAAAACAACATTATATAATAGAATCCTTTCAACTTCCAGTGAAGCATTGATCATGAACAAACATGCACACTTCTTTTCTGTCTTGTGCCATCCTTTCCAAGTCTCTCCATGTTTTCTCAATTTCCTTAATATTTGTTTCTAGCTTTCTTCTCCGTGAAGTGTGTAGTTGCCGCTTTTCTCCTTCACTGTAAATTTCAGGACAAGACCTGCCTTACTATACTATTAGCTGGTTCTATTAATGTATGTTATATCCAATGCAAGTGCCTATCTTTAAACTCGGTTTCTAATGATGTCTGTTTCATTCTTTTCACGAGTTCCTCATTAGTAACCTTGTCAAACCATTACATTTCTCTTTTTGTACACAAGCATAGATTTATTTTTAAAAACTGTATCTTTGTGGTACTTGTTATGGATCTTCATGTCTCAGAGCTGCTGTACATAGTGACTGCCTTGACATTTGAGTTATGACATTTGAGTTACTGACATTTGAGTTATGACATTTGAGTTAAAATCATAGCTCAGTATTTAACTTGATTTCTATATATCTTCCAGTGCACCAAAACATTCAAATATCCTCTTGTCTTTTTTTACTTGTATATCCTTATCTGTTCATCCATTCCTGTCCCTGTTTCAACCAAGATGCACGCACATGCACACACACATTCTCTATATATGATGTGTGTGTGTGTGTGTATGTGTAAATCTACATCCTGTTGAACTGTTTCCCTTAGTGTCATATTTTTACTGTTTATTGCATTTATTCTGACAATCCTTGTTTTTCCTGTGTGTATTTTTCAACCCACTTGCCTTGACTTCACCTTGAATATGCTAACTTTGCCTCAAGTTGAGAACAGTTACTGGAAAGAATAACCAGATCATCCACAAAATCTAGATCTTCAAACTAAGGAGTCTAAAGTCGAAGAATTGACTTCATTGCACCGGGTTTTACCCCATAGCGCTCAGTCCCTCTCAGCAAAAATGGCATGTCACCTGCCGAGAGTATTGCACAAACTGTGAACTCTGGCAACAATCCCAGGGATCTCTGGAAAAATTGCACTCGTGAATCAAATGACGTTGTTCGGGGGTTTGAACCCATGACCTACAGAAATCAAGATAATGACTTAACCACAGAGACATCCCCCACCCCCACCCCACAGATCTTAAAACTGGTTTGTCCAAATCCATTGAAGTTCATTTCTGTTTTTAGTTTCCTATTCCAATCCAGCCAACAGCCAGTAAGGAATGTTGATAGCAGACATAGCTGTTGTACTCCAGTTCCTATCTCAAATGTTTTTCTGAATTGTCCATCAATAATTTCCTATTTCATTCCTAATATTTTTTTGTATATTAGGTCAATAAATTGAGAGGGACTCCATAATGCCATAACAGCTTCCAGATTAATTATCAATATAAATTGTCAAATGGTTTTTAATAGGCCACATATCCAATATAAAGTGATGATTAGTTTAGTTTAGTTGCCAGATCATCATCACTGCACATTGGACCAATTAGTCCATAAGTGTTCCGATCTCCTCTTCAGTATGTCTCTCATCGCATGGCGACTAACAACACCGGTTCTTTGTTGGTTTGCTATTCTTCTTTGGCTCATAGTATAGTGCTCTTTTATATCTACACCACATTTGACCTGATATTCTTGCAGTCTAATTTATCACTATTACGTGAATAATTTACAAGTTATCTCCCCCCCTTAGGGAGTTCAGAATATCAGCCTGGTTCTTTACTCGCTTGCTTTTTACAGCAGCCATACCTGCAAGTCTATCGGCACATTCACTTCCCTTACACTTTATTTTTTTTCAGCCTAGACTATAGACCATCCCTATCGACTCTATTGTCCAGCCTGTTTCAACCTTCTTTGGCATACTCACTGAGTCACTGAGAAAACATGTATAGATAAAAATCTGTGATTCCAGCCAGACCATCGCTTTAGTTACTGCCATGATTTCCATAGTGAGACTGCTTGTAATCACTGCAAAATCATTACTATCTTCCTTCACAACATCCCCTCTGACTTGAGCAGAGAAAGCCCATGAGTTCTGCATCTGTCGAATCACTGACCCAGCTGTATGAATGATTACATCATTCTGAGACGAGTTCTTCAGTTTTTCCCCAACCTACTCTCGATCCTTGCCCTGACAATACACCCAAAAAATCATCTGCATATAACAATGTCCTCCCACTAACTATGATCTGCTTGTTTATGATTCTCACAGTAAAGTCGTCGAACAGTACCAGAGATAATGGTGACCCTTGTGGTAAACCAGGTTGTATTGTTGTTGAAGTCCAGCTGCCACATTGAAATAATACCTTTCGCTGGAAGACGGCAGCAAAGATCCAATTGAGGAGGAATGGGCTGATATTGAATTCAGTCAACTGAACCATTAACAAATGTAAAGGTACTCTGTTATATGTGTCTTCATGGTAAATTGCAGCAGTACATGTCTCAATGCCTTAGTGAAAAACCTTCAATAGACATCATGGGAGATAACCGCTGTGTCACGCCATGTTTCTCTATTTGGACGGTATCCTCCAAGAGTAGGTGCAAGGAGACAACCTCTATAGTTGGCAGGATATTTTTCTGCTGATTATTTTCTCCAGAAACTTGACAATTATATTCTGCACAATATTCTGAATTTTTGTGTGGTCTTTGCCAGGGGCACCAGGTAGCTATGCAATCGTTCTTCCTTGATTACTGCAGTCCCCATGCTTTTGTTGTAGATGCTAGCCAGTTCTTCAAACTCATCAGACAACTTGTCAATGTCAACATACCATGTTATCTGGACCAGGCACTGTTTTTTTGCTCTCTGTACCACATTCTTGATTTCATCCACTTTCACCAAATCATCATCGTCTATTTCCTGGTTCTGACAATGGTTTCTCTGGCAGTGTTTCGCTCTACCATGTCTTTCTTTTACCTCAGCTCTAGATAGTGAGCAAACAGAGCCTTACCCTTGTTTTCATTAGTACTCTGCTAAGTAAGACCCATGCTAGGAAAGTCAGAAACACACCTATTCTTCATTGTTCAATTCATACTTCTGTGCAATTGCCAGAACAGATTCCATGATTTGTCATTGCTCACCCATCCACAGAACTCTGTCCACTTCCCACTGTTTTTGCAATTACTTTGAAACATCCTGTTTTATTATTCATATCTAGTTTCAACTGCAGAATGTGATCAGGATGGGTGGTTCCATTTTACTTGGCATTTTGTCACTTTCTGACAGCACACCGCTTGTCTAAACATGCCTTCTCCACCTTGTCATCCCACCAGGGTGGCTGTTCCCAACATTTCGTTCAGCTGATGTAATTGCTACATTTGACATGCCTTATCCTACTGTCCAATGTCTTGCACTGCAATGTCACACTTGAAAGGTTGAATTCTTGTCCTGTACTTTCGAAATCTACCTTTGTTCATCAATATGCTGCAGGAATGGTGGTCACCGTTATGGTGCTGTAAGATCCCCCATCTGCACAATGTCGTTGGTGGAGGCAATACAAGTGCTGAATGAAGTACACTGTCCTCATCTCCTAATCGACTTGCAATTCTAGTGACACTGCCACTATTGATGCACAACAATTCAATGGTTTCAAGTATAATTTTGAGCTCTTCCCTCTATGTATTTGAGGAAATGTTTCCCCATGATCTGCCGTTTACATTGAAATCACCACAGAAAATGACACTGCTCTCATGATTTATAACTTCACTCAAACACTGTCATTTCTGGGAGTCCACTTTTGCATGGCAAACATAAAAGCGTGAACGGTTTCTCAGTCTGAACTTCAATGACAGGAAGTTGCAATTCGTCCTTATCCCTACGAGACATATCTACTTCCGACACATCAATACTATTACGGACTAAAATTGCTAGACCCATATGTCTCCTGTTGTAGAAATATTTGTAAACAGTCATGCGTAGCAAACCATCGCACAGTCATGTTTCCTAAAGAGCTACTATGTCTGCTCTATACACAAGGGTTTTGAGAAACCAGCCAGCTGTTGTAGCCAGCGTTGACTAACACTCGCACAATTCCAGTATAGAATGCAAATATTATTTATGTCCAAGCGGATATATTTAAGACGTGTTAGCCTGCTTGCCAAACTAGACTTGGTCTTTGCCTTCTTTTGTTCTTACGTTTATTCTTAAGGTTGTGCCAGTCTTGGTCCGCCATTTTGTAACCAAGCAAACCAAAACAAACCTTTACCTCGCACCGATAACAGACACTAAAGAAAACTCCAGCAAAGATGCACAAACTCTATGGCATCAGTGAAAATCTTCAATGAATGGACTTCCTATTCTATTGACATAACTCTCTACATAAGGAGATGAAATTAACCATCCCCTTTACACTAAATATTAGTGCAGAAAACAATACATTTACACTCATCATTTTGAACCAAAAGTGATAACAAATTAACAATTTCCCCTCTCTAAGCTATGTTTTACTACCATGCACATTATTTTGTGCAGGATCTACCTTCTCTGAAGCCTGCTTGTTCTCCCTCAACTGTTTGTCTATGATATCTTTCAATCTTTCCAAGATTATACTATTTATTATTTTTGCAGACTCTGACAGCAGAATTATTCCTCAGTAATTTATAAATTTTGTCAAATCAAGTTTCTTTCCGTTTGTTTGTATATACTTTTCTGTCAGCAAGTATTTCTTCTCTCCGCTAGGCTTTTCCTGGAAATCTATTTCTGGTAATCTATATACAATTTATGCTGATGTGTAATTGACCGCTTTGATGACATTTGCTGAGATGATGTCTAGTTTATGTTTTCTTCATTTAGGAGTTTTGAAGCTTACTTTATTTATTTGTTCACTTTGTATTTCACAGTTTACCAGCAGTTCATTTTCTGCCAGTTTTATGTCTGGCAGCCCACTGTGGCGTACCAGGAAATGAGAGAGCAGACAGGCTGGCTAAGGAGGACACAAAACTTATACAACACAAACACCCAGTGTCACTACCAGAAATCAAGACAGATATCAAACAAAAGTACAAAGAGGTGTGGAGGCAACAAACCCACAGCGAACACCCACAAGATCCCATCAGCAGACTAAACAGAAAACAGCACACAACAATCTTTCGCATAAGAACAGGTCACTGCAGGCTCAACCACCACATGCACAGAATGAAGCCTGCTCAGACTGCACAGTGTGCATGCCAGACAGAAACACAGACCCCAGAGCATATCCTGCAGTCATGTCCATCATACATACACCAACAAAACGAAACAGCCTCATGAACAAACCTTACAGAGCAAGCTATGGGAACTCTCGAAAAACTCCAACTGACATGCAGCTTCTTAGAGGCAACCCATCTCATGGTTTAGATGAGCATACTCAACCGAACGCAAAGAAGAAGAAGTCTGGCATATCTTGTGGAACTGTTCTGTTTTTAAAAGTTCATGGATATTTTCTACCCATCTCTTTAATTGCTTTTGTGTGATGCTAAGCAAATTTACATTTTTTGTCTTTAATAGAGCACTTAGATTGCTTGTATTTTTACTTTTGAGATTATTGAATGAAAATCGTGGCATATCCTAAAGGATGTAGCCATCAACCACAGTAAACGAGTCGTTGATTTTTATAGGCACCACTTTTAGGTTCAGTAGTTTGCCATTGCTTTCTAAACGGTGAGGTCCATTTTTACCTTTGGAAAAATCCCACGGAAACGAATTTGCTTCCAAATTTGCCCACCGTGGGTTTGAACAAGGTACGCTTGGGTTCGTGATCGAGCTCACTACCGCTTGAGCTACAGATGCTCGCTGAGATTATTAGCATTGCAATACAAGTCCCTAACATTTACTTTGGTAGTAGCTTTCTCAGTCTCTCTTGCCAATTCATTTATATATATTTCATCGTTTCTTTTCTGTTATTTCTGCTGACTTTATGTTTCTGTTTATACTTAATAGTCATTCAAACATCTGGTTTTGTTTCATTTTAAATTTGCCTTCTTGTTCTTTGTTTATTTTATGACTTCTGGTGACACCCATCTCAAAACATGAAGCGAGGTATTTTTTTAAAGTACAAATACCTAACAGACTCAATTGATATTTCAACAAAAAGATTTTTATAAAGCAAAGGATAAAGGAAAAAAAGAAAAACTGATTTTGTAAAGTTAGCAAATTTGATAAATTTGTCTAATGAGTACAAATTTGTTTAATGAGTACAAAGCAAGAGGAAGACCACGCAAAAGATGGAGCGACTGCATCATGAACAGCCTTACGAAAATGAAAATCAGCTTACAAAGTGCCTTAAAACAAGCACACACAAGATCACTACGTTTCCCTCCAACATTTCCATAAAGAAGTAAATGGTGGATGAAAAGAAGAGCAAATTTGATAGCCGATACAAAAATTGTCATAAATTCCCTATTTGACTATTTACTTCAAGCAAAAAAACATTCATAAAAATAGTAAATTTCCACATCTAAGACGTGATCTTAGAAATATGGCTACCAGAAAGGGAAAATTACATGTTAATGGGTACCATCACACTGTGGTGTGCCAGATCATGAAAGCGCAGACAAAAGAAGGGAAGAGAATGTGTGAAAAAAAAGTTAATAAAATCACAAATTTTGAGAAAAAGAAAAGCAATCCGGGGTGTAAGAAAAGAACAGAATCAACCCAACAATGATTACTATATTCTTGATCAGAATGGTCAGATCATTATTTTTCACCTCAGGATAGGGTATACCAAATTAAACAAATATATGAAAAGACTATATTTGCTTCTCTCCTGCACTCTTATGACACGAGTGAACAAACTGCAGAGTATGATCTTCAGGACTGTCCACTATAAAGGTAGTACAGAAAAGAATACTGACCCAACAATACAACACTATATACACAACTAAATAAAGAAGTAATATACATATCAGAAGAATAGGCAGAGTTTCATGAACAGAAAAACAGACAAATAAACAAGTTTTAGGAAAACTAGGCATGAAGAAACAATTATTAAGAGAAATAAAATTCAGACAAGTATTTTGGGCACATAAAAAACATGACACCATGATAAAACATTTACTAGAGGGGAAAGTTGAGGGGAAAAGCAAGAGAAAGACCGAGAGATAAGTGGGAGGAAACTTTAAGAAATGGACAGGTTACAGTCTGGCAGTGTGCAACATCAAGGTGAATGCTGGAGATTCATTGCAGCCAACCTTCGATGTGGAGACGGCACCTGATGATGATGATGATACATACTCCAAAAAACAGTACAGTTCATCATGAGAATTGATCTAGTTATGTAAACATGTACGCAATCACAAGAAGAAAAAAGTAAAACCCAAAGATCAGGGAATGGATATATAAGGCGTCTGGATCTGTAAGAATTTGATTCCAACGCTGCAGATTAACTAAAAATCAAGACAGATGAAAAAATGGTATGTGTCAAAAATGTTTCTGCTTGACTTGTATTAATTATTTGTTGTGTGTTATTTTTGTATGTTGCTGCTACAATATTAATATGTATGTTGTTGCTACAATATTGATCTGTATGCTGCTGTTACAATATTAATATGTATGTTGCTGTTACAATATTAATCTGTATGTTGACATAAACTGTATGTTGCTGTTACAATATTAATATGTATGTTGCTGTTACAATATTAATCTGTATGTTGCTGTTACAATATTAATCAATATTGTCATCATCGCTTGTGATGGGCAGCTATTCCTAGTATTAATCAATATCTTATATATCAATGTTGGTGAAAATTTTGTTGAGAAATAAAGGGACAATGTATGTATAAAAATAAACTGATTTCAAGTTGTTATCATGTCTAGTTATTTTTCTACAGCCATTTGTGACTTACTTATTGATTTCCCCTTGTATATATTCTGCATTCATTTCTTTTTTAATATATAAATATGTCAACCTTCAGCTATCGCATTGTCTTCATCATCATCATCAAGGTGCGTATCCTTTATAGGACGCTCTCTTTGCAGCACATCTGAAATTCACTCTGTCTCTTGCCAGTTCACCCACTTCGTCAATGGTCATGTTCATGGTTTCTTTAACATCTTGTAGCCATCTTCTTCTTGGTCTGCCTCTGCGTCCTGGGACCCTGCCCTCTAGTATTGTTCTTTCCAGGCCATCGTGACGTTTGATGTGTATCAAGTTCTTGGTAACATACAATCAGTAGTTTGCCATTGCTTTCTGATTGGTTCTGGCCACTTAACCATGATGATCTCTGGTGTGCCCTGAGCCCGATACCAGGCTGTTCCAGCTCCCACCTTGAAGCCGTTGTTGACATTGTAAATCTTCCGCCTTTTCTGCCAACAGCCTTGTGTAGTGTAGAAGGGAGACTTCCTTCGAGTTTTGCTCTACGTAGTTTCGCGGCTAGTCAGCCGTTGCCGGGGTGGCGCTGCTATATTGTCTTCATAATTTTGTTTAACTATGTCAGATTACTGTTCAAAAGTTCAGTTAAAGTTGATTACGTCCAAACCGTACTGAAAGAGTTAAACAATGAGCACAACATAGATTTTAGGTTAAGTTATTGAAACATTTCTTGATACAGAATCTAGTAAAGAAAACAATGTCATTAAGGTGATTTAAACATCAAGAATTCTTACTTTGCATTCGCATATTCTCTTCCACTTCCAGGTAAACATTTCCAGTGAGCATCTCTCCAGCACTGTAAACAATCTGGTCCAGCTCTACATCAAAGGCACGAATATAATCCATGGTCAAGATAAAATTGTCTGTTAGCTTTCCTTCAATGTTTCTCAACGACAACAAGCATGTGCATTAATATTCTCCATAGTCATGTAATATTTGGTGAAATGGAAGTAACTTGACATATTCATACCTGCAGATAAAATATAGAAAAAGTTATGGTAGACACAGCAAATGATACTTTAGTTTAAGTTTCCTATTCTCCTTCTTCTGTATTCAGATCAATGGTTATAAAAGATCTTCAGGTCTGTTGCCAGGTCAATTATTCAGTGTCTTCTAGATCAAGGCAGCAGCTCCATGGCTTCTGTCTCACTTCTGTGGTCTCTGATTAGATTTTGACTGGCTTTTTTTAGACATGAGATCAACTCTGCTCCATACCAGTTGTAGCTGACAGGAGCAAAGCCACAACATTAGCTTTGATTGACATATTACCATTTATCTATAGCTGAATGTGTGATTTAATTTTTCTATTTATCTGGTTGACATAATACATAATTGACACAGCTACCATCTGCAAGCAAAGTTAGTTCTAGTAAGTAATGACAATTATAAACATTTACCCTACACACATATATATAAGTCGCATGCCTCAATGACTTGGAGAGCAATGTTGACAGGAACATTGTTCCAGATATAGTTATCCAAGTCGGACTGGTCAAAGGGAGAGATATTAAACTAAAATGTGGCCTCCCGGTCCTTCAGGTTCGGGGTTTATGCTATAGGCTAACTACTCATCCATTTAAAAAAAGGACGGGATTTCTGTGGCTAAGTGGTTAAGCTCTTTGCCTTGTGAGTCGAAGGTCGGTGGTCGAATCGGACCGCGCCGTTCTGTTCACTAGTGCAATTTTTTTCCAGAGACCCCTAACATTGTTGCTGGAGCTATGGAGTTTGTGCGATACTCTCGGTAGGTGGTGTGCCATTTCTGCAGAGAGGGACCGAGCCATATGGGGTAAAACCCGGTGCAATGAAGTCAATCCTTGGCTTTAAAACCCCTTTTTTAAAAAAGGACACAGTTACAGAAACTAAGAAGAAGTTGTTCAACACAAATAAGGTGGAGGACAACTGTTGAAACTCTATGCTCCATCAGGAGCATAGAAGCAACAATAGTCTAGTTTTATAATGATCATGTGGTGGCAATATTATCTTGGTATCTGAAGATTATATTCTCGTTTGTATTCATAAATCACATTGTAAATCAGGTAAAGTATGGTATGCAAATAATAATGCAATAAAAAAATAATAATTCTAGAAGTTAATAAATATTCATAAATAAGTATTTGCAAAGAAAAGAATTAAAATGTTTTGTCATGATTACTGATGTGAAATTGAGAGAAAAGGTGTAAGGTAATGTACATGATAAACAACAATAAAACAAATATGCTGCAAATGTTCTGCATACTTATATGAACAAATAGACACAATTACTGATTCTTCTCTAATGATCAGTATTAACCCTTTAGCTGCTAAGGACGTATATATACGTTTTCCCATTCACTTCTAAAGACGCATTAAAACGTCTGTTATTATCTCTCCTCTGTGGGCTAAAGACGTGTTAACACGTTATACATTGCTACTGTCACTGCTATAGACGTTAATTCACGTTTGTGACCCAGAAACAACGAGTAGGTATTTTTAGCTCAGCCTTCAGAAAGTATGTAGCAGCGAAAGGGTTAAGGTATAGTGCTTGCCTCACCATCTAAAAATACTTAGTTTGCATCCCAAGTGAAGCAATCATGTAATTTCTCAGTGAACCTTGATCTCAGGGTATGTGACATTAAGATCCTAGTACTATCAGAGACAGACAGTAAAATGTAGGCCAGTCTTCAAGTTGAACATGTAAAAGAACGCTTGGAAGTTGAAAGTCGATAAAAGTAGACTAGAAAGTAACTATCAAGAAAAAATACTCACGCCAATTAAAATAATTCCTACAAATGTTTAAAGTTAAAGTTAATTGCATATCCTTTACAGGACTTTGCGAATCAACCCCAGCTTTTTAACGCTGTTTGTGATTTTCTAGACATTATTACGTTCAGCAGTTTGCCATTGATTTCTGAACTGGTGGTGCCATCGTCCTTTTGTAAAAACCCACGCAAAACAATTTGCAACCAAACTGTCCTCAGCGTGATTCGAACTCAGAACGTCAGGGTTAATAGACCGAGTCACTATCCCTAGGCCACAGACGATGTTTACCATCCTCAAAATTACATTGATGACCCTTTTTTGGTGCTACAGAGTTTGTGCACTACCATTGATACCTTATTTTGTAAGAAAGAGATTGGAACATACATGGTTATTGACCAATGTACAATGATGATGATCCTATCAATCAATTAATCAATTATTATTCTTTTATCATCACACTGCTACCAGGTTGTTGCCCAGTGTCGTGGTTTTCTGTTTTTGTCTTGCGCTGTTCTGGTGGCTTGGGTCATTGTTATTTTTGCTCTTTGACAGGATTCTGCTACGCCATCTAACCATCTTTTCGTGGTCTTCCTCTCGCCTTCTTTCCCGATGTTCTGTTGTAGAAGACTCTGTATACTGTGGAGTTTGGGTGCATTCTTATTAAGTGGCCAAACCACTTCGTTCTTTGTTTCTCTATGTAATTCAAGCAAGGTTCTGTGCTAACTGTCTATCTTATGCTGATGTTGGTGACTGTCTTTTCTGGTGTTGTTTGTAACTTTTCTGAGGCAGCTCATTTCACATGTAGTTATTTTTTGTGACTGCGCTTTGCTCATTGTCCATGTTTGGCTCTGGTAACATAAAGTAGGTATGTGTTGATCAAATGCTGTTGATCATCTGTTGCTTAGCTGCCAGTAAAATTTGTGGGTGCCTTAACAATGGGGATAGCTGGTAGGTTACAGCATTTGCTTTTGCACTCTAGCCTCTATCTCTCTATCTAGTCTCCCGTCTTCTGTGAATATGCTTCCTATTTGAATTCTTCCACCTGGTTTATTGTAGTAACATTGACATGGATGTCTTGTTTATTATGTTTTCTTCCCATATTCATTATTTAATCAATCAATCACTGAATTTGCAAATATAATTTTTGACAAATCAAGTTTAGCTCTTTACTTTATTTGCTGCCATTACGTTATTCTAGTTTCTAACCCTAATACAAAAACCACTACATATCTGAACACAAATTAATCTTAATTCACATATAAAGTCTACGACTGCAGCTGCTTTTATATGATGCTACAGAAATGCTGTCAATTATATCTACTTTTTTTTTATTCATCTTATGATTCTCAAGTCCAGGACAAATAATGTGGAAAGATGCCAAACCAAAGGCCTAGAATTACTCTCAACTATTATTTATCTAAACAAAAAAAACAGTTTGAAAGGGACAGACTAAAACCTCTTTATCTGTGAAAGACAGAGTTGCCACTTAATCAAATAGGAGAACACTTAATCTAATTAATTGTCTTCAAAGTCTCATGAATTAATTGTAAAACTGTACTGTAGGTCCTACAGTCAACAAAAATTCTAATCAAACTAATTATGTTCAGCTAATAGTCGTTTGCCTCTGAATATATTGATACTTTCACCAACAAGTGTATTCAGAACTACTGGAGGGGCTATGTAAAATGTATTCTTATTTTCTTCCCTTACAGCAACAATCTACTCAAGAGGACTGATCAACAATATGTTTATATTCAACGCAGTTATAGTTATGTTCTAGTGACTAAAGGGACATGACCTAACAGTACAGAAAACACATATTCTACAGGAAAATACATGGTGAAACGATATTAACAATAACTACAGATTATATGTCATATTGGTTATAGCTACATCAATTTTACATTAACAATAATTACAGAAACGGAAACAATTAATGAATTGTTATTTGCAGACAACCAACGTTTGATATACCAACAAGAACAAGAGCTACAACATCATATCAATACCTTATATGTACCTAGGAAGTGTATTTACAGAGGATGGAAGACTTGACAGAGAGATCAAAGCTAGAGTCCAGTAAGCAAATGCAATAACCTACCAACTAGTGCCACTACTTAGACATCAAAACATCTCACTGACAGCTAAACAACAGTTGATCAACAGCATCTTCATACCCACTCTATGTTACCAATGTCAAACATGGACAATGAATAAGACACATGCACAGAAAATAGCAACATGCGAAATGAGATGTTTCCACAAAGTCACCAACAACACAAGAATCGACAGAATTACGAATACCAGCATCGGAGAAAAGGTTGGAACAAGACCATGCTTGAACTATATAGCAAAACAGAGAATGAAGTGGTTTGGCCACTTAGTAAGAATGCGAACAGACCAAACTGCCTATGAAGCTTTGGCAAAACACGTAATCACAAAGTACTGCAGTTTTACAAATTACAAAAACAATGACAAAATACAGCAACGTTTCGACCAACAAGGCCTTTATCAAGCAAACGAACAAACAGGAGTGACAAATTAAAATGAAACACAAATGGACGACCAAATACAAACGTATCTAAGGAAAATCTGGAATAAAACGAATAACGAAATAAATGTAACACAAAAACACACATAAAAACTAGAAATAGAAAGGAAAGAAACAATGAAACATCTAGTAAATATATAACTTGAATACATGCAACATATACCCATATAGATTACAAAGCATGGGAAGAGAAAGTACTAAGAAGCATAAGAATGGAATATAACATGAATACATGCAACATATACCCATATAGATTACAAAGCATGGGAAGAGAAAGTACTAAGAAGCATAAGAATGGAATATAACATGAATACATGCAACATATACCCATATAGATTACAAAGCATGGGAAGAGAAAGTACTAAGAAGCATAAGAATGTAATACGTTGAGCCCGCGTGGTCGCATACAAAGAAATCAACCGATTCTCCAGAGCAAATCGACTGCGATCATCCGAGGAACATGATCGGATGGCTGTGACCTGGACATCGTGAGCACCTAAATAGCCAGTATCATTGAAATGGGTGGCTACAGGGTCACGAGCATTGGCGTATGTCGCGTAAGTGTTGAGGCGAATCGGTCACTGAGCCTCTTGCCTGTCTCGCCGATATAAGCCTTGTTACACCGCATACAGATAATGGCATAGATAAGATTACGGACTGCATGTGAACCCATCGTCAATAAGAAACGTGCCTAAAGGAAAAGATACAGTCGCGTCTGTATCCATAAGCACACGTGTTGCAACGCGACGGCCACACTGGACAGTGCCAAAATGAGTCTGGATATTGGAGTTAAGGCGACTGTGTCCCAACATATCCTTAAGACTTCTGTCCCGTCTGTAAGACACCAAAGGATAGTTAGGGAAGACAGAACGGGTCTCAGGATCTGATCTAAGGAGAGACAGATGACGAATAAAACATTTTTCACCAGGGAACTATGGGGGTGGTAAGTTAAGATAAGTTTTACTCTGTCAGAGTTAGTAGTCCTATGCTGGCTGGTAAGGGCCTGCTGGCGAGTGATTTTCTGAACTCGATGCATAGCCGAGACAAGCACGCTCTCCGGGTATAGGCGCCTACGAAATAAATCAAGCATCTCGCGAGCTCTCTCAAGAAAATCATCGTCCTCACTACAAAGGCGATGAAGGCGTAAGAGCTGCGAGAATGGCAAAGAGTCACGACAAGCCCGGGATGGGAAGAAGTATAGAGGAGAAAACTATGTGCATCAGTAGGCTTGTAATATACTGATGTAGTGATAGCGGATAGGCGTAAGGTGATAGTAATGTCAAGAATGTCAACAAGTGGTGGAGATGTGAGAAGTAAAACGAATAGAAGGGTTGAAAACATTAATGAAATTAATGAAGCGTGACAAATCGGCTTCAGGCATATCAGTGATGCCAATACAGTCATCAATGTATCTGTGATAGACAGACGGAAGGGGCCATCATATGTAGTCCATACTAGGTGTTCAAGATAACCCATGAATAGACAAGCATAACTAGGTCCCATTTTAGTACCCATGGCAACCCCACTGATCTGCTCAAAGAATTGGTCATTAAACTGAAAGGAGTTAAGAGTGAGAACTAGTTCCGAAGACGAAGGAGGCAGAAGTTGACACAAGTGGATTAGTTCTCCTATTGAGAAAGAACCGGAGGCTATAAGGCCCGTCAGGATGAGGTATAGAAGTGTACAATGATATATATATATATATGCAGTTCCATATATATATACTATGAAGCTTTCCACAACAGAATATCAGGAAGGAAGGCGAGAGGAAGACAGGAGGAAATGTGGATAGATAAAGTAGTTGAATTCTGCCAGGGGACAAAGAAAACCATCACACAAGTCACCGGAGAAGTGCAAGACAAATATATAAAACTACGACACTGGGTTAACAACTCGGTAACAGTGTGCTGACAACACAAGTCACCAGAAAAGCGCAAGACAAATACATAAAACTACGACACTGGGTTAACAACACGGTAACAGTGTGCTGACAACACAAGCCACCAGAGAAGCACAAGACAAATACATAAAACTACAACACTGGGTTAACAACCCGGTAACAGTGTGCTGACAACACAAGTCACCAGAGAAGTGCAAGACAAATACATAAAACTACGACACTGGGTTAACAACACGGTAACAGTGTGCTGACAAAAGAAGAAAGAAAGAAAGATGAATAACTACAGATTACATGTCATATTGGCTATAACTATAAATCTTTTCCTAATCCCTGTGGGAGATGCAAATGATATGTGTTCTAATATAACAGAAGTATGTTCCTTATACCATACACAGAAAAAAGAAAGAACACTGATGTCCTGAAAGAACTAAATGTTAAAGAGAATTGGCTGATAAACAATATACTATACAGAAAAATTACATACTTTGGTCACATCAAGCGTCACGATGGCCTCGAAAGAACAATACTAGAGGGCAGGGTCCCAGGCGCAGAGGCAGACCAAGAAGAAGATGGCTACAAGATATTAAAGAAACCATGAACATGACCACCAACAAAGTGGGTGAACTGGCAAGAGACAGAGTGAATTTCAGATGTGCTGCAAAGAGAGCAACGTCCTATAAAGGATACGCACCTTGATGATGATGTTCCTTATCCAGAATAGTCTTCAGAAAAGGTGGGTCATTGTTTGAAGCTTGAAAAATAACTTGGAGAATCATGGATCTTACAAGAGTGAACAGATGCAAGCATAGTATCTCCCAAATAACTGATGATGATCCTTATCTGAGACTTTTCAAGACAATTTCTCAGGACAATGCTACAGATGTTATAGAGTATAATCACAAGTCTTCTATGGACAAAAGCGACATCATCAATGCTCTAAGAGAAAACATGCTCTGAATATTTCAACAATGAAGATAAGGGGTATTCTCTATCTCGGTTGCGCAAGTTATGTATACTGATAGGTGCGGCAAGACGGAAAAGTCATGAGAGAAACCCCAGTAGATACATCAACCAGCACAGAACTGGCATTGTTAGTCTAAACACACTGAAATACATGCTTGGGAGGAGAACAGGCTGGCTGGCTCTGCCACTATATCAGACGGCCAGCCAATGGACAGAGCTGACATCGTGAACGCCCTCATAGGCGTGGCCACAGAGAAGACCTTCATCTAAACCAATCCACGTCAACTACTAGATTGCGAGAACTGGATTTGAAGATTGGTGTGGCAAGAAAAGAACGGTACAACAGGTATACGAGTAGGCTCATCAATCAAAATAGAACTGAGTACGGTCAGTTGCTGGACGCTGATGGAGATATTGTGAAGGAGATCGGAGCACCTATGGACATGTCCGGAGTGCAATGAAGATATTCCAAACTGAAACAGATCAATTATGGACATGTCTGATGTGCAATGAAGTTGACCCTCAAATGAACAGTGTGGAGACTGTCACTGACTAGAAAAAAACTCAAAGTGTATCCTAACATTGGATTTAATGAGATTAAAGGTGCAAAATATTGCAGCTCAACTGCTATAAGCCACTGCACAACATACATATGATCTTTGGATCAAATCACACAATTTTAAGTGGTCATTCTAAAACAAAATCAGAGAGAAAAAGAGGACTATTGCAACCAACCCAGGGCTGTCTATAGTTTTGCATAATTTTCAGCAGTCTACAATGTGGACAGATATCTTTAATAGCTTTTTACTTGATATTGCATCTGTCCAGATCACTTGTTTGATCCTACTTAGCACCACATTTCAAAAGTTATTACTTTATATTTATTTGCCTAAGGCTATCTTTCTTCTTGTATTTCTTCTTTTTCTTTAATGATCTAGCAGTCCTTAAGCTCTTGCCCTTAGGCCCAACATCATGTATGTAGAAGTTGATTGATTTTTTTGGGGAAGGGCGGTCTCGGCTCCGGCTAAGCTTTTCCCTGCGAGACAAAGGTTGTGGGTTTGAATCTGGACCGTGCCGCTCTGTTCACGAGTGAATTTTTTCCAGAGACCCCTAGGATTGCTGCTGGAGCTACAGAGTTCGTGCTTTGTGCAATACTCTCGGCAGGTGACGTGTCATTTCTGTGGAGAGGGAATGAGCCATATGGGGTAAAATTCGGTGCAATGAAGTCAATCCTTCAGCTTTAAAACCATTTTTGAAGTTGATCACCAACTGCTGATAAGTAAAATTAAACTGAAGCTTGAGAGATACATAAAATCTAATAAAAACACACCACTACAATGTAAAATACCTCAGAAATCAAGAAACAAATGAACAATTTATGGTTACAGTCTCTAATAAGTATCAGGTTCTGCAACATCTAGAAGACGAGGTGAGCATGGAAGAATGCTGGCAGCAAGTCAAAAATATTTGGAACGAAACATGTAAAGAGGTATTGGGAAAAAGAACGAAAACATAAAAGATAACACTGAAAACTCTCAATAGAATATAAAAAAAGAAAAAAAGCTGATTTAAATAATAGCAAAACTAGAGCTACAAAAGTCAGAGCCTAATATAAAAATACACAGAGGCTAACACAGAATTTAACAAATGGATAATAGTAGATAAAAGACAATACTTAGATGACCAGCAAGAGAATTAACTAACCAAACAACAACCTAATCTCCCTGGGTGAAACTCCACTTCAATAAATAGAATCATACACATACTTAAGCAGCAATAAAGACAAAGAGGGAGGAACAGACAGAGATGTCATAATGAGAATACATATATCAAGAGACAATTTCTCTCTTAGAGGGCTAGGAAATTTGTGGAAGTCTAAAGAAATCAAATCTAGAACAAAATATTTATTATTATTAATTTTATTCGAATATTCAACTCCAATGTTAAAACAGTTCTGCTGCAAGGGTCAGGAACCATGAGAAAGACTGAAACAGTAACTAATAAGTTGCCAACATTTAACAACTGACGTCTGGGCAGAGCAGTGAGACTGAGATGGTATGATAGAGATGAGGAGCATATGGAAATAAGACAGATCTCAGTGAACCAACAGTTGCAGAAAGAATGCTGGTGCTGAATAGGACACACCTTGAGAAAAACCAGAGGGAAATATAACAAGAAGGGCACTTTCCTGGAACCTGTAAGGAAAGTGAAAGAGAGGTAAGTCTAAATATGCATGGAGATGGAGATTAACGATACACAAAACACTTGGAAGCAGCTCCAAGAGATAGTTAAAGATACAAAGACTTGATATGAGTTGTTTGAGGGCCTATGCCATAACTGGGGTTTAAAAGCACAAGAGTGATAGAGAGTGAGCAAGTGAGTGAGTATTGAAGAGCTAGGAGGTCCATGAATTTCTACTCAACCTGAACAAGATCCAGAATTGAATTGCCTAACATTAGGATATGGGGGGCCTCTCTGTGCTGCTTCATGATATAGCAGCCAAATTAGGGTTCACTGCGCTCATTCCCCATCACTAGATCACCTGCTGGTCATGGATGGGGAGCTCTCTGTGCTGCTTCATGATACAGCAGCATACTAGTCATGTTGAGTTCAACTATATTCTAGATGTAACAAAGTTTTAAGGCAAAAGTATCATCACACCCCAAGTCACTGCGCCATTATGAGAGGTATCAGGGGTTAGAAAACTGCATATATTGGTCCTCTATCCAGGTCTAGTAAGTATCACTCAGGCTTTGTTCCAACACCTGCATATTCTTCAATAGGACACAAATTTGTATAGATGGGCTACTATCATACAGAAAGGAATACCACATTTTATAGCCATCATCATTAGCATTATATGTTTTGCAGATAAGCATATTCAGTCATGGTTCATCATCTCAAAACACGTAATTACAAAGTACTGTAGTTTTACAAATTACAAAAACAATGACAAAATACAGCAACGTTTCGACCAACAAGGCCTTTATCAAGCAACGAACAAACAGGAGTGACAAATTAAAATGAAACACAAATGGATGACCAAATACAAACGTATCTAGGAAAATCTGGAATAAAAACGAATAACGAAATAAATGTAACACAAAAACACACATAAAAACTAGAAATAGAAAGGAAAAAGAAACAATGAAACATCTAGTAAATATATAACTTGAATACATGCAACATATACCCATATAGATTACAAAGCAGGGGAAGAGAAAGTACTAAGAAGCATAAGAATGGAATATAACATGAATACATGCAACATATACCCATATAGATTACAAAGCATGGGAAGAGAAAGTACTAAGAAGCATAAGAATGTAATACGTTGAGCCAGCGTGGTCACAAGGTACCATACAAAGAAATCAACCGATTCTCCAGAGCAAATCGACTGCGATCATCCGAGGAACATGATCGGATGGCTGTGACCTGGACATCGTGAGCACCTAAATGGCCAGTGTCATTGAAATGGGTGGCTACAGGGTCACAGAGCATTGGCGTATGTCGCGTAAGTGTTGGGCGAATCGGTCACTGAGCCTCTTGCCTGTCTCGCCGATATAAGCCTTGTTACACCGCTTACAGACAATAGCATAGATAAGATTACGGGACTCGCATGTGAACCCATCGTCAATAAGAAACGTGCCTAAAGGAAAGATACAGTACGCGTCTGTATCACATAAGCACACGTGTTGCAACGCCGACGACCACACTGGACAGTGCCAAAATGAGTCAGGATATTGGACTTAAGGCGACTGTGTACCAACATATCCTTAAGACTTCTGTCCCGTCTGTAAGACACCAAAGGATAGTTAGGGAAGACAGAACGGGTCTCAGGATCTGATCTGAGGAGAGACAGATGACGGAATAAAACATTTTTCACCAGGGAACTATGGGGTGGTAAGTTAAGATAAGTTTTACTCTGTCAGAGTTAGTAGTCCTATGCTGACTGGTAAGGGCCTGCTGGCGAGTGATTTTCTGAACTCGATGCATAGCGAGACAAGCACCCTCTCCGGGTTCTTGTCTATTCAATTATTCAAGTTATATATTTACTAGATGTTTCATTGTTTCTTTTCCTTTCTATTTCTAGTTTTTATGTGTTTTTGTGTTACATTTATTTCGTTATCGTTTATTCAGATTTTCCTTAGATGCTTGTATTTGGTCGCATTTGTGTTTCATTTAATTTGTCACTCTGTTTGTCGTTGTGATAAAGGCCTTGTTATAACGTGCTGTATTTTGTCATTTTTTGTAATTTGTAAACACAGTACTTTGTAATTCGTGTTTTGCAATCAAATAGTTTTACTGCAGTTCCATATATATATATACTGAATATTCATCATCTCACATAATCCCCAGAGTCCCTGATCAGGTCTGTATTCCTGTCTCAACCATGCCACATGACCAAGTCCTCTGGGTATTTATCTCTTTGCATTCCCATCTTCCTATCAAGTTTTTCAGTTGGCACTCGGTCATTTTTGTTGTTGTCAAGAAGTGCTAAGAAATCTTGACTGTTTACATCTCATTTTTCTAATTAATTTGCCGATCCTTTCTTACTAAGTAGCATGCTGACAGTCTAGGGATTCCCTAATGCACATGACTTACCCTATCAAACAAGACTGCTCACATCCATTTACACATTTTATTTGGACTTAATCAGAGGTTTTCCTTGTTGAATCATGACTTACTATGCATTTATTAATAAGGTAGTCTGCCATTGTTTTCCCTTTTGGTAGTGACCATACTGACTGGTGATCGTAGTCCTTGTCTTTAACGAGAGATCCTCTATTTACCCCCTTGAAGCAGTCTCTTGACCATGCTGCAGTCTTTTTTGCAAACTATGCCTTCTCAACCATTTCAATCCATCAAGGTGGTTGCAGGAAGGGAGTTCTAGCAGTATTCTTTCTGGCATTCTGCCGCAGTATACATAATAGATTTTCGTGATCGCTATGATATATTGAGCACTGAAAAACAGGATTAGGCCTTCTGTTCCACAATTTTTTACAGTGTCAAAAGGACAACGAGGGAAGATCAACATTTACCCGCACCTGAAAACATTCCATTGAGCAAAAGCAGATTCGATTGTGGAGATATGTGTCAGATTGATATCTTCAGGCATAGACAGTAATCGAGTTGGGCATCCATCATTCAAATAGACAGATCAGAGTTTAGTAGAGCATGACTCAAAGCGACACACTTTCTATTCTCAGAAGTGTTGTCCCACTCTTTCGATTGACCATTCATATCACCTGCTATGAGAAACTTTGTGCCTGGAACATCTGAGAGTTCTTCAAGAACATCCCAGTGTTCTGCAATATGGAGTTGATCCACTTGGGCGGGCGTAAACATTATAGACTCGCCATACCTGATCCCACATTGTTATTTGAATCCCTTGTAATTCTATGCCCTCATGTAAGGAATCCTATGTATCAAGACAGCTGTGGGGAAGATCATGCTTTCAAAAGATAGCCTGTTCTTGTGAAGTCCTTAAAGTCTGGACACTGGATGACTGTTCTGCTGCAAATTTTTTTTTAAATCTTGAAGTCAAAATCACAGCTTTTAGATATGGAGAACAACAGTAATGACTATCGAAAATATACAAGCTTTCAAAATTGTGTACTTGCACAAAATAGGAAGGCTGCAATGGTATAACGGGGTTCTATCTGTCTATATCCTATTCCTATCACATTTGACACATTAGGCTTCCACAATAGATTTCCATTGTTGTCGTTCTGCCTCCTTTCTATCTATTGTTCCCCTGTCAGGTCACAATCTTTCAACTCTCTCTCCACAATTCTTCTCCATGTTTTCCTTTGGATGTCCAGGTCTTCTTTTCCCCTCCGTTGTCCATCAGAGAGTTATCCTAGCCAATGCCCCTCCTAGCATACAACATACATGACCAATCTAGTCCTCTAGGTTGGGGGTTGGGCAAGAGGCTAACAACCCATTCCTGTAAAAAATATTGTGTTATAGAACGGGCAGAATCAAGATTACTAATGAGTAACTCATGAAAAGAACAAAATAAGCACCAGTGAAACAAGAGCTTAAGAAAAGACACTTGCGTTGGATACATTAGCAAAACCAGCAAACATTAAAGACAGACATGCCTTGTCTTGGGACATACAGAGAAAGAGAAAATGAAGAAGATAAAAAAAACTAATGCAGAAGAGAACTAGAAACGGATGGGATTTTCTTTTTCCGTTTTCAGACATTGACTTATATACTTCTAAAATAATTAGTGGTCTGTGTACATCTTCTTTAGCTTGTCTTGGACTGACATGGAAGATAGCCATGTGTTTCCTCTGTTCATTGTATGTTGGAAACTCTTGCAGGATGTGTGCCTCTGTCATCCTGATGGTGCCAATTGTACATATATCAGTAGGGCCTATCATGTACTTGTTAAACAGTTGGTACCTCAGCCTATTGTACTGTGTTCGTAGCACAAAAAAATGACAACCTGTTCTTCTATAATGATTTGGTAGTGGGCATCATCTTTTTCATGACCTGGACCTGGGTGATCTCTCACCCATTTGTTTTTGAAGGCAATTTTTATACATACTTTTGCGTCCTCATATTTCATACTGGTGTCTGTATTGGGATGATAGGAAAGGCATGGAAATAATTGGAGGGGAAGATACAGGGTATAAATTAATGGCAATTGTTTATTAAGGACCTGTGCTTCAGAGGGAGCTGAAAGATGTATTATTACTTTCACAAATGTTCAGTTTCAGTTATAATAATATTGTCAGGGCAGCGGCTTTTATTATTACTTTTAGAGATTTGTGTATGATCTTGCATCACTATGTATTAAAATATTTGCTACCCTTTGGAGAGAATTAAGAGGCAAATGTATAGATTTTTATAATTTTGCATAGTCACTGTGTCAATGAATGTTTTTGGATTAGATTTTATGATTTTGCACAGTTACTGTGTCAATGAATTTTGCTGGATTAGATTTTATGATTTTGCATTCACTGTGTCAATGAATGTTGTTGAATTAGATTTTATGATTTTGCAGTCACTGTGTCAATGAATGTTGCTGGATTAGATTTTAGTTTCACAATTTGTTGATTACATTTTTCTTTCTTAAAAATGTGCATACCAAAGCTCATGGCCCATGTGATATTGTTTCACTAAAAAAAATGTGTTCTCAGGATTTAAAAAAAGTGATATAATAGATTTGTGTGACTTTTATTTGTATCTGTGCCAAAATCAGAAAAAAGGCTGTTAAGCACACCTTCATTGAGTTGATTGATTGATTGGACCATCATCATTGCACTTTGGTGAGTAACCATATGTGCTCTGATCTCTTTCTTACACAGAAAGATCTTAGTGGCTTTGTACAAACTCTGTAACACAGGCGAGGTCCCGATGTCATTTAGAGGATGGTGAAAGTATTCTGTGGGAATTTTATTTTTTTAATTTTTCTAATTTAAATTTGATGGGGCAGAAGATTTTCAGCCCACTCTTCTTGATTTTGAACTGCCAAGAGTTCTTTTATGTGCTCAACTTGAACATGGGACCTACATTTTATCATTCGTCTTACTACATTATGAGCAGATTAGAACAAGCCTCAGAACAGGACACAATCAACTCCGCAGCCATATGTATACAAAAAACATGATTGGCAATTCAGCCATGTGTACATGTGGACAGGCACATCAGACTGCAGAGCACATACTTCAAGACTGCCCAGAATATAATATAGTGAGGCAAACTCACTGGACTAATGAAATAACACTGGACAGAAAACTACAAAAACCTTTGTGTGAACTACAAAAGACAGTAAAGTTTATACAAGAGATAATGTTGAATATATAGACAATATTTCAAGCGAACAAAAGGAAGGAAGGATCGCCGGTCTCCGATAAGACTAGAAAATCGATCTCACTTACACTGAGTTCAGGGATCGATGGAAAAATATCCAGATGACTCCCAGAGGGAGACGATACTTGGAACAAACAAGAGTTGGGCACTTAGCTCTCGAACAGAGACCCTGAGTATAAGTTACTATATCTAAATATACATATACACTGACTATAATTAAACAAGAACAAATAGATCTATAGAGACCCCTTGAGTATAAGTTACTATATCTAAATATTACATATACACTGACTATAATTAAACAAGAACAAATAGATCTATACAGAAAGAACTCAAAATCAAAGAAATCTGGCTGATGCTACAAATAAGAAAGAGAAAATTGAGATATTTTGGACATATAAAAAGACATGAAGGGCTGGAGAAGACCATCATGGAAGGAGGCATACCGGCAAAGAGTAGAAGAGGAAGACCACGGAGAAGATGGATTCAGGATGTAACTGATGGTTTTAACATGACGGCTGCAGAGGCAGCACATCTGGCCTATGAGAGAGAGAGAAATTCCGGAGAGCTGTTGGGGTGGCAAAGTTCTGCTCAGGACAAGCTATTTGATGATTAATGATGATAATTAAACATTAATTGGTTACAATTAAACATTACACCTACAATGACTATAAATAGTACACACAGGCAGACTGTCATGAATAGTATTAATACATTGACTGTAATTACACTTACTAAGAGAGCATGAGTCAGCTCTGATATCTTTCTATGAGCAATCAAATCTGACAACACGCTAAAGTATAACTTTGTAGACGTGGTACTTTGAAGTTGAGTTTCATAACTCATGTTGTGCACAAATGTTCAGTTTCAGTTTGGAATATCTTCATTGCACTCCAGACATGTCCATAGGTGCTCCGATCTCCTTGCAATATCTCCAACAGCGTCCAACGACTGACCGTACCAGTTCGATTTTGATTGATGAGCCTACTCACGTACCTGTTATGTTCTTTTCTTGCTACTCCAATCTTCAAACCCAGCTCCTGCAATCTAGTAGTTGACGTGGATTGGTTTAAATTAAAATCTTCTTGGCGGCCGCACTCTATGAGGGTGTTCAAAATATCAGCTCTATCCATTGGCTGGCCCTCTAATATGGTGGCAGAGCCAGCCAGCCAGTCTGCTCGTTCATTGCTGTGCACAAATGTGTGTCCTATTAAACAATATTCTCTCAGGTTATCAGGGGTTGAGTTAGGACTAACAATTCAAAGCTATTTTAAAAACATATATGGTTTGCGACAATGAGAGAGCGAACTGGCTTGCATCAACAGCATTGATTGTCAGGGAGTTAAAGATGGATAAGTGGGATGTTCTTCATTCTCTTCATCACAGACTGTCTGGTGAATAAAGACACTAAAATATATGCTGAACTTATTCAGCGATTTATGGAGTTACCCGTTTTACAAATAGATCTGGATGCCTGAGAGGCAGAGTGAGGAATGTGTTTAACCAGCAAGCCACAGAAACCATTAGTGTGCACACCCTTCAACATCTGTTAGTAGTGTTAGGGAGACTGGACACCTATGGGTCTGCCCAGAGTATAATGTATGTTTAGTAACCAATAACCAATTTTAAAACAACTTTGTTGCAGAAACTACAACAAATTACTGACGTGAAGCAGCACTAGGAAAAATGTCAGCATCCCTGTTTCAATAGAAACGGTAATGAATACAAGAGAGATACTAAGAGTTTAGAGAAGACATAGTTAGCTTTCAGATATTATATTGCTACTACTATATTCTACATACTACATGTAGATTCACTATAAATACATAGTAAGTATAGATGTGTGTAACATACATCACAACATGTGTAACCAACTTGGCAACTACAATTACACATACATACATCAGTGCTATTTTCAAATTAGTGAGCATAAGCTGCAAGCTATCATTCGGTCGTTAAACTAGAACACACTCGTCCGTCATTTCATGACTCCACGGCATTTTCTGAAAAATCCCTTTGGAAGATCTGGCTTTGGAATTTTGTGACTTCAAAATGAACTCTCAGTTTCAGATCACTCAGTTAAGAAATGTTGCTGGCAGGAATATATGCATTGTCATACAAATGTAGTTTTATACAAAAATAACGTGCCATAAGATTTTATATATGATATATCTAACACAGCACAGGTTAGCCTCTGGCAACCTCAACTTATTAACAGTAATGGCAAATGCAAGTCGGTCAGCTTGCAGCCGATACATGTTTTAGCATATCACGCACACAGCACTATGTTATACACTGATTTAGTAAGTCATGCACTCACTATCAAGTTTACTCACCCTCTGGATAAAAACATCTGCACGGAAAATCCTCCATTTTTGCTTCCAGGCGTGCGTCATTGTTCTTTGCTAAAAGTTCTCTCGTCTCTCTCAGACAGCACCGACGGTAGCGTCTACTCACGGTGTCTCATATTAGTAGGGGTGCACAGGGCATTCCAACTGACGAAGCCGTACTACCGAACAACGTTCACTGTTCTAGTGATAACCGTTCGTTTCTGGACTCAAATCAGATCTAACCAGCGAGTAATAAACAGCGTCCAACCTGTCATTGTGATTAATAATACACTTACGTATTGATCTGTGAGCAGTATTCGGTAAACATAGATTGTATGAAACAGATTGTTGATTACTACAATACCACATATACTTTTGTCTCTTAACGGTTACCGACTCAAAGATCCAAACTAGACAGCTAGTGTATAGAATAAGCCTCTCTCCCTATAACTTAGAGATGGGCTCACCCATCGGGGATGCTTGACTGCAGAGCTCACGTTCATGTTAATGGTATCGGTGGTATGTTATTGATCGCACACGCTTTCCCTAGTTCGCAACCTTGCCTGGGTTTTGGGCTGAACGAGGAGTCCAAAGCGAAGGAAGAAATATGATGAGTGTAACGTGTTAGTGGAGACAGGGAAGAAATTGTTAATTTGTTCACTGCAACAGATTCCAAGCACAATACAATTCTAGCACGAATTTTGTCAGTGCATTCTTTAAATAGGTTAGCTGTTCAAGCATAGTTAGTTAGAATACGTGCACTAATCTTTGTCAAACTGTAAAAGCAAATTTGATAGAAATATAGAAATTTCATGCATATAATCAAAAGCTGGAGGTGGTTGGTAGAAAATATCAATAAAGGGAGTCATACAACCGAGACTGCAGATACAGAACTCTGTCAATGCTACATACACAGGACTCGGGGTTGACTGAGACAGAAAATTGACCGCAAATGTGACGGATGTGTCATATTAATAACAATTATTTTCTTTCTAGTTTTTCTCAACAGTTGATTCCTGTATTATCCATAATTGATTTTACAGACACAATTGACGCATAGCGGGCAAATAGAGTAACTGTTATAATTGCTGGTTTGTGAATGTTGGTTCACGGCCACTGTGATCTCTCTCTTTCTCTCTCTCTCTCTCTCTCTCTCTCTCTCTCTCTCTCCTCTTTCTATTCTAACACATATAGCATATATTATGAAGGGACATCATAGTAGTAGTCCTTAGGAGGTTAGGTGGCTGACTAACTTTTTTATTAACTTCCCAAACTTCTCGCAGTATGTACCAATCCCAAGTGGGCCAACTGGAGCGTAGACGCACCGGGAAGTAATCTCGGTATATTTAGACTGCGAAGCCAGAGTTCTAAGGATTTGACTGCACTGTGTATCACGATTTGCTAAGTTTATATACGATTTGACTGCACCCGCGTTTATAATTTGACTGCACCAGCGTTTTATATACACTACTTGGCCACGTTTTATATACTATGTCACCAGCATTATATAATACTTACTGCCAGCATTTTATATAAATACTGATCACACGTTTTATACCACTTGACTGTTTATACCACTGACTGCACCAGCGTTTTATATACACTACACTGCCGTTATATCCACTTGACTGCACCAGCTTTATATACTACTTGACTGCACAGCATTTATATACACTACTTGACTCCCGCATTATATACACTGACTCGCGTTTATATACACTGACTGCAGCTTTTATATACACTACTGACTCCACGTTACACTACTGCGACCAGCATTTTATCTATTGACTCCACTTATACACTACTTGACTGCAGGTTTATACACTACCAGCATTTTATATACACTACTTGACTCGCTTTTTACCACTGCTGACATTTTATATACACTACTTGACTGCACCAGCATTTTATATACACTACTTGACTACAGGTTATACTTGCTACCAGCGTTTTATATACACTACTTGACTGCACCAGCATTTTATATACACTACTTGACTGCACCAGCGTTTATATACTACTGACTGCACAGTATATACACTTGACTGCACCAGCGTTTTATATATTTGATCCCAGCATTTTATACACTACTTGACTGCACCAGCATTTTATATACACTATTTTCAACGAGTATACATTACCAGGAAAATTGTTCACACTGAGTGTGTGCGTGTCGGTGCGTGCGTGTGGGTGCGTGCCTGCGTGTATGTGTGTGTGCATCCAATACAAAGTTTTTTTAACAGCGCAACATTGTTGTTGTCATTTTCATCCTCTTTCTCCCCGTTCAGAAGCAAGAAGCCACAAACTGGATCACCAAATAGAAACTTACGGCAAAGCCATGCATGAAATGAACACAGGATTGCATAGCTGATAGTATCTAACTACAGTCACATATCTAATGGTGCAATACTGCATTATCCACAAAGCAATGTTACATTTGTTCTCCTATATTTGTCAATATCTTGTCAAAGTGATATCGTCTAACAAATTTCGATCAGTTCCCCTTCCTTTTCTTCTTCTACAGCCGCTCTAGCATAACCACGCATAAACTCATTTCGTGTGATTTTAACTTCTTCTTTTGTGGCCACTCTTAGTTGTGATTTTAACTACTTGAGTTTAAGAAATCTGTCTTTTATTTTTAAAGTAAAGCTGCGGTATACATATATCCGCAGCACAATGACGATGGTCCTAACAATCAATCTGGTAAAGGTAACCAATCAATCTGGTAAAGGTAACCAATCAATCTGGTAAAGGTAACATCAAGCAGAAATGGAAGAAGGGGCACACAAAAGAAACGAGAGGTGGACAAAACACTGGCGGGCCTCGAAGATGGGGTCTCCATCCAGAGAACAATAACCACGTTTCCCCTCGCAGAGAACTACTACTGCCTTGTAGTTCGAATGGGGACAATCAAAGGATAGCGGAACAAAACGTACACAAAACTGGACGGCAGGAAAACTAAGTAGTCCAAAAAAATACTGGTAACCTGGGCAGATGACGCTCAACAACCTGGGAGAGAAGGTTGTCTAAGGGTTGCTACCCTAAAAGGAAATAGCAGCCTGCTACCTTGCAGGTCAGCTGGGGACAGCCCAAGGCTGACGGAGAGCGAACCCAGTAAACGCTGGCTAAAACCGGACACATCGCCGAAGGATAAGCACCAGAGCTCCAAATGGCGATGAAGATGTGACGAAGCACACCCATGCTAAGGCTGCATGAATCACATTTCCACGTGAATAAGAAAATATATGGGGAAATCTGCTACATCAGTCTAAGCGGTGATCGAGAGAGAGAAAGAGTACTGGTAGCATAGAGTATAAAAGAAGATGCTCTTGATAATTTGTAATTTAGTTGACAGTTGAGATGTTTAGATGTCTGAGTAGCGGTGATATTTGGTAGTGACAACATATGGAATATGCTCCCAGCTTCTGAGCAGCAGCAGCCAAGACAAACTTAAGGAAGCTGCACAAAGTCCAAAATATGGACACAACGATAACAACACAATGAGAAGGACACCAATGAAAGAGATGGACACAACGATAACAACACAATGAGAAGGACACCAATGAAAGAGATGGAGCAGACATTGAGCCCCACGGACTTAAAAAATAAACCCAACAAATTCCTTACCCAGTTAGAAACAAACGCAAAAGGCTACAAAATCGCCCACTACATTACAAATTCCAAGAAAGAACAAAAAATAGAACTACAAGGCAAAGTCCAAATCACTGTGCGCGAGAAACCGTTAGAAAACATAAATATACAATAGAAACCAAAATTGGAATGTGGAAGACTTTTGTGCAAGACACTGGACATTCTGCCTAGACTAGTCAAAAATATATTTGAAAGTTGCTCTGCCATAGATGACGTTAAAGAGGAAACGAGTGGATTCTATATCAGATACTTCAATGGGAAAACTGAGATACATTCTCTCCCAGCAGGAGAAACCTGTAATAACTATACGGCAACAGTAATGCTCGCTTTCATGCAGGGCTTAAGCACCAAATAGGTGCCTCCCCAAAAACCATCCTTCTTAGGGACAAGATCTATCCTCCATGTTTTAAACAAGACAGACTTAGCTAGAAGATGTAAAACTCACTACAGGATTGTTGTCCATAAGAACAGAACTGTCTGATGAGCCTGTCAGTGTTTTATGGGATACTTTGTGTACGGACCGCCAGAGTTTGTAGGAGTCTGCACGTACAAGTCAGTGTGTATGTGTGCACACGACTGTGTGTGTAGGAGTCTGCATGTACGAACCGTTAGTGTTTGTAGGAGTCTGCATGTACAAGTTTGTGTGAGCACTGCACATGTCTGCGTGTGTAGGATACTGTATGTACGAACCGTTAGTGTTTGTAGGAGTGTGTGTACATGTCTGTGTGCGTGAGAGATGCTACGTTTAAAAGTAAAATCAATATAGATGGAGACTGCAGTGAAACTATGTAGAATGGTGAAACACATAAAGTACTGTAGTTTTACAAAAACAATAACAATACACAGCAACGTTTCGACCAAAAGGCCTTTATCAAACAAACAATACAACAGGAGTGACGAATTTCACAGTACACTACATAGACTTTGACAAAGATATTACAACGGTAAAAAAATTAATGAAAATATGTGACTAAAAACGAAATAAATGCAGAAAAACTAGGTGGAAAAGAAACAATTAAAAAAATCAAGTAAATATTTGACTTTTATATTTAATATATACACATATAAAATATAGAGCATGAGAAGAGAAAGTACTAAGAAGCATAGGAATGTAGAACGTTGAGTCCATGAGGTCGCAAGGTACCATAGAACAAAATAAAAAGATTCTCCATTTGACTACGATCATGATCGGATGGCCGTGACCTGGACGTCACGAGTTCCCAAATGGTCAGTTCCATTGAAGTGAGTGGCTACGTATAAAAGTAAGTCTGTGTGTGTGTGTGTGTGTATGAGTCTGTGTGAATACCAATCTTTTTATAATAGTGTATCAAGAAAAAAACAGTACAGGTAGTAGAAGAAAGATAAGGAAACAATGCCACTCAACAAATACAAACATAAACAAATTACATATAAAATAAAACGAACAACATGATAGTAATAATAGAGCAAATGTATTTGGTCAGATTGTGAACAGATAAACAGTATATGACAATAAATAGTATTCAACAATTCCTGGATGTCAACAAACTCTAAAAAAAACCAAATACTATTTCATGTTTATAGCAGACACATTTTATATTATATTTATTGAAACTAAAATAGAATTTAAAAAGACAGGCAAAGTATGAGTAAGACTGTCTGCATCATGATTCAATAGCTTGTCCTACCTTCACTGCTGTCATACTCAAATCATCCACCATGTCCTGAATCAATCTTCTTCATGGTCTTCTTCTTCTTCTCTCTGCCGGAATATCTCCATCCATAATTGTCTTCTCCAGCCTCCATGTCTTTTTATGTGTCCAAAATACTTCAATTTTCTCATTCTTATTGATGGCATCAGCCAGTTTTCTTTGATTTTGAGTTCCTTCTGGATAAATCTATTTGTTCTATTCTCTGTTCATTGTATACTGAGGACTCTTCTGTAACATTATATTTAAAAGCCCATATATGCTTTTCCATTGCCTTGTTATATGTCTCTGTCTCACACTCATATGTTGCTACTGGGAATATGCATGCTCCTAGTACTTTGATTTTTTTTTCCTATTGATATTCAAAACTGTTCACTTTCTCTATTTTCCTGCTAATAAAAATATCTGTTATCATGTTTTTTTTATCAGTTGTCATTACTTTTGTTTTTGCTCTATTAAGATATCGATTTTTTGGGTTGCTTTTCTCTTGCATATCCATGATTAATTTCTCAATTCATTTTTGTGATGTTGACAGTAACAATGTATCATGAGCAAGTTTTAGTTCATCAAGTTCACCATATGTTCTTTGTTGCGATCTTCTTCTGTAACATTCCTCATGATGTTTTCAGGATACATGTTAAACAAACAAGGCGACAGAATGTAACATTGTCTGACTTGATGTCTTATGTCAAACCATTCTGATGTGTCAGCGCTTGTTCTTACAGTTGCCATCTGTTCATTTTACAGTTTTTTAATTATTTTTATTACATGTAATGGAAATCTCATTTCTTTCATTATCTTCCACAATTCCTGATGTTCTACACAATCGAATGAATGCTTTTGAGTAGTCAATAAAGCATAAGTATAGATTTACATTATACTCTAGATTTTGAGATGATTTTTCTCATGTTAAACATCATTGAATCCAATTGGGATGTAAAGAATAGAACCACTGTTACCTGCCTCGCATGTCGAAGAGGCGACTAATGAGGTTTGGCTGAAATCGGATGCATGTGTCCTAAATGTGTGAAGAAGTCTATGCATTTAGGGCACAAAACCAATGTGCAACGTATACACATTCTTGCAAAGGTCAAACATATCACAAAGAGTGATTAAAATTGGTCGTAAAGTACGAACGCACAGAAGAAACACCATACTGTTACTTTTGTGTGCATATCCTCTGTTTTTCTCAAAGAGTAGTTCTTTGCTGATTTTGTCAAGTCAAAATATTGAGAATTTTCCAATGACAAATTGTGTGAAAAAATATAGTATTTACATTTCATTTAGTTGAGTCTTTTTAAGAAAAATATACACTTAGAGTAGGGAATATGATATCAGTTTTGTTTATAATAGGTACTGCTATAACTTGATACACATGCCGTACAGAAATGTACATAGACATGTACTACATAAACATATCACTTAATCTTTAGCTAATAAGTTTATGTATGCATTAATGTCTAAAGTTGTATACAATATAGTCTTTCAATATGAGGCTAGTCAGAGGGATGGTCTTCACAGAATCATAAGCTATAATTAAAGTACAAGCATTGTTCAAACTTGACAGATAGACAGTATTAAGCTAGAAATACTTTGAATGACAGTGACCACTACAAAATGATGTATAATATGAGAACAAAATCTAAGATGGTAGATTGAGAAGCATTTAAGTATGTGCACGGTTTGATTATTTAAGTATATACATATATGCATTTATAATATAAGACTTTTGTACTTACTTATAATATAAGACTTGGCACAACTTATTGATTAGAGAGAAACCAGTGTAATTATGACGACTGCATACAACAGGGATTGCATGCAGGTGTTTACGGTAATGAGAGAGCAGACAGGCTTACATCAACAGCATCGATTGTTGGGAAGTTGAAGATGGATAAGAGGGATATTCTTCGGCCTCTTCGTGACTGTCTGTTGGATGAGGAGACTAAAATCGATGTTGAATCGATCAAGCGATTTAGGCAGTTTGGAGTTACCTGTTGTACAAGTCGAACTGGATGCCTGAGAGGAAGAGTGAGAGGTGTGTTTAATCAGCGAGCCACGGGAACTATCAGTATGCATACTCTTCGATATCTGTTGGGGAGACTGAGCACCTATGGGTCTGTCCGTAATCCAGTGACGTCAGTTTAGTAACCAATAATCAATAACAGGGATTGGCAGCCTTATTTGGTTCGAGGGCACCTTATTTGGTCCGAGGATGCCATATATCTGGTCCGGAATATCAAGGTCCAGAAGCAGAATTACATAGCTGGACGGGGTTGTCGAAATAAAATTTGCACTAAATTTATTCATAACATGATTCTTTGTTGATCTGAAAACTGAATTACATATAATATCAACACACATGTTCATGGCGAACACAGTTTTGAGATATGCCAGTTTTGTTATTATTAAACTAAACGAGTTCTTTCTGAACTTACATTTCAAATAGATTTGGTGTCAATGCCATTACATTTTGTATTTTGGAATATAGAAAGGGTAGTAGTAAAGTTTATATGAGAGCCGCGGTAGCGTAGTTGTTAGTGAACTCGCTTCTCAAGGCTGGTGGTCCAGGTTCAGCTCCCGCAGTGGGCGTTGAATTTTCCCGGACCGTAGGCTCTCAGGTCGACCCAGCCTCAACTGGGTACCAGACATGCTCTGGGAAAGTAAAGGCAGCCGGTGTGATGCTGACCACATCACCCATCGTGTGCCGACGGTCAATGAAAAATACAGGCACTGTATTGCCCTATATACCACAAAGTATGAAAGGGTTCCTTTACTAGTAAAGTTTATCCTTGTTCTGAATGTGTTATAGCTTTAGTACCTTCAGTGGGTCAAAAATAAACATATGAAGGGATATACCTAGCTCACAGGTTGTTCATCTCTAGCGTACAAGATGCATTGGATTGTTTAAGTAATATTTGCTAATGGTTAATGAATACTAACTACTCATATCAGTCAGAAATGGTGCGACCTCCAACAGTTGTACAAATATATGATGTTTTCATTGCATGAATAACTATATAATTCATTTAAAACAGTTTGTGATCTCTTGTAGGTGTGATGAAGACATAATTGTGTCATGTATATAATAGTGGGTTGGATAGAGACCACCATATGCTTGTAAATTACTTTTGATTTAAAATATAATATGAAAATTTAAGACAAACATAGTAATTAACAGTAAAGAACCTGTTTTAATACAATGAGGTATATTGGGGGAATATGGTGTTAAGTCAGTATTTTGCTTTGATCAAAATCACACCGACTGCTTATACTTCCCAGTGTTTCTCTGGTAACCATTCTTCTTCTTCTGCATTCTCACTAGATTGGGATTTCGATTCTCTAATAAAGGCATCCGTCTGCCTCAGATTGTCAGCCACGCCATACAGTTTGTCTTCTGCATTCTCACTAGATTGGGATTTGATTCTCTAATAAAGGCAGCCGTCTGCCTCAGATTGTCAGCCACACCATACAGTTTGTCTTCTGCATTCTCACTAGATTGGGATTTCGATTCTCTAATAAAGGCAGCCGTCTGCCTCAGATTATCAGCCACGCATACAGTTTGTCTTCTGCATTCTCACTAGATTGGGATTTTGGATTCTCTAATAAAGGCAGCCGTCTGCCTCAGATTATCAGCCACGCCATACAGTTTGTCTTCTGCATTCTCACTAGATTGGGATTTCGGATTCTCTAATTGTCTTGGAAGCTAGTGTAAGTGGACCACCTATTTCTTCTCAAGTCTGCATACTGGGGCAGTTCTGTAGGATATAATTCA
The DNA here is from genome assembly GCA_020796225.1 of Arion vulgaris. NCBI lineage: Eukaryota > Metazoa > Mollusca > Gastropoda > Stylommatophora > Arionidae > Arion > Arion vulgaris. The sequence continues at coordinate 13,802,314 of CM036769.1, forward strand.
TATGATACCTGCTTCCCGTTTGTGCCAACCTCTTTCCGCAGTAAGTTTTGGCCACCCTTGTGATGGTAGGTCTGACATTCTTACTGCGTGGCTAAATCTAATAGACAGATTGGCGACCGTAGAATTTGTTATCCGATTCCTCATTGTGAGAGGTCGTTGCACCATGTTATACACCTTACGGCCTGGTGCAGATATTTTCTGCAAGCATCTGTTTCGGGTTAGCATTCCCTAGCGGACACATGCATCCGATATCAGCCAAACTCCTTAGTTGCCCTTACGACATGCGTGGCAGGTAACAGTGGTTCTATTCTTTACAACCCAAATTTGGGTCCCGGTAACCACTCGGGCGTGGTAACCATTCAAGGCTGGGTTAGCCTGAGAATCAATATGGTCAGAACAAATATTACTCCAACTGGGGAATTTGATCCTGGGACCATGAGTCTGCGAAGCAAGTGTACTAACCCCTAGCTATTGTGACTCTCAAAAGTAAAGCATAGATCAATTAACAGGATCAATGTATAAACAAATCAATTATTTATCACAACAAATGTATATAGATATATATATACCTGTATATGGTATATATATATATAAAGATCAAAACCTACAAAATATATATATTGGTCATACATTTGACATTTGGGGGTCTCTGTGGCTAAGTGGTTAAACCCTTTGCCTTGTGAGTCGAAGGTCGTGGGTTTGAGTCCGGACCGTGCCATTCTGTTCACCAGTGCAGTTTTTTCCAGAGACCCTAGGATTGTTGCTGGAGCTACGGAGTTCGTGCTTGGTGCACATCATTCATACTAGAGTGGACCAATTTATGCCACATACACCATATTTGGTGTAGAAAGAATATAGCAAATGTGAAGTGACATAAACTGTAAGTAAAAAAAAAACTGTCATTAGTGCCTGTAATACCGCTTTTTGGGTGGCATAGGACAGGAGGGACATGAGTATGTGGATGCCCGAGTGGTTACCGGGGCCCAAATTTGGGGTGTAAAGAATAGAACCACTGTTACCTGCCATGCATGTCGAAGAGGCGACTAAGGAGGTTTGGCTGAAATCGGATGCACATGTCCTAAACTTGTAGAAATCTATGCGTTTAGGGGCCTACCAAACCAATGTGCAACGTATACATGTTCTGGACAAAGATCAAACATATCACAAAGAGTGATTAAAATTGGTTGTAAAGAACAACGCAAAGAAGAAGTATGTGGAATTTAATGGCCGCATGGCTAGTGCAGTTGCTGCAAAACTGTACAGGTTATAATTTTTCTTTATGCCCTCGACAGTAAAAACTTCTCGGCCTTACCATGGAATGAACCCTGGTCTCCCACATGGGAGCCCCGCTTAATCCATTCGGCCAGACGTTCCACACATTCGGCCACACGCTCAATAACTTTCCAACTCTAAATTGTTGAGTAATATAAAGTTAATTTATCAGATCTGTGCTGAATCAAAATGTTTTATAAACTTTCACGTACACAATATCAAATATAACAACAATATGAAAAAAAAAAGCTAAATTACTACAAAAGTGTAACAGCAAAACAAATACGTAAAGTTAGGACTGACAACTGTTCTTATTTTCATGGGCATGTCCTCATTTTTACATATGGAATGTCTAGAAGGAATTTCTAACATTTTGGAAATGTTCACAATATTTGTTCCTAAAATTTCTTGATCCATATTATTGGTAAAACTTGCAAAATGTATACTAAATTAGCGTTATCGGAAATAGTGCAACCACTTATTTTCTAAGAGTCTTCTCCCTTTGTTGCAAATAATGCAGAAATCAAGAAGATTTTTATATATTTTTGATTCTATCTGTTGATCTTGGTGAGTAGACAATTAAAAATAAATATTGTATGCATTCTATTGAAAAGTACAATAACTGTGACATATGTTGGTATTTTATACCCGTGGATACTTCAATTTAAATGTGACACAGAAAGAAAATAAAATGGATGAAAAGAAAAGAAAGAGATGGAGAAGATGAATCACAGCCTTCTATAAAAGAAGGGTCATAACTGGAGAAAGCTGAAGAAATAATTGATAAAGTCAAGTCTCACAGAATGCAAACATGTTGATTCTATCCAGCTGAACCACTTCATTCTTTATCTCTCAATGTAATTCAAGCAAGTTCTGTCCCAGCTTTCTCTCTTATGCTGATGTTGGTGACTATCTTTTATGGTGCTGTTGATAACTTTTTTTAGGCATTAAATTTCACATGCAATTATTTTTTGCAACAGTGTTTGCTATTATGTAAAATTATCCTTTAAAGTGTTTGAAAAATCTGATATGCATTCTGTATGCGAGGGCAGTAATCTAGTGCTGGAGGTGGTCAACAATAGTGGTCACGGGATAGTTGTCAATTATTAAGGGTCAAGGCATAGCTGTCAAGTATTAGAGGTTAAGGGTTAGTTTTCAAGGAATAGTGGTCAAGCATTTGTGGCCAAATGATAGTGGTCAGAGATAGTGGTCTAGCAACAATTGTCAAGAATTCAGTTATCTTGAGTAACACGACAAGTGAATGTTTATACTTACTAGATAATATTATTTGAAGTGCATGTGTTCATGAAAATAACAATAACATATTTAACTTGAGAGACAAAGGAAATAGAACTATATAGGGATGAAAAGGGAAAAAAAAATAAAAGCATGCATGTTTCACGGAAATAAAGAATGAGTGTGAGAGTACTATTTTGTTACAAGGGTTACAGGATAAAATCAATAAAACAGCATGTATATTAGATCTAGGTGTAGACTAGATTTGATTAATTAACATATGTATATATATGGAATATTTGTACATAACTAGCAGCAACAATCAGAATAAGAAGTTGGAGATGGTGTGGGCATGTGTGCAGATGTCATTGGGGACTCTGGCAAAAACTGCTCGTCAGGAATAAGAAAAACCTATGCTATTGTTGGATTATATTTATTAACGTGAACTCGTATAACTTCGGGCAGACCCATAGGTGCTCAATCTCCCCCGGCAGATGACAAAAGGAATGAATGTCAATTGTTCCCAAGTTTGCTGCTTAAACACACTACTTACTGTGCCCTACATATGCGTCCAGTCCTACTGATGCAACTTGTAATGCTATATAATGTACAGAAATCAAATAAAGTTAATGACACCCACCAAAGAAAGAAGCAGAATCATTTTTTTTTAGCTATGAACAAAATTGTAAAAAAAATTATGTGGCACAAAAAACACACAACAGCATTGATCCCCCAAAATAGCTTGCTGTAATTTGAGCAGCTGGAATAGTGTCAGCTGGTATCTTCTGATTAATTACACAACTCAAGAAATGCCAGTAATCTTGATCAACACTGGAAATAAGATTAGCACTGATGACATTTAACTGTTCACTTGTCCATTTAGAGTTTCACCTGTGAGAATAAAGAAAAAATCACATATTTCAGACAATAAAGTATAATGATCAGGTCCAGTTTTCAATAATCCAAAAACAAATGATCCATTAGATAAAAAAAAACGATTTTGCTCTTTGAGAAGACATTATGCTAAAACATCAGACATAAATATGCAGATAAGATGGAAACACATCAGACAGATAAGAAATTTAAAAAATCAGACAGATATACATATAACTGATTCAGTCCCGTGGAACACTGTAGTGCACATATTTCTTATCTTCGTGGCCCAAGCGTCGTTTAAAAGACGGCTACTATTTCGTTGAGTTTTTATTAATTTTCACTCCGATTGTAGTTTTATATCAACCGGAAACTAAGTAGAAAGGAAGTATTAACGATAACCAAATCACAACATCGTGGTTTTGACTAGAATCAGAAGTGAAACCAAGTTTAATTTTCGTTTTCAAGTTACCCTGTGATTAAAAAATAATGTCTAACAATTCAGAGTCTAGAAATGGTTTGTTATCAGCTCGTTCTGCACGTTTACAGCTGCAGAAGCGCGAGATTGGTTGCATGAAGATGTAGATACTGATAGTGAAGATAGTGAAGCTTCTGATTCTGATGACACAGAAGTTTGTGATTTAAATACGTCGATTATTAATAATTTAAATAATACTAGTAGTGTTTCCCAACCAGCTGGAGAGGCGTTGCCCCAGTCAGGTTCCAGTAGGATTGCAACAAAAAGAAGATGGTCGTGTTGCTAATTTGCGAACAGTTAGTAAACCATATATTCCGTCAATATTTTCTTAATTTTTGTGTATTCATAAATGGATTACTTATATAAAGAGAGCAGTTACACTGACTTATTCACCATATTGTTCCTCAAGGCCCTTGGTAAGTTGGATTTTGTTCTCACAATTTCAATTAATTTTTTATTACATGCTAATATTTGTCATGCACAGTCAACAAAACATTATATTTTCGCATACAATAAATATTTTATGAAAGTACAATCATTTATCTTTAATTTGATATATAATAAGTTCAACTTTAAATCATATTTAGAAACAATATTTTAATTTAACTAAAGTATGTGTGCAATATTTTTGAAGCTAAAAAATAATTCCGTCCAGAGGTGAAAAAACCTGGTACTGAATCAGTTAAGATATAAAATTGTCTCTTAAAGTCAATTGGCTAATGAATAAATCTCGTAGCACTACAGGCAGAATTTTAAGCAATCAGTTTCCCTTCCCTTTTCAACCCCAGATGTCAAACAAATATGAATGCCTATGGTTCCTATGGCTCAGTTAAGTAGACTCATTCTTTCCATCAGGTGTCCAGTAATACTCATGCAAAGTGTCATTTAAAATTCCCTCAATCCCAGCATAGATGAATCATAAATTTCAGTGGTCATCTAACAAGCGGTCACTTAGCAACTACATTATATCCTACTTATTAATCTTCTACATCTTGACTATATATCCTTTTAATGCTAGTCAATCTTCAGGAATTTACTTTAATGAGTTAGTCCTACCCCCCCCCTCTGTTTATGCGATAAGTTTGAAGCATTTCTGCAGTGTGGTAACGTTTTAGCAATTAAGAATACAGATCCAGCCTAAATGTTCATAGCAGACATATGTGCTATCTTACTACTCTTGTATATTACTCTTGTATCTTATTACTCTTGTATACTACTCTTGTATATCTAACTAGTTCACAGTCAGAACTTCACAATTATACAGGGTGTTCAACTTAAAAGCAGCCCCTGAATGGAGCTAATCTGGCATATATGTATGGAAATGAGAAGGTTCAGTTATGACGTAGCATAGGTCAAGGTTGTGTGACGGTGTGTAATTGTAGTGCGGAAGGGGCGATGAACAAATGTGACATAGGACAGCTAATAAGAACCGGTTTAAATAGTAAATAAAACCGTTCACCACCACCTCTTCAAGTGTCAAGCACTAGAAGACATCAGAAAGACCCTCCTTCCTCCAAGGCCAGATAAATGGAACACATTATATGGAACAAAATAACAACTTACAGACACATGCAGATACCACTACATAGCATTGGGCCGAAGGGCAAAAGCTCAAGTGCCGCTGGATCATTAAAGAAGAAGAAATAGTAAATAAACACAACTCAATGTGTACCTGGCAACATTCGAATTGTCAATGGGGCTGCAATTATCTTGAACACCCTGTATAATTTAATGGAGCGAAACTGCACACAATTATATAATTTAATGGAGCGAAACTGCACACAATTATATAATTTAATGAAGTGAAACTGCACACAATTATATAATTTAATGGAGCGAAACTGCACACAATTATATAATTTAATGGAGTGAAACTGCACACAATTATATAATTTAATGGAGTGAAACTGCACACAATTATATAATTTAATGAGGAAACTGCACATAATTATATAATTTAATGAGCGAACTGCACACAATTATATAATTTAATGGGCAAACTGCACACAATTATATAATTTAATGGAGCGAAACTGCACACAATTATATAATTTAATGGAGTGAAACTGCACACAATTATATAAAAAGGTTTAAAGGGTTTTAAAGCGAAGGATTGACTTCATTGACGGATTTTATCCCATATGCTCGCCCCTCTCCCAGAAATGGCACGCTACCTGCAAAGTATTGCACAAGCACGAACTCCATAGCTCCGACAACAATCCTAGGGTCTCTGGAAAAAATGCACTCGTGAACAGAAGGCAGCGGTCCGGATTCGAACCCACAACCTTCAACTCGCAGGGCAAAGGGCTTAACCACTCAGCCACAGAGACCCCTATTATAATTATATAAGCGTCTATATAGTTAAAATCATTTTATTTCTTTATTGAATACATTCAAGTAGTAGCACGTCCCTTGTGGAACGTAGCGTTCATCACAGCCCGCCTGAAAAGCTCTCTGTCTCTTGCAAGTTCTCCTGCCTCTTCCAGCATCATGTTCAAGGTTTCTTTGATGTCCTGCTGTCATCTTCATCTTGGTCGTCCCCTGCCTTGTTTTCCAGGAACCACACCTTCCATTATCTTTCTCTCCAGACCACTGTGGTATTTAATGTCGCCAAAATATTTCATCTTCCGGGACATGATATTATTTATGAGCAAATGCTCCTTGATATTCAGATCTTGTAGGATGTCTTTGTTTCTTCTCTTCTCTGTCCAGGATGTTCTAAGAACTTTTCTATAGCAATTTGTTTCAAAAGCTTCAATTTTGTTTTTTAATGTTTGTGTTATGGTCCACTATTGAACACATTAGACTTATAATTTACCAACAACAATATATTGTAGTGATATAAAATTGTGGATTTTCTAGATCATATATTACTAGAGCACAGGAAGGTAAACAAATGGAAAATAACTATGAAAACAGAAATCTAACTAAAACATCATTATTAGAATTATTCATTATGTGCAACAGATGCCAGTAAGATCTTGATGGATACAGATCATGGATTAATATTGGTAATTTTTTGATGGGCATATTAATATATATTCAATCATAACTAAGAATAATATGAAGACAAGGGTTTTTTTTTGGTATTAATTCTACAACCAAAATTGCTATCACTTACATTCGATAAAACATTTAGTGTCTTATGTAATGCATTACTTCTGTCTTCTTCTTCTACCCTTTGCCCCAAAGGAGGCATAGGTCCCCAACCAAGGCCTTGCAGGCTCTCGTGAACTTGGTTGCGGTTTTATAGCTGATTGTTTTTTACTGGATGGGGTAGCTAATCCCACGCCAAACCTCCTTTCTGATATATGGCATGTGGTAGGTATTAGTGGTTCTATTGTTTACCCCAAATTTGGGCCCCAGTAACCACATGGCGTCCGATTTGTATGATGAATCATCTTTGATTCATTATTGGACACGAGAGACGTGTAGGCGCATGTGCTGAGATTCTCATAGTCTATATTGCGATCAGATCTCATATCAGACATGTATCCACCTAACCTTCTACCAATTCCAAGTAGCTCTACTTGATCCTAGCCACTTAGCCAGACAATAGTCTGTTACTAGGGCCACCACTTGGAGATGGGGTAGGATCTTGATCAGTGCCAGCTCACTGACCCTGGCACTACTGTATATCCTTACATTATTGCGCCTGCAGCCCCATTACTTCTGTGTTCACATTTATTTATTTGGCATCCTCAAACAGATACTTTTATGCATCTTGTCTTCTGATAAGTCTATGCTGAGTATTTTAACATTTGCCACATTTTAGAAACTGGACTTTAACTTTGCTGTTTTAATTTTTTTAAAATTCAGAATCAACTCAAACATCTTCACTGCTGTACAACTTAACGCAGAAATTGCAAACAATAACACAAAAAAGTGAACACTTGAACAATGTTGCAGCAACCTTTGATGCAGGCAAACTTGGTGTCAGTTTTTCCTTAGCAGATGGTAACCCTTTCAAACTAGGAGTGCTGTTTCGGTGTGTACTTGGGCCGCGTTGAATATTTGAATTTACAATCTCAACATAAAAAGAAAGGTTTATAAACGTTGATGTATTCATAAAACTCTGTAACATTGGCAATAATTATCGGTTATTTCTAGTGTAAACATAATGTTTAAATTTGAACAACTGGTTAGACAAGAAAGTTGATAGAGCATTGAAGTATTCATGACACTGCAACATTCACAATAACTATAGGTTATTTCTAGTGTAAACATAATGTTTAAATTTGAACAACTGGTTAGACAAGAAAGTTGATAGAGCATTGAAGTATTCATGACACTGTAACATTCACAATAACTATAGGTTATTTCTTGTGTTATTGGTTACTAAACTGACGTCACTGCACTCCGGACAGACCCATAGGTGCTCAGTCTCCCCAACAGATATCGAAGAGTATGCATAATGATAGTACCCATGGCTTGCTGATTAAACACACTCCTCCCTCTGTCCCTCATGCATCCAGTTCTACTTGTACAATGGAAATTCTTGTGTAAATGTCTCTACAATCAAGGAACTCCCAATGTGTTTGGTCTCTTACAGCTAACTTAAAATGTCAACTTCAGAACTCTTACACAGTAGCTTTGGCAATAATTCACATCTTCTGCAAAACTCAGAAATTATGTGTACCCATTTTGAGTTGGGTAGACTAGGAAACTGATTGCAACTAGAATTGAACATCGCATGTTTGTGATAAAATACCAACTCTCCCAAAGTATAAAAAAAAGTGAAGTCATTGAGGAATCTGTTTCCCTGGTAGAAGAGTATCCTTCCACGCTAATATATCCCGTTCCTTTGACTTTCAGTATCCAATCATAGTATGTGATCTTCTACCTCACGGCGACCTATTTGTATTAAAATACCGATCTTTAAGGAACCTCCAAGACATTCTTCGCGCGTTGAATGTTGGGTAATAAAAAAGTTCATAACTTGTATCCATTTTGAATTTCTAGTGAATCGGTGAAACTGGTGTGAAATAAATCAGGTTAGTATACTTGTATGTCAATTTTTCTAGAAAATATGAAATTTATTATAAACTTTAAAGTATTCCATATTACCAAACAATTTTATAAACATTTCGTAAGGGAAAGCTACCTATAACGAGACAATTACGAAGGGTCACCGCAATAATTTTGTACACCGCTACTTTTGCACAGTTACAGCTCCAAAACTTCATATTTTCATACGATTAAAATATATTACGTCACTGAATCATACATTTTCAAAATGATGAATGATTCCTCTCTCTTTTGTTCAATTTTAGTGTCTGCACGTTATATTGAAGCTACAAACTTTGATCAGCTAGATTGTGACCCGCTTTGTTTCGATGTCACTTTTACCGACTACTCGTCATGTTCACTCCGACTCTTATAAACAACAGTGTTGTTTTACAGAAGCGATAAGCGCTAATTCTAAGCATAATTACAACTCTGTTATGCTGTATTTCTGCTGGTTAGTTGCTATTTGTATCGAATAGCAAGTTTAGTGATATAAATTCCTAGCTAAATGTGACTAGATGCAATCATCCATATATATTGATGACAGAAGACATTATTACATTATCTGAATATTACCAACGACCAATTACAATATGTTTTGTAGATCTAATTAGGGACTGTAAGCTCATAACATTATGCTATTGGGAGTTATAAGTAAAAATAAAAGTAAATAATAGAATATATTATGATTGAAATAAATTGCTTGTAACCACAGACAAATTATATATAATATGTAATATAATAGCTAATAATTTGTAAATTATCTATTTCAGGCTGAGATATTGTTTGCTGGAACTATTTCAATACTACAAACTCAAATACTGCATCCTATTAATACTGCATCCTATTAATACTGCATTATATTAACATGGCACATACATTGGACAAGCATGTCTCAAATATCCAAGGTCTGTGTAGGACATGTGGAGAAAAACTTCTTAATCGAAAAGAAAAAAATCATACCACAAGCCAGCACAGTGTATACATAAAACAAATGACATTTTTATGTATTTGGAATAAATGTAAATAATGATTTGCCCAATAAACATTCAACAAGTATGTGTAGGAGATGTGTGTCAAGAATTATAAGTATTCAAAGAACACTATCAGAAAATTCACTCAAGTCAACGCACAACATTGCTGATAAATCTCGGAATATATGGACTGAGTTTAACTCTGATGTAAGTGTAAATGAGTGTAGTCTATGTTTTCATTTTAAACAAAATCGTCTTGGTTGTTTCAAAAATGTCATGAATTCTAAGCCCACAGTTACATTGGATACTGTCCTCCATGATCTCCCCATGCATTCTAAGCAGCCTTGCAGTGATGGTAGAGATATTTCTTTACAGGATGAGGTTGATGTGACTGTTGAAGACACATGACATGCTCTTCAACCTCACCAATGTTAGATAGCAAAAAAATTCATCTCTATCATAGTAAATCACTTCAAGAGCCTTTATCTAGAGGTGAAGAAGAGTTATTTACACATTTTGTTAGAAGAAAACTAAACACATCTCACTCACATAATGTAATAACATGCAGAACAAGAGGACAACCACTTGTATTGAAAAAAATAGTAAAATCCAGGAAACAAACATCACAAATAAAATCTCCAACAAAAGCAGCGGTCTAAATATCTTCAAGATGTTGGGAACTTGTAGAGGCATCAACTGATTCTTTAGAAGTGCAACAAGCACATGAAATTAAACGACTCCCAAAAAGATCCCGTGTGAATATCAGTAAAGTAGCAGAATTAAAAGTAATAGTCCCAACTCCTTTAGCTATTTCTATGAAAGAATCATTAGGATTATCATGAGGCAAGAAAAAACATAAAGCATATCTGAAGCAGGTTGGGGTTGAGATGCCACATGAAAGATCAGAAAGGCAGTGTACGAAAGATGTTACAAGAGACTGGGTGCATGTTGATATGAAAGTATTCGAGGGACATGATGGTCATACAATGGAGGCACTATATGCTTATATTAAAGATTTGGGTAGTTTTGTTTGTACACTTCTTAGTGATTATAGCAGAGAGGGATTATTAACATGGCATAGCAGATGTATACCAGAAGATCAGATTTGGGTTAAAGTGGGAGGTGACCATGGCAAGAACAGTTTCAAAGTCACAATGCAAATTGCAAACTTAGCAAGACCAAATTCTAAATTAAATACTATTCTAGTAGCAATAGCTAAAGTTAAAGATACATACAACAATGTAGAAACAATTATGACAGATATGAAATCTCGGATAGAAACACTGACACGGTTAGAGTGGGAGGGTAAGAAACTGGTGGTTTTCTTTTATGGAGATTATGATTTTTAACAAGGTGTATGGGCTATCAGGTGCACAGGAAGATATCCATGCTTGTGGTGCCTCCAATCACGTAAAGACTTTCAGGTTCCAACGGAGAGCAGATCTGTACAAGCCAGAGGTCTGTCATTGTTGAAACAATATCTAATCGTTTCATTACAATTGGCCATGGTAATAAAAACATGCATCTCTGTATTATAACTGCTTGCATGCTCCAATTTTAAATATTGATATTGACAAAGTTGCTCCTCCTTACCTTCACATTTTATTAGGTATTGTTCATAAACATCACATTACTAGAAAAAGCAGCTGACAGAATAGACAGAATATCATGAGTAAACATAGAAAAGGAACACACTAGTTCAAACACCATACAATATTTAAAACAATACGGTAGAAATTGGCATCAGGCAGAAATGTTCTCATTAGAAATAAACAAGTTACATGCAGATTTATTAGTTTGTGAAAGTGAGGAGGAGAAAATAAAATGCAATACTAAGATTAAGAAAGCACAAGCAAGCCTATTAGATGATGTGCCGTACTACTCTGACACAGAGTTGATACCTTCTAGTAAATGTCGTCAGTGTGTCAATGTCGTCCACTTGAGTTTGTTGCACTGTGTGATAGGTCTGGTCCAGTGTGTTCACAGTTAGATAAAGTATTAGACAAACACAAAATCACACCACAGGCATATCATAGTAGAGCTTTTGTTGGTAACCACTGTCATAAATACTTAACATGTAAAGTCTATAAAGATCTCACAGAAGATGTCATAACACACACACAATTGTACACACAGAATCAGGATATAATAAATATTGCATTGATCACAAGAGACATTTTAATTCATTAAATACAGCATTTGAAAAAGTTCACAATTACATCTCACACAGTAGACCTGCATGCTGACACAGTTCCAGAAATACAATTAGCAATACAAGATTACATGACAATATACAGACTGTATTTTCCAGATAAAATAATTCTAAAACAACACATACTAGAACATAACTGTGCAAACTGGATCAGACTTAATGGTTTCAGGATTGGCTTTTAGGAGAACAAGGAGGAGAAGTTGTACATTCAATGGTAGCTGGTATAGAGAAAAGAGCTTGGGGTATAAAAAATAAAACTAAGGAATTAAAATTTATCATAAATACACAGCTGCTACAAACTTATCCAACTGTAAATACACAAGTTCGCTGTGAAAAACAAAGTTTAAATAATAGCAGACCTCTGGGCTGTACAATTTGTCACTGCTGTATTGTCTAGCTGTCTTAATAACAATTTAGAAGTTAATATTTATATGTAATGTGTGTTTGTAAGATGTCTTAGACAAGCATTTTACATGTCATGAAGTATATATAAGCAAGTTTGTGTAAGTATGTATGAGTAAGTATGTATGAGCAAGTATGTGTGAGCAAAGTATGTATGAGTAAGTTATTAATTATAATTGTGGGCTACATTAATCATGACTAATATGGGCTAGTAGAATTGTACAATTATATTACAAATGTGTATTGTCAATGTATGAAGATATGTATTTTTGTTTGAACTACCATTAGCAGTATATTTAGAAATGAAAGTATTATTGTTAAATGATAAATTAATTATGTTAAACATTACATAGTTCATGAAGAAGTAAGCTATATCCTTATGCATTTATGGAAATAGATGTGTGAATTTATGTTATTGTGATTAACAAACATTTTGGTAGGTTGAGATATGTTAAATATATTAACAATTTAACTGTAAATTTGTCATAACTGTCTATGACATTTTTATGCTATTATAAATGACCAGACATAGCTTTTAAAATTCGTCTTTCGTTAGCTGATGACATTATATGAGTATAGTATTATATGTCAACCATTGTACTTACGTTATAATGAAATCAAATTCTTTAAAATTAATTTATTCTGGAATCATTATATTCTACAGTCTTATTACAATTTCATTTTTATTTAAACAATTTTTTGATCTTCTCTCTCTCTCTCTTTGCCTTTTTACCCCGGGTTGGGACATAGGCCCTCAACCAACTCATGCCAAGTCTTCCTATCTCTAGCTATCTCCTGCAGCTCCTCCAGCTCTTCTTTATATTGTTGATCTCCGCCTCCAAATCTCGTCTCCATGTATTTCTCGGCCTCCCCTTCTTTCGCTGTCCCTGCGGGTTCAGGCAAGGACCCTTCTTGTTATATTCCCCTCCGGTTTCGCAAAGTGTGTCCTATCCAGCGCCAGCGTCTTTTTAACCTGTTCGTTCACTGGAATCTGTCTTATTCTCTCCATAAGTTCCTCATTTGTGACCCTATCATACCATCTTATTCCTCTATTCTAGCAGACACCAGTTGATGAATGTTTGCAATTTATGCGCTATTGTTTTAGTTGTTCTCCATGTTTCTGACCCATACAGTAGAACTGCTTTAACATTAGAGTTAAATATCGAATTTTTGTTCTAGATTTGATTTCTTTGGACTTCCAAATGTTTCCCATGCAATGAAAGCTCCTCTTGCCTTCTGTATTCTTATTTTAACATCTCTATCTGTTCCACCCTCTTTGTCTCGTTGCTGCCCAAATATGTGTATGATTCTACCTCTTGAAGTGGGATTTCCCCCAGGAAGATCGAGTTGTCGTTTGCTTGGTTAATTCTCAATATCTTTGTCTTTCCCTTATGAATGTTCAGCCTAGTTGCTGGGACCTTTGATTCAATGTGTTAAGCTTATCCTGCATCTGATTTTGTGTATGTGACAGAAGGGCTATATCATCAGCGAAGTCCAGATCATCCAGTTGCTCTGTCAGAGTCCATTGGATTCCATTTCTGGTGTTAGTTACTGTGGTCTTCATAATCAGTCTATTGTCAGTAAGAACAACAAAGGTGATAGAAGACATCCCTAGCCTACTCCTGTTTCTATTCGAAGTATCTGTTAGTTTACCTTCATGGAGAACTCTACATTTCATATCTGTATATGTTGCTTTTATTAGGTTAATAATTTTCTGTGAGATTCCATAATGCCTCATTAATTTCCAAAGGGTTCCCTATCAATACTGTCAAAAGCCTTCTCATAATCAACAAATCCGATATAAGTGGGGATTTCCATTCAATACTTTGCTCTATTATTATCCGTAATGTGGCTATCTGGTCAACTGGGATCTATTTGGTGGAAGCCTGCCTGTTCATCTCTTAGCTTTATATCGATGGCATCTCTCAGTCTCTCCAGGATGACTCTGCTTAGTATTTTCCCAGGTACTGACAACAGCATTATTCCCTATAGTTTCACACTTCTGAAGGTCCCCTTTCTTTGGTAGCTTCACCAGGTATCCTTCTCTCAGTTGCTGGTATTTCTTAGTCTCCCAGATTCTGCTAAATAATTTATACAGTATTTCTGTGGATGTGTTTATGTTGGCTTTAACTTCCTCTGCTGGAATACCATCTGGACGCGCTTTTCCATCTTTTAAAAGTTTAATGGCTTTACTAATCTCCTCCTTGGATGGTTTCTCACGGTTGATGTCCAAGTCAATTTCTGCCGGTTGGATATCTGGGGGTTTGTAGGTGCTGGTCTGTTCAGGAGTTCCTTGAAGTATTCCATCCATCTTTCCATTTGGTCTCTAACATTAGTGATAGTTTCCCCACTACTATTTTTGATCAACCCATTTGATGGTCTGTATTTTCCTGCTAGCTTTCTAGTGATATTGTAAAGATCCCTAAGGTTTCCTTTTCCTGCAGCTACCTCTGCTTCTCTTGCTAGATCTTCTACGTATTGTCTTTTATCTAACTTATTTGTTTCTTCACTTTCTTGCTAGCTTCTGTGTACTTTTCTTGGGCTATGGCTTTGGCAGTTCTAGTTTTGCTATTATTTAAATCTACTTTCCTCTTTTTCCTTTCTTCTATTTCCTTGAGAGTTTCTGGAGTTATCCATGCCTTATGATTCGCTCCTTCTTTCCTAATACCTCTGTGCATGTTTCATTCCAAATATTTTTGGCTTGCTGCCAGCATTCTTCCGCCCTCACCTCATCTTCTAATTGCCATACACCTCATACTTATTAGAGACTGTGACCGTGAACTGTTCCTTTGTTTCTTGACTTCTGAGGTATCCTACATTATATTGGTGTCTATGTTCATGGGATGTTATGTATCGCTTAAGCTTCAGTTTAATTTTACTTATCAGCAAATGGTGATCCGAATCTACATCTGCCCCCTTAGGACCCTTACATCTTGTAGAGATGACCTGAATTTCTTGTTTATGCATATGTGGTCAATTTGATTTTCTGTTCTGTGATCTGGTGATACCCAGGTTGCTTTATGTATTCTTTTATGTGGAAAGACACTTCCACCTATGAGCGTATTGATTAGCTGCACAGAAATTAGTGAATAGTTCTCCATTTTCGTTCATTATTCCTAGTCCGTGTTTCCCCATGATCTCCTCGTAGCCTATGTTGTCAGAACCTATTTTGGCATTGAGGTCACCCATCAGAATTTTGATGTTCCCATTTCTCTGATTACCTATAGTATTTTGAAGTTTTATGTAAAATTCCTCTTTTACTTTTCCTCTTTATCATTGGTAGGTGCATAACACTGGGTCACATTCAAGAATACTTTCTTTTGGTGGTTCTGAATGTTGCTGTGATTATCCTAGGACTCACTGCTTCCCATTTTATTAGTGCAGTCTCTGCTTCTTTAGATAGCATTAAAGCCACTCCTTCACTATGGGGGCATTTTCTTCCATATGGCCTGAGAACAGCATTGTTTCTCCTGTGTTTAGCCGTTGTTTGCCTGCACCATTCCACCTAGTTTCACATAATCCCAAGATGCCAATCCCGTGAAATTTCATCTCATTTACAACCTGTGCTGTCTTTCCCATTTGATACATACTTCTAACATTCCAGGTGCCAATTCTGGAGCTTTTCCTAGGTGAAAGGAAGATAATCTGCGATGTAGACTCCTTGCGGCTTTCTCTGCATCGCTTCATACCTCTTCTAGAAGAGCTTCCTTTCCTCTTGGTTGGCACAGTTTTATTTTATTTTTATGTGACTTGTTCATGGTTGGTTGGATTTTGTGGCTAAAATTTTCTACTGGATAGGGTAGCCAGCCCTACGCCAAACCCACCTTAGTCGCCTCTTACAACATGCCTTGTAGGTCGCAGTGCTGCTACTCTTTGCTCCCTTGCGGGCCCGGCACATGCAGGCGCATTATTTATTCTTATCTTATTATCTTACTCTTATTCATTCAGAAAATCTCACGGCAATGAAGAATTCTCACTATATTTCTGTTAAATGTGCGTATTAAGAAACATAAATTTTAGTATTGATGACGTGTTCCCTTGTCAAAAAACTAAACTTTGTACATGTTTGTACCACATATTTCTTCCTTCAATGAATATTAACAACGTACCCCATCAGCGTAATTAGCACATCGTCAGCTACTTGGAAAGTGACTAGTTCATACCGATATAACTTCATAACTATATTATATAACAGACTTAAACTACACAATAATCTAGAGCTACATATGAACTTTTATTATAGCTAGATGCAATAGCGTATATAGTGTGTTTTACATTAACAACAGCCGGACTTTGAAGCTACATATAAGCCTACGAAATGTCGCCATTTAAACCTACACATTCCTGTACAGGAATGTAAACAAAGGAGTTAAGCGTAAAAGGACATAACTGAAAGAGCGCTACCGATACACCGTGACCTGTTCACTTATTTATATTTGTACATCAGATTTGTTGTAGTTTCTATGAAGTACTTTGATCTCACAGCATCAGTGATTTAGCTGTCTTTCTTTCACTGCTAAGCATTTATTTACTATTTCTTTATTCACTGTGTCATATACTCGCTCATCACTTTTCTTATTATCTCATAATCTTCTTATCCATTTCTTCTTTGCAGTCTGATTTATCTCTTGTATTGCTTTCTTTCATGTGCAACAACCATTATAAAAAAGATAAGATAGAGATATGTTGGGCATACTCTGTAAAGAAATGATCAAAATCACAAGCAGGCATTGAATGATCAAGAATCACAAAGCAGGCATTGAATGATCAAGAACCCCCAAAGCAGGCATTGAAGGAGGCAAAGTTCAGGAAAGAAATGATGCCCTAGGAAACCTTAAAGCGAACTTTACTGAGATGCAAGAAATATCAGACTCGATTTCAAAGAGAAGATTGAGCAAGTTGCCCAGGATATGAAGAAATTGTTTGCAGGTCCTATGTAACATATAAAGGTACAATATGAATATAATAATAATAGCTGCTTTCTTTGATGTCTTATTCCCTTAACACTTTCTATCATTTATATAAATAATGTCCTGTAGCCTTGCAGACCTTAGTATATGAAGTGCCAGACACTGTACGTTTCTAGGCCTAGGTGTGCAGGAAGTAGAAGGGCCAATTACTTTCCTCACATGTGGAACATCGAGTGTGGGACTGTGCCAACAACCTTCTTGCGTTTGATTCAATAGTCAAACACTCTATACATTAAGGTAACACTTTCCACATGTTTTTTTTACCATACATGTTAAATTATACGGTTTCTCAAAATATGTACTAACTTTGTTGCTTTCTGTGATCTCATCATTTCTGTTTGCTCTGATTTTTAATGAAGTTCATATTACTAACCGTCTTCATCAGTAGTTAAAATGAGAAATTCTATGTAAAAATATGATTTAGTTTTATGATTGTTGGTTGCACCATATGACTACTGATTCATTCCCCCCCCCCCTCTCTCTCTCTCTCGCCTTAACCAAGCATTCATTCTACGATTATAGGTATAGAATAATCAAGTATATTCCTTTTATTACAATAAAATTATTGCACTTACATTTTTATTGATGTTCATAGTACTAGTTATACTTTGTGCAATCATTTATAACCAGAAACGTTTTCTGGTTATTGAGCTGATGACCTAGTACTCTGGGCAACTCTAATCAGTCTCCCCAGAACAAAGTATGGGGACTGGTTAAGACCTCAAGCTTATTGCCTTGTTTATGACCCATACCGAAGTAGTAGCAGAAGATGATCGCAGAAGAAGCAGGAGACTAAACATGAACATGGATGATTATGAAAACTGGATAGGGATTGAGACTCTTTCAGATGAGCTGTAATGAAAGCCACATTCAGCAAAGCACATTATTTAACTCTTTCCAAGCTTTAAGCCGCACACTGTGCCATAGAGTTGCTTCCTTATAAGAAGTCTTTCTAGTTTTATTTCTACTGTTTTACTTCTACTACTTTTTAACCTTGTTATTCTATTAGGTTGCTCAGTTTTCTTCAATTTAGTATATAATAATATATATATGTTTATTTATTGACGAGTAGTTGGGATTTTTTTTTTTTACCTCCCTTGAATTAACTGCTTAAAATTTGAGGAAATAACTGCGCGTGGAATGAGTAAACTCTTTCCAAGCGGAGTTATTTCTCAATTTTAAACAGCTAATTCAAGGAAGGTAAAAAATCCTACTACTCATCAATAAATAAATATATATATATTATATACTAAATTGAAGAAAACTGGACAACCTAATAAAATAACAAGGGTAAAAAGTAGTAGAAGTAAAATAGTAGAAGTAACACAAGAAAAACTTTATAAGGAAGCAACTCTATGACAGCTAATAGCTGCAACAGACTTCCGTCATGGTGCAGTGCTAAAAGCGTGGAAAGAGTTAATAAAGTAAAATTATGGCTTAATTTTGAATTTACTGGCAAAGTACATAATCGATATTGTCGGCTATGATCATCATCATTAAGCTTATTTGTTTTTTGAGGGGTGGGGAAAATGTTGTTAGGTTGGTAAAGATTAACAGGGAAGGGAAAATTATGAAGCATTTAAAAATGATTTATGGATACAATAACAAACAAACAAATACATATACTTTTAAAGCATTAATTTGTATATATGTCATGTTTACCAGTGTTCTGCTTGTAGCAATTTTCAATGCTTGATCCAAGTCTGCAATAAGATCCTCTATATCCTCTAGACCCACAGACAAACGAATGAGAGTGTCACTTATGCCAAGGAGTTGTCTCTGGTCTTCAGGCACTGAAGCATGGGTTTGCAAAGAACTGAAATAAATATGTGCCCACACAGGATTATCAATACTGTGGGCAGAAAATCTCTGTTTGTGAAACATTATGGACTAAGTGTTATCTTCACATCAAAAGGTGGCTGCAATGGAATTCCCAACATTTCCTGTCCCATGCGATGGTGGTACATTTTGCCAAATTGCTTTTTTGTTCCTTCCTAAATGTTTTCCTCCTAAGACATCCTTCTCTGACACAAACTAAAACAAACCTGCTTTAAATACATATCAACCTGGGGCAGAAATATCTTCTCCCAAAGTCACTGACAATATAGCCGGTATCATCTCAAAAACTGAAGTCCCAGTTCAAGTACTAAAAGAGGCAACATAAAACACACTCAAAAGATATAGGGTACACAGATGGGTCAGCAATGGAGGTTGACTCAGATAGAGGAGTGGAAATTTATATTGTGACATCAGGGGAAGAAGAAAAAAAAATGAAATATCCACAGGCAAATACTCCACAAGCTTTTAGGCAGAAATGGAAACCATAACACAGGCAAATACTCCACAAGCTTTTAGGCAGAAATGGAAACCATAACATAGGCAGGCAAAATCTGAATAAAAAGGCAGTGACATACAAACAAGTCAGATAATTCTCCACATTGATGCAAAATCATTGTTTAATGCACTTAACTCTTTCCACGCCCATGTATTTCCTCAATTTTTAAGCAGTTAATTCAAGGAAGTAAAAAAAAAAAAATTACGATCCCAACTACTTATCAATAAATAAACATATATATATTATTATATACTAAATTGAAGTAAACTGGACAACCTAACAGAATAACAAGGTTAAAAAGTACTATAAGTAAAACAGAAGAAGTAAAACTAGAAAGACTTCTTATAAGGAAGCAACTCTATGGCGCAGTGTGCGGCTTAAAGCGTGCAACGGACTTCCGCCATGGCGCAGTGTGCGGCTTAAAGCGTGGAAAGTGTTAAAAAACTCCATAACTAGTCTCAAGATGGAATTCACATTTTCTTTACTGCAGCTCAACATCATCAACAAAGAAACAGTTTTGCTATGTATCTCAACTCACTGTGGTATAATGGGAAATGAAAAAGATGACATCTTGGATGAGGACGGTGGACTACTCCAACAGATTGAAAATGACATATTAAATAATAAATAAAAAACTATGAAAGAGATGGGTGTCAATATTGGTGCAGCCCGAAAAGAACGACATACTAAATATGCAAAGAGATTGATTAATCAACATTGAACTGCCGTGTTGGGTCGCTGGACGTTGCTGGATTTGCTGAGGCGGAGATCGGAGCACCTATGGACATGTCCGAGTGCTATGATGATAGTCTTCATATAACTGATAAAAACTATGACAAAAACAGAATTTAAGAAACAGTGGAGGTAAAAATCATCCAATTGTAGACTCCAAAGACCCCTACCCCCAAATGTCAAGCAAAGAACAAGAAGATTACACAAATAATCTGAACAGGACACAACAAATTGAGAAGTCATAAACAGAGAACACATGAGGTTGGTGAGAAAGGCTGATGCATTTGTGAACTGAGCCCAGTGACTGCAGAGCACATTATTTTGCATGTCAACTCTAAATGGAAGATAAGGAGAAAATATGGCAAATCAAAATGCTACCTCTTTTGTAACCTGATGGGTTCCATGACTGATTATTGGTTACTAAACTGATGTCATTGCACTCCGGGGAGACCCATAGGTGCTCAGTCTCCCCAACAGATATCGAAGAGTATGAATACTGATGGTTCCTGTGGCTCGCTGATTAAACACACCTCACTCTGCCTCTCAGACTCTATGACTGTTCTATGACTGACTTGAAGTGAATCAAACACTTCATTGAAGCTAACGGTGGTATGATGACAGACAGAATATTAACAAAAACATTTTTAAGGTAGCAACATTTAGCAGGATATAGAATCTTCCTTCAAAAGGCTGGCTAGTATATCCGGAATTTTATAAAGAGGGTTACTTTGGTAGTTACATTATGGAGCAGCACACTGTCCCTTTGTCCCCATCTGCTGTCAAATTCTGGTCCCTGTTCGGGTTGGGTAGAAAATTCATTTGTCCCAGCTCGTCAATGCTATGTACAACGTAAATATTATATGGCATTGTGCCGAAAGGCTGTTACATCACTGAAGATAATGCAGTCTAAAGAGCAACAAAAAAGAAGCAGAAATTGTCCCCACATGTTGGAGTGCTAATGTAAGAATACAGAAATTAATTCAACAAAACACTTCTGACTTACGGAAGTTCACACAGACTCTCAAAACCACCAAGACTCTCAGCAAGAGTGAAAATCTGAGGAATGTTAAAATTAACCATTTCAAATTTATCTGCAAAATTAGTTATTATCACATGACTAGCAAACATCCATTGAGTTGTATAGAAAATCCATACTATCATTATATCTGCAATATCCGTTCATAAAGTCTAGTCTTCTTCTTCTTTGCGTCTGTTTTTTTACGACCAATTTTAATAACTCTTTGTGATATGTTTGGTCTTTGCCAAGAACGTGTATACGTTGCACATCGGTTTGGCAGGCCCCTAAATGCGAAGACTTCTACACGTTTAGGACATGTGCATCCGATTTCAGCCAAACCTTCTTAGTCACCTCTTACGACATGCATGGTAGGTAACAGTGGTTCTATTCTTTACACTCCAAATTTGGGCCCGTAACCACTGGCGACAAATTACTGTAAGACAATACAAAGTAGTAGAACATGGTAAACTTTATTGAAAAACTATGACAAGTAATAGAACAGAATAATATTGTAAAACCAATTCAAAGTAATAGAACATGATTAACTGTTGCTGCAGGGCCAGAGGCACTATGAAATAAGTTGACAGGGCAGTGCAAGTGAGTTGGTACTCACCAAGACATTACTCCAACTCTCTGTAGTGACTCTGGAAACAGATTGCAGTTTAGCAAAGCAGATAGGAATCGAAGTGGAAGCTACTCATCAGTGGAGGTAGTAGTGTAAGCACAGTTGCGCATGGTATGAGATTGGGTTGCACATCAGACAAAGTGACTGGGCTTTCACAATTTTCTTATTTGATAGCCTGCAAAGATGCTGAGAAATAATGTACGAGACACTGGTTCCGGAAAGCAGGCCCAAAAAAATGACATGAGCTAGAAGTGAACAGAATATTCAAATCATCACCAGACAAATACTGTATATACTTGAAAGCAATGGCAAACTACTGAACATGTATGTGGTGTCCAGAAAATCAATGACTCGTTTACTGTGGTTGGTGGCAATGTCCTGTAAAGGATATGCCATGATTTTTGTTATAGTACCACCCTTTTTTCCGGTGGGTCTACAGTACTATCTTTTCTTCGGTTACTATTGGCTATTTGTTACGGTAGTATGGTAATAATGTTGTTGATGTTGTAGCCGTTTCCATTTATCTATTATATTATCCTATCCATTGCGTATTCCACGATTGCAGTGAGTCGGGCTTATTTATTCATTCCCTTGTTGTACCATATTCCTTTCCCCGTAGACTCAATTTTAGTTTCCTTCTTCGGATCCTTCTTTATCTTTGGTTTATTTGACTGATTATTTGATGTTGTTGTGGGTAGATGCTTAATGATAAATCACACCAATGTAAAATGATACAAACACCATATTTCAGTCCATATTCCTTTAATTTGGATGTTAAATGCAAGAGCACATGAAACCACGTCTACTCAATGGTCATGTTTATCTTTTCTCTCTGTTTTCTAGCAACCGTTACTAAATCGTCACTATTTTACTACACAAAAGCTATGTCTCGTAGTTATGTGTTGCACTTCTGCTTAGAGAGTGCAACACATAGTCTCAACTATTAAATATCTAATTATACTACACTAACTATCTGGATAACTGCCCATTCCTCCTGCCACCTGGGGGCCTATGACAGACTATGACATTTTCATTTCATATATAATAGTTGCCTGTGTGTTGCTTGGGGCCCACAAAGAAAGAAAAAATAGTAATACTGTGACCTACAAGGCTTGCCATAAGATGCGACTAATGTAGGGTTTAACTTGAGGCTGGCTTCACCACCTAATAGAAAACTTTAGTTACAAAATCCATACCAGCCATGAAATTGGATGAATTGGCTAAGGGTATATGACCCAATCAGGAATAAAAAAGCACAAGAGTGAGAGATATACAAAAGTACCAAACTGAATAGGCAGTGAGATTTAAATGTCATAGTCTATGACAGACTATGACATTTTCATTTCATATATAATAGTTGCCTGTGTGTTGCTTGGGGCCCACAAAGAAAGAAAAAATAGTAATACTGTGACCTACAAGGCTTGCCATAAGATGCGACTAATGTAGGGTTTGACTTGAGGCTGGCTTCACCACCTAATAGAAAACTTTAGTTACAAAATCCAACCAGCCATGAAATTGGATGAATTGGCTAAGGGTATATGACCCAATCAGGAATAAAAAAGCACAAGAGTGAGAGATATACAAAAGTACCAAACTGAATAGGCAGTGAGATTTAAATGGTTGAAGAAAAGACAAACAGGTTCATCACTGATGTGTATGATATTCAAACTTCAATATATCCAAGCGAAGTATAAAAGCTCTAAAACATGAAACGACAGGCTATCATAAGAAGAGAGCATGGAAGCATGCTCCACAATGTTGAGTCGTGTGGACAGTACTTTTGCTTCTGATTTTCAATGGCACAAGTTCTACTTCAAACATTCCTTACAGACCACTTGTTAACCACTCTGTGTGATTTATATGTGATCTGAGCCTAAGAGTGCTTGTACGTTGTGCCAGTTAGTATGCGCTTTCAAGTAAGCCAGCACATCCGATTTCTGCGATACTTTTATTTACTAGGGTAGCTTTCCTAGGTTCTACATCAGTTGCCTCTTAAGACATGCCTTGCAGGTCGCAGTGGTTCTATTCTTTGCTTTACTTATGGGCCCCGCACCACACAATGGCACAAGTTGATTTTACAATCCTGAACATAGTTTCAAACCTTACAATTTCAAACTGATTGTGTCAATGACACAAGTCAATATTCAGAACAGAAGCCTTAAAGTTTCATTATCATTCATTATATGCTGTACAAGCAAACACTGAACAAAATTACTCTGTTTGTATTATATAATCAGTTGAATAGTTTGATGGATTTTTTAATGCTATAATGGAGATTTTTAAAAACACTCTTTGCAGTAGCTTTAGACTAGGGAAACTGTTCAAACAACTGGCCAAACAACAACCGGTTATGCTGTTTGTCTATCATAAGTGCTGAAGACCACTCTGTTTATTCAATATATAAAAAAGATTACTTGGGTTGGGTCAGTCTATGAGTGCATAGATGACTGTAAAGTCTGATAAGGACCTGAAAGGTTCTTGGACAGTGCGAGCAGGAAATGTTTGCAACTGTTGGATCTATTTTGCTTTATGGCTTGTCTCCTCTGTTCTGTTATCACATCTTTGGATGTAACAAGCCACTGCAACATGGCAAAGTAATGTATGCAAAGTCGTTCGGTATTCTGCAGCACTTTCCACATGTCAGTGTTTATACCAAAATATAATAATAACAATATAAAGTAAAATATAGTAGAACAGGGAAACTGAAGTTGTAAGAACAAATAAGAACAACATTAATTTCAATCTGTTTTATCAATAAGACAGGTGCCACCATTTTTCCATGTCTTATATGGAGAAAAAAAACCATATATTTTCTTTTGAATATAGGTCTTACAGAAGAGGCCATCCGTATATCATTGACACAGAAGAGAACAAATAGATCTATCTAGAAAGAACTCAAAATCAAAGAAAACTGGCTGATGATACAAATAAAAATGAGAAAAGTTAAGTATTTTGAACATATAGAGAGACACAAAGGGTTGGAGAAGACCATCATGGAAGGAGGCATCCCGGCAATGAGAAGGGGAAGACCATGGAGAAGATGGATGTAACTGAAGGTTTGAGCATTATCGCTGCAGAGGCAGGACATCTGATCTATGAGAGAGAGAAATTCTAAAAGAATGTTAAAGTGGCAAAGTTCAGGACAAGCTATTTGATGATGCTGATATGGAAAAATGATATGGAGTCTCACTCAAATATTTTACCTTTACAGATTTCAGGAATGTTCTGGCCTCCTCTAGTCCACCTTTTATAAAAAATATCAGCATTCCAGAATATCCAGTCATTTGCTTCCTCCCAATTTCATATTGTGGATGGGAAGGCAGACCTACCAAAAATAGTTGACAGTTACAGATGATGGATTTTTAACAAATTACAGTATTGTGTAAATTATGTTTCTTTAATTCCCCTGCTATAAATTTGAGCGTAGTCATTACACTTAATATGGCACCTATGACTGATTTTTGCATGAACGCTTGCTTTCCTTACCACCAGTATCCTTTGCCATTCAGACAAGCGTTACTCTGACTTCAGAGGTAACTAAATGATGTATACTTAAAGAGGGACAGCAATACTTGAAAAAACTATCATTCACGGAAAAGAAAAAATGCAAATTATTTAACTCCTACAATTCAACAAGCCACATGGCAAATAATTCTGGCAAACAAATTTTTCTAAAACATCAATTAGAAACATAAAATTATTCACAAGATTCATTTGAAAATATTTATGTATAAATCTATGTAGAATACTGCAGGAGAATTGATAAAATAGAGTTTTCATCTAAAGGGTCTTTAAACAGGATTTTTGACATCTAAAAAAATACTTAAAAATTAAAAAAATTCCTACAAAATATGGACACTCGCATGTGCTATGGAGTTCATACACTTCTGCTGAGATCTTCCATGTAAGAAAGAGATTGTAGCACACACAGTTATTCACTGAAGTTTTTTTTTTTTTTTTTTTTTTTCTTTCGTCCGCTTTCAACTCAGACGAAGTTTCATCTCTGAAACTGATTTTGCGTAAAAATCCGTTTTTCCAATTTCTTACAATGGCAGCAGCGTGCACATTGTAAATTACTTTACACTGGCAGCCGTGTGCTCAATGTACTCGTAATTAGTATTCCTCGCCATACAGGCAGATTTTCTCCGACTTCAGAGGTACTCACGTTATCGTCCTGAGTAAGGCCAGGGGACTCGAACAAATGCCGGACAGTAGGTTCGAACCCGAGCTATGAGGCGTCTCACAGCTAGCAGGCCGAGCTACTATCAACTACTCTAGGCAGTCCCCAGTTCACTGAAGTAAATGATGGTGGTCATATCAAGCAATCTTATCTTGACTTTAAAATGGAAATGAAACTAATACATAAAAAGTGATGTCACTTAACATATAACACCAGCATATCATATTGTCTGAATATGTTAAATATTTACCTGGGTGCACTACTTTCTCTACAGCTGGATGTGACTCTAGAAACTTGGCTACAGCTAGTCCATTCTTCATGTGCTCTTTCATTCTAACTGGTAAGGTTTTCATTCCTCGGTTACATAAGTAGCAATCAAATGGGGATGGGATTGCTCCAATGGCTTAAAGATACAGTAAAATAGATTGATATATTATATAAACAAGTTCCTAAATATTTGTGATGTAGATTTCCACATAAAAAAAAAAAAAGAACAGAATGGTAGTCTTAACCTGTCATATTCTTCACAAATGCCTATTCTCTATGATACAAGGAACAGTGTTGGTGAAAGAATTTCCTTTGGAGAACATCCAACTCCAGAGTCATCCTCCTGTGATATGTCCTTAATTTATGCTCTGGCAGTTCTGCCTCAAAATTGTGACTAATCTATTTGTACATTTTACCACATACCCTGCTTCTCTGCAAACTGACTTTCAATCCTTCTTTCCATAATTTAGCAAATATATATATATATATTAATCAAATATAAACCACAACACTGGGCAACAACCGAGTAACAGTGTGACGACAAAAGAAGAGATCAAATATATCTTCTAAATCTACCAAAATGCTTGTTCATCTTCTTCACCTTTCAACTTCCAATGGAGCTACAGTCTTCAACAAACTTCTTCCAGCTCTTCCTCTCTCTGCCATCCCTTCCAATTCTTTCCATGCTTCATATTGTTGTGCTATCCATATTTATTGATTTGTTGGCTTAATTTTTCTACATGGTGAGGAAGCCAGCCCCATATTCTACCCTCCATAGTCGCCTCTTACGACATGCCTGGCAGGTAGATATTGCTGCATATTCTTTCCTCCTCTTACGGCCCCGGCAGCACACTGCGACTTGTTCATCTAGAACTAAATAAATAAATATATTTATGTTATTGTCATGCCATTATTAGGTACATACCATTTTGGTAAAAGCGCAGTTTTGCAGCAAGTTCATCATTACTGAGAAGGATTGCTCCCATAATAACATCACTGTGACCTAAAATATAATGTAACAGTTTCAAATATGAGCTGTCAGTAAGAAGACTAGCAAGTATCTATCTGCTGTATTCTATTGTTAATAACTAGGAAGGTGGGGGTGTTAGTGAAACAGATCTAAACAAACGTTGTTTTGTGTCAACAAAGTAGAAAACAAGCAAAACACATATTGAATAGAATTGACTCCACAATGAGCTAATGAAAGCTAAATTATTTGCTTAAGAATATTATAGTAGTAAACTACAAGAAAGTAAACTATTGGGATGTAAAACCATACGAGATCTTCAACTGCTAGCAACGAACCGCATCACATGGAGATCTAAAACCTCTCGCTATGTGACGCTCTTGGCTACGAAGGAACTAACTAACTATTACATCTAAAACAAATACCATCATAAGACACGTTCTTTTTCATTTGGTCTCATTTATTTGTCGACGATCATTTCTTTCACATGTAACTTTACCATTTGAAAAAAATACATTGTGCTGCAGTTTATAACTCATGCATTGCCTAATGTGAAGATTAGATAACAGCCTTTTTTTGCACCAAAGTTTCTGAGTTTGTTTACCCATCAAGAAAAATTAGTTGTGATTCCTGTTGTGGTCAGGTTCTAGTCTTAGCAAAGACAGACAAAAACACACTGGTTCTGTATTCAAGTTCTGCACATAAAAGATCCTTTGGCAGTTAAAAATGTAATATAAAGCAGGCTATGTGCCACAGAAAATTTGGACATACAAAGTATTTCCAACATCTACCATTCAAAAACAATTGGAAGAGCAAACCCAACAAAAAACCCATGATGAAATCAGGATTCAAACAAATAGATACTGCAGTTTTGCTGCAAACATAGAACAACTAACTTTCACTTAAATGTTTAAATCACAAAAGAATGGTTCATAATACATAAGTGAATGAAGAATGAAATAACTAACGTGATATCTGCATCTTTTTTTTAACCAGCATTCTGATTTAGCCAACAATGGCTAATTGATGTTAGGTTATATTTTAAAAACAAAATATAGAAATATAAATATATTTTTTTCATCTGCCCCTACAAATGCAGGCGTAGTATGGCACCTAAGACTGAATTTTGCATGAATGTTTGCTTTCCTTATAAGTAGTGCTCCTCACCATTCACGCACGTCTTACTCTGACTTCAGTGGTACTTGAAATGAAGATCCCCAAGTAACGAATTAGGGTCTCCTGTAGTCCAACCATGTACAGTGTGCACAACAACAATGTTTTTGTGTTTTTTTACCAAGCTGGACTTTAAACTGAAATTTCCACATGTCATTAGTGTAGTGTGTTATCTTCGCTATTGTCAATCCCAGCTGTCATTTTCTTCTTCTTTCTTTTCGATCGTTATTCCCTGCCATTTTGATCATTCTTATTGTGATATATAAACAGCCTTTGCCAAGAACGGTTGAAACGTTGCGCCCCCGCTATGCTCCTACAGTTGTAGGACAAGCACATCTGGTGCGTTTCCGCGTTTTTGGCCTTAGCTGTCATTTTAAAATGGAACATATTTCCAAAGATACGGATAAAAACACTGACCAGGGAAATTATCATAAATAGATTCAGTGCATACTTCAAGTGTTTCGCAATGGATGGTGTCAGCATGCGTACATGACACATAGATATTTTCAATTTTCATCACCATTGGAAGAGGGGCAATAAAAGAACACAGCCATAAATATATAAGACCATTGAGTGAATATAAAGGAAATGTTTGAGACAGTCCATGATGAAAGAAAGTGAAAGACACAAGAGAGAAAGAGAACAAGAGAGAGAGAAAGATGGTACAGCAGAATAAGAAAGTAAATAGAAAAAAAACTAATACAACCTACCATTCATATACTTAGATAAAGAATGCATTACCATGTCTGCACCTAACTCCAGGGGTCGCTGAAGTGAAATCAGAAAAACCATTATTAATAGTATACCAAATTGTTTGGTACAAATATTGATATTTCTATGAGAAAGTTCTGACTTATGTGACATTATTAATAGTATACCAAATTGTTTGGTGCAAATATTGATATTTCTATGAGAAAGTTCTGACTTATGTGACATTATTAATAGTATACCAAATTGTTTGGTGCAAATATTGATATTTCTATGAGAAAGTTCTGACTTATGTGACATTATTAATAGTATACCAAATTGTTTGCTGCAAATATTGATATTTCTATGAGAAAGTTCTGACTTCTGCCAGGAATGAAAACAGTCTTTGACAAAACATGCACACAGTGCAGATGTTTTGGAAGTAACATGTACACATCACAGACATTGTGGACAAAACATATACACCTCACAGATATTATGGACAGAACATGAAAACCTCACAGACATTTTGGACTGAACATAAAAACCTCACAGACATTTTGCACAGAATATGAAAACCTCACAGACATTTTGCACAGAACATAAAAACCTCACAGACATTTTGCACAGAGTATGTACAGTAAATGGCTATGTTCTACTAGAAATCATGAGACATTTTTAAAATCGATTTCTTTTCAAGTTACATATTTATAAAGTTCTCTCAGTTTTGGTATTTGACAATATAATAAGTTATGCTTTAATCATATTTAGATATAATATTTCAGTTCATCTAACTTCTGTCTGTGCAATTTGAAAGTCTACAAGCATAACTCTGTTCAGAAGATTAGAAAAAAACCAAAGTAGCTAATTGGTTAAAGGTACCTTTTTATTATTTTGAATGAGAACCCCAGGGTAGAAGAAGTGCGACTAGACAAACTAGAACAAAATAAACTTTGGTACTATGGCCAGATCTATATGTTAATAACAATGTGCAATAAAAGGCGACGAAAGAGACTACGAAGCGCATTCTAGGGCGTTTAGTAATCTCTTCCTGACCTGACGCTGTGAGGCAAACAGGATTCGAGATAGAAAGAATGTGCAATAAAAGTGATCTTTTCTTGGCAACTTCTGAGTTTTGTGATAAAACTTACCAGAAAATTTACAAAATACAATTATTTATTTACTCAAACATAACACAAACTGACAACTTTGATTTATTTTCAGTGTTTAATATTAATTTAAACAATGAAATAGATGAATGTTATATGTCTATGATTTATAATTTAAACAATGAAATAGATGAATGTTATATGTCTATGATTTATAATTTAAACAATGAAATAGATGAATGTTATATGTCTATGATTTATAATTTAAACAATGAAATAGATGAATGTTATATGTCTATGATTTATAATTTAAACAATGAAATAGATGAATGTTATATGTCTATGATTTATAATTTAAACAATGAAATAGATGAATATTATATGTCTATGATTTATAATTTAAACAATGAAATAGAGGAATGTTATATGTCTATGATTTATAATTTAAACAATGAAATAGATGAATGTTATATGTCTATGATTTATAATTTAAACAATGAAATAGATGAATGTTATATGTCTATGATTTATAATTTAAACAATGAAATAGATGAATGTTATATGTCTATGATTTATAATTTAAACAATGAAATAGATGAATATTATATGTCTATGATTTATAATTTAAACAATGAAATAGATGAATGTTATATGTCTATGATTTATAATTTAAACAATGAAATAGATGGATGTTATATGTCTATGATTTATAATTTAAACAATGAAATAGATGAATGTTATATGTCTATGATTTATAATTTAAACAATGAAATAGAGGAATGTTATATGTCTATGATTTATAATTTAAACAATGAAATAGAGGAATGTTATATGTCTATGATTTATAATTTAAACAATGAAATAGATGAATGTTATATGTCTATGATTTATAATTTAAACAATGAAATAGATGAATGTTATATGTCTATGATTTATAATTTAAACAATGAAATAGATGAATGTTATATGTCTATGATTTATAATTTAAACAATGAAATAGAGGAATGTTATATGTCTATGATTTATAATTTAAACAATGAAATAGATGAATGTTATATGTCTATGATTTATAATTTAAACAATGAAATAGATGAATGTTATATGTCTATGATTTATAATTTAAACAATGAAATAGATGAATGAGATGAAATTTTATGAAATATTATGTCTATGATTTATAATTTAAACAATGAAATAGATGAATGTTATATGTCTATGATTTATAATTTAAACAATGAAATAGATGAATGTTATATGTCTATGATTTATAATTTAAACAATGAAATAGAGGAATGTTATATGTCTATGATTTATAATTTAAACAATGAAATAGATGAATGTTTTTGTTTTTTTTGTGTATTTTATGTCTGATTTTAATTTAACAGAAAGAGGAATGTTATGTCATGATTTTATTTCAATGAATAATGATGTTTTTCAATTTTATTTAAACAATGAAAGAGAAGTGTCATGATTTGTAATTACTACACTGAGCAGGATGTTCATATGTCTATGATTATATTTCATGAAAGATAATGATGCAGATTTTTCTCAAACAATGAATAGAGAAGTTATACTATGATTTATAATTTAAAATGAAAAATGAATGAATCTATGATTATAACTTGAACAATAAATAGCGGAATGTATAGTTAGATTTTAAAACAATGAAATGATGATGTTATATGTCTATGATTTATAATTTAAACAATGAAATAGAGGAATGTTATATGTCTATGATTTATAATTTAAACAATGAAATAGATGAATGTTATATGTCTATGATTTATAATTTAAACAATGAAATAGAGGAATGTTATATGTCTATGATTTATAATTTAAACAATGAAATAGATGAATGTTATATGTCTATGATTTATAATTTAAACAATGAAATAGATGAATGTTATATGTCTATGATTTATAATTTAAACAATGAAATAGATGAATGTTATATGTCTATGATTTATAATTTAAACAATGAAATAGAGGAATGTTATATGTCTATGATTTATATATATAGAGACCAAGTACTAAAATCTATGAACTGAATAATACCTGGAAGTAGGCAGACATAAAAGTGTTGTCTACCACCACAAATGGTTTTACTGGCCAGTTTTGTGTTTCTGCTCGGACTGCTTGACAGATAGCAGTAATATCCACTAGCTTCAGTGTAGGGTTGGTGGGAGTTTCTATCCATATCATCTGTTGATTGAGGATAGTTAATATGATACATGAACTTAATAATGAACATGCCTGTCTGCCAAGCGTGTTTGTAGCGCGTTGGACTACGGGTGACTATCCCTCTGTGTGTGTGGGTTCAATTCAGCGGGATGGCAGAAAAAGCCACAGATTCCCCAGATTTATAGTGTTCGTGGCACCGAGCCGAAGAGCTGAAAAGCTCAAGTGCTTCTGGATCAAAAAAAAAATAATGAACATAATTTGGCAGGAAAACTATACTACCTTACATTTAAATAACTGTTGATAAAAGTGCAAAGTAATTTTGATGTTTTAGAACATTACATTAAAAAAAAGAAATGAGTGTTGGATTATAAAACAAAATCTGCTGTTAAAAGTAGAAGTAAAGAATCCATTTTTTTATGAAGAGGTATACTGGCAAATAAAAAAAATTGTGAACAAAAGGATACATTACTAAGATGTAACTTGAATGACAGTACCCTAGGGAAAGCTCACCCTAGTAAATCAAAAGTTGGCTGAAACCGGATGGGTGGGCCTAGTCACCAAGGGCGCATAATCGACCCAACGTAGATCACTCCGTTCTTGTCAAAGGACCAATTATATATCACAAAAAGAATGATAAAAATGGCAGTGAAGAACGTTCGAAAAGAAGAAGAAGAATGACAGTACCAACTAAACAGACAGTTATTTACACTGATGGTTCCAACATTTGCCAACAATGATGTGTATGGCACATAATAATAATAATTCCTCTCATACGTATATGTTTACATAGGGCCTGCAAGTAATTTCTCCATACCGCTCTATCCTGGGCAACTCGCTCAATCTCCTCCATGGAACTGAGACCGATATTTCCTGCCTCTCTCAGCAAAGTTCGTTTCAGGGTCTCCTTAGATCGACCTCTCTTTCTTGAACCCTTTGCATCCCACTTCATGCCTGCTTTGATATTCGTTGATCATTTTTCAAGGTGTGCCCAACATATCTCCATCTTCTCTTTCTTATAACAGTTGTCACTAGTGGTTGACCAGACATGGCACATACAGGAGGAAAAATAATAAGAGAAGCCAGAGGCCTAAGTGACAACCATAAATAGTTTGACAGTGGAGGACGATAATAGAGACGTTGACATGGTTGGCACCTCCTAACTACTCTCATGTTTTTATACTCTGTGACTTCGTGAGTATGATTAGTAAAGTAAAAAAAGAAATGGATAAATGACACTGGGTGGAGGCACTGACACAGATTTAGATCAGAGAAGCTACCTTAATTTCCACTCTTGGGCACACCAAAGTCAGGGGTAATGTATGAGCTGATAGATTGGCTGGCATGACAATATCAGAGGGCACCACAATGAATGACACTACTAACATATTGAGAGTATGCAAACAGAGGATTTCAGGGCTGCGAATGCCACACACTGACCAGATTGAAAAAAGTTGGGGGTGTTGACAATGTTGACATACCAAATAAATATGCGAAAAGATAGATTAACCCAACATGGAACTGGCGTGTTGAATTTCTTGAGGCAAGGAACGAGAGCCTAAGGACACGTCCAGTGCTATGATGTTAGTCCTCATATAACTTATAACTGGGGAATACAGAGTTGGGCTTGTATTTTTCTTCGACCAATGGCACATGATGGATGATGTGGTCAATATAACACTAGTTGCCTTTACTTTCTAGTGTTTCTCTGGTACCCAAACGAGAATGGGTTGATCTGACAGCGTTACGGTCAGAAAAAAATCAAATTTCCACTGTGATATTTAATTATGAGATAGAGATTTTAACTAAAGGGTCTTAGCCCTTTGTGAGTGCGGGTTTAATTCCGCAGGCTGGCAGAAAAGCCACAGGTTCCCCAGATTCATGGTGTTCGTGGCACTGAACCGAAGGGTTACGATGTCCATGGCACCGAGCTGAAGAGCTGAAAGTGCTTCTGAATCGGAAAAAACAAAAAAACTCAAGGGTCTCTAAATGGAATCTTTTTACAACAAAAAAACCACACGCTCAAGAAGCGAGTGCACAAACTACTACACTAGAACAACTTTCTTATAAAAACAAGAGATCTATTCACAAAATCTCAAACTCGCTTACTACCGTCCTATCTATATTGCAGCTAAGGGAATTAGGCATCAAATATTTCATGAGTAGATCTGGGCACATAAAGAGCACTCTACAGAGTGTGTTTTAACCATTGAGCCACATAAACTATCAACACTCATACCCTTCGACATCTGCTGGGATCAACTAAGTACCTATAGGTCTGTCTGTAGTTTTATAAAGTTCAATAACCAATAACCTGAGAACAAAGAAGACATGAAACAGCAGACCTAAAGTTTACATTAAGGAAAAGTAAATCATTTAATGAGAAACAGCACACTGTCTCCATGTATTTATAACTACAATAAATGACAAGAACTATGAGAATGATAATAAACATGAGAAACAGCACCACTGTCTCCATGTATCTATAACACAAGTAAAATGACAAGAACTAGAGAATGATAATTAAACATGAGAAACAGCACACTGTCTCCATGTATCTATAACACAAGTAAATGACAAGAACTATGAGAAATGATAATTAAACACGAGAAACAAATTATAAAGTATAATAAATAAAATGTGACATTTATCAATCTAGACTTACTTTTGTTGTAGGTCTTAGATGAGCTACTAGTGACTGAACCTTGGTGCAATCTACAAATGATATTTCCAAGCCCATATTAGATGCACATTTGCTGAAGAATCTATTGGTTCCTGAAATGGACATAAGCAACATAAATAACTGTTTCAAACAGTCAGTAAAAATTCAATTAATTGGCAAGAAGATCTGTACTTATTGTTACTTAGTTTTATTTACTTGCGCACAGTCTGTCTCAAACATAAACAATACAAATGAGACATGAAATTGAACTATCAAGTTCTTCTTCTTTGCGTTCGTTCTTTATGACCAATTTTAATCACTCTTTGTGATATGTTTGATCTTGGCCAAGAACGTGTATACATTGCACATTGGTTTGGTAGGCCCCTAAACATATAGACTTCTACACGTTTAGGACATGTGCATCCAATTTCAGCCAAACCTCATTAGTCTCCTCTTACAACATGCGTGGCAGGTAACAGTGGTTCTATTCGTTACATCCCAAATTTGGGCCCCGGTAACCACTCGGGCGATTGAACTATCAAGTTAGACCTGCCTCTGCACACGATACCAGGACACCAGTCGATTGTCTTTCCCAATGTTGATGATGGAATTGGTTGTCCACTCTTGCCATTAAGCGTAGAGGTGGGAGCTTTAATTTGCGTTCCAGGACACCAGTAATGGGTACAAAGTTAAGTCTTCCTGTGTACATAGTGCTCTCCAGAAATTAGTGTTGCTGATGCAAATCTGTCTGCCATCTCATTACCATGAACACTCGCATGTCCACTACAATATTTCTGCACTAAGCCATCAGAGGTTGGAAGCCTTGACAGACATTCACTCATACAGCAACCTGTCATTTTGAACCTTTCAAAGCATAGACTGAGAGTTGGAACATTAACTGTTTCAGTAAATGTAGTCTCAGAGATTTATTGGATACTAACAGTAATGGTCTATGCCTCAATCCTCATACTGGATGTAGTTGTTCTGTATTGTTCCATTCCATTCCGCTTGGCAACAACTCAACAGTGCACGCTAACTAGAAAACAAATGCCTTATTTCTCACTCTGATGCACAGACACATTCGTATGTACAACATCATCCCCTGTGTTATCTGCTATAAACTGCTTAATTGTGAGGTCCACTTTCACATTGTAGAAGTTTACCATACAACAATCTTTAAGTATCTATTCTTCACCTTTTGGTAGGGTTCCAACTGTGGTCACCAAGCCAATTGTTCTTTCAGATTGAAACATCCATAACATGTCATATTTGATTCTTGTGCCCTTAATATCATTAGTATTCATATTTACTAGGTGTGCCTGGTCCCTGATAACACATGTAGGCTTTGTACAAATAAAATATTTGACACAAAGAGATTTGACATTGATCAAAACCTTACTAGAGGAAAAAGCTGAAGGATGGTGAACAAGATGAGAACAAAAACAAAAGTGGGAGGGAAACATCAAGAGATGAACACATGACAGCCTGGCAGAGTGCACCAAAGGAACTGATGCATACTCTTCGATATATGTTGGGGAGACTAAGCACCTATGGGTCTGCCCAGAGTGCAATGATGTCAGTTTAGTAACCAATAACCAATCAAGGGAAGAGGTGGAATGTTGGAGGTTCATTGTAGCCAACCATATTTGTTCTACTTTTAATTTCCCTCATCCCATTTCAATCTCTAGTTAGCAGTGAACCCAGATATTAAAATCTGTTTACATTTTCTATTTTCTCTCCCTTGATAACAATACCCTGTGTCATGCTTGTTTTATCAGTTGTCAATATTTTTATTTTTGCCACATTGAGATATTGATTTTGTTTTTCGCTTTTTATCTTGCCCTTCCATTATTAATTTTTCAATCCCTTTTTTGCGATGTTGACAGTAACACTATCGCCAGCATATCGTCCAGGTATTTCTCTACCATCGATTTTAAAATGAACAAATTTCTCTTTTCTGTATATATGTTCTTCTTCTTATGATACAGTGCTTCTGACTGATTTGGAAGCATGCTTTGACAGGTCAGTATATATATATTAAACAGACATTTGAAGAAGCATAGATGCATCTTCTTCTTTTTCCGACTTTAATCACTTGATATGTTTGATTGCCAAAAACATGTATATATTGGTTTAGCTTAAACATAAGACTTCTACACGTTGGCACATGACATTTCAGCAAACCTTTAGTCGCACGAAATGTGGCAGGTAAGTGGTTTATTCTTACCAAATTTGTACACTCACGGATTGATCGATGTATCACTGAATTCTTACAGCCGCCACTTGATCACTATAAAATTCTTTATGATCTGTATTAATGTAATGGAAATCCCATTTCTTCATTATTTTCAACAGTTTCTGATGTTCTACACATCAAATGCCTTTTAGTAGTACTCAATAAAGATGAGTACAAATTTACAAGAAATTGTGCAGAGAGTGGAGAGATCTGGAAAGGATGGCCTTGGATAGGTGGGCTTGAAAGGTTTGGTTGGATCTATGCTTTCCTAGGGAAGGTGAAGAAGAAGACAAATCTACATTATACTCTCTAGAATTTTCTATGAATGTTCTCATGTTAAATATGTGGTCACATGTACCTTTGTTAACAGATTGTGTTATATTGAAGTTTTCTTCCTTTTCTAGTCTTCGGATAATTATTTTTAGTAAGATTTTAATTGGTGGTTAATCAATGCCATTGTTCTATAGTTAGTATATAATTTAGTGTCTCCCTTTTTAGGTATTGGGATACATTTTTATATATATACATTATTGAATTCTAAACACTTTCTCATGTGGCAAAGCACCAGCAAAATATTAAAATTAAAAATATTGAGAGCATGCATTTTCCCAGTGGCTACTTGTGGTTGTGAATCATGGACTATTACACAAAAATTAAGAACGAAAATCCAGTCCTTCAAACTAAATGCTACAGAAAGATCCTACGAATACCATGGACAAAAAAAAAGAACATTGATGTCCTGAAAGAACTAAATGTTAAAGAGAATTGGCTGATAAATAACATACTATACGAGCCGCTGTAGCGTAGTTGTTAGTGAACTCGCTTGCAAGGCTGGTGGTCTGGGTTCAGTCCGCAATGTGCGTGAAATTTTTCCCGACCACGACGGTTCTCAGGTCGACCCAGCCTCAACTGGGTACCAGACATGCTCTGGGAAAGTAAAGGCGGCCGGCGTGATGCTGACCACATCACCCATCGTGGCCGATGGTCAATGAAAATACAGGCCTAACACTGTATTGACCTATATACCACGAGGTATGAAAGGGTTCCTTTACTTACTTTTTACTAACATACTATACAGAAAAATTAGATACTATGGTCACATTAAGCGTCACGATGGCCTGGAAAGAACAATATTAGAGGGCAGGGTCCCAGGATGCAGATCAAGAAGAAGATGGCTACAAGATATTAAAGAAACCATGAATATGACCATCGACAAGTGGGTGAACTGGCAAGAGACAGAGTGAATTTCAGATGCGCTGCAAAGAGAGCAACGCCCTATAAAGGATACGCACCTTGATGGTGAAGATTTTAATTGCGTGTTTGATCAATGCCACTGTTCTATAGTTAGTATATAATTTAGTGTCTCCCTTTTTAGGTATTGGTATACATTTTTATATATATACATTATTTAATTCTAAACACTTTCTAGGCACTCACATCGTGATTGCGATATCATGAGCTTATTGAGTCTGTCATCCACCATGAGCATAATCAGTTGATGACGCAAGAGGATAAACGATTGCCGCTCAAAATGTGCAGCTAAAATGACTTTATTCTTTTAACATGTTTGAAAGATAAGCTGTGATCAAAGGTTATCCCAAGATCGCCCGAGTGGTTACCAGGACCCAAATTTGGGTTATAGAAGTCTCCCATACCTCCCATTGATTTCCCTAGCCATTTCGTTGAAATCATTAGTTGCTATTTGTTAGACTACTTTATGTGTGATGATTCTTTCTGGCTCTCTGTCATGACTTTGTTGTAGTTTTCTTTGCCAGCCACTCCTTTAACACTTTAATTCCACATGGATGGTTGCTGGAATATAGCCCCAGTGTCTCAGCAATAACTATCAGGTTAAACCAACATCTGTACATGAACCCAGTGTGTGAGCAATAAGTGTCAGGTTAGAGCAACATGTGTACATGGACCCAGTGTGTGAGCAATGAGTATCAGGTTAGAGCAACATGTGTACATGGACCCAGTGTATGAGCAATAAGTATCAGGTTAGAGAACATGTGCATGGACCCAGTGTGAGCAAGAGTATCAGGTTAAACCAACATCTGTACATGAACCCAGTGTGTGAGCAATGAGTATCAGGTTAGAGCAACATGTGTACATGGACCCAGTGTGTGAGCAATAAGTATCAGGTTAAACCAACATCTGTACATGAACCCAGTGTGAGCAAAGATCAGTTGAGCAACATGGTACATGGACCCAGTGAGCAATATGACAGGTTAGAGCAACATGTGTACATGGACCCAGTGTGTGAGCAATGAGTATCAGGTTAAACCAACATCTGTACATGGACCCAGTGTGTGAGCAATAAGTATCACAATTCGTACTTGGTTTTCATTAATTTAACACAAATCTGCGTGCACACTTGCAAGTACCCACTCATACACATAAACAAAAATTGCAGGTCAGGTTAAAAATTTGTATTACAAATATGTCAATGCAACACTTGGTTATCTCATTCCCTACATTTAGGACAGCCTTTTAAGTAGTTTGCACTGAACTCTGTATCAACATATCAGATAAACGTCACATAATCATGATCTAGTATCCTTGAGATAGTAATCTCATAATACAAGAAATTGTCATTTTATTATCTTTTTAATTTACAGATGTTCAGAGCACAAAGTTTCTCATAACAGGTGAAATGAATGCTTGATTGAAGAAGTGGGACAATGAACAATGTTAGAGAAAATAAACATGGCATCACTTTGAGCCAGGCTAAACTAAGTTTCAACCTGTTTATTTTGAAAGACGGCCACTAAACATACATTGCAGTATCAATTTATTTTGACTCTCTATAAGTTTTAAATGAGTTTAGAATCACATGCAGGACAGGAAATCCAAAGTGCAGAGTAAGAAATATGTTTAACTTTTCTATGTGTGCTGGGAGAACCTGAGCACCTATGTATCTGTCCAGAGTGAGATAACGTTGGTTTAGTAACCAATAACCATGTTAGAGAGTTCCTAAAAATTTGTTCTTTATCAATTGATAATGGTGACATGATGATGCAATCGGAACTCACAATATTTTTCTGTCTTTTTCTCATTCACTATTATTTAGTAATGGGGAAAATGAAGAACACACTATGCGTGAATTCACTACCAATGACACTGCAAACGAGTACTCAATGCTATATTGAACCAATTCTTATGTATGGCAGCGAATCATGGA
The DNA here is from genome assembly GCA_020796225.1 of Arion vulgaris. Classification (NCBI taxonomy): domain Eukaryota; kingdom Metazoa; phylum Mollusca; class Gastropoda; order Stylommatophora; family Arionidae; genus Arion; species Arion vulgaris. Next base: position 13,843,091 of record CM036769.1, read on the forward strand.
CACTGAACAAACAATCAATACGATCATTGGAAGCCACAGAGATGTGGTTTTACAGAAGAATGTTGAGAATTCCATGGACAGCAAAGAAAACAAACGTGGAGGTTTTAAATCAGGTCTGCACACAAAGAAACCTTATCAAAAGAATAAGAATCCGACAATCAAGGTTCTTCGGGCATATAATGCGAAGAGAAGGTTTAGAACATTTGGTGACTACAGGTAAAATTCAGGGAAGGAGAGATCGTGGAAGACAGAGGGAGAAGATGTTGGATGGCCTGACATCATGGTTCGACAAAATATCGACGTCAGAACTGATTACATGCACCAAGCAAAGAGAGTTGTGGAGAGACATGATCGCCTACGCCGGCAGGCATGGCACTGATTGATTGAGATAAGAAGTCAGTTTTCTGAATGTATGTTGTTGCGGTGCAGTTAGTAAAAACTTCTGTACTTTCGTTTTAATTTATCCCAAACAAAGGCAGACTGGAGTTCCCCGAGAGTTTCCAGGATTCCCAAATGCAAACATTTACATGAGATTTATTCCATTAACGTTTTTAGGGGTTTCAGTTTAAAAAAGCAAGGGTTGAAAGGCACAAATTTCTGCTTTGGAAAATCTGGCCAGCAATGGCGGAATGCGGGAGGGCCCTTCAGAGTCAGAACGGTTTGATTCTGAACATAACTTTGCTAGCGCATTCCGCCATGTTTGGTCGGGTATTTTCCGGTTTCGTTTGTCGAGCTACTGAGTTAGTGCTTGAGCAACGCTGTGAGCTGTGACTGTTACATAGAATGCTTTTTGCTGTGTCAAACGTGCGTTTGTTGTGTGTATTCAGAAATGGCGGACAGCAGTTATGACGAACAAGCTCAATCTGCCGTATGCAGTTAGATTGCGAGTGCAGAAAGCTGGATTTTGCCGTGATTGATGTCCCCTTCGACAAGAATTGCAATTCAAGTGATGAACAGTTTTGTGTTGCTACATTTGCGACGACCATATGCATTTTATGCGGTGCAGGTTGCTTTTTGTGGCGTGCAGCGCTGTTTCACTCTGGAATTAGTTCACACAGGAAACTTTTCACAGTTGTTAGCATTTCGTGTGATATTCATTAGCACAGGAACGGAGCAATTATGGGGTGACCCGTTGCAGTGAAGTTGGAACCATACTTATGAACTATGAACTAAATTTCCGCTTTTTTTCGAACATGCAATGATTCTGCAAAAAAACAACGCTACTCACCTTGTCATGTGCCAATACTGACACTACAAGGAAATTCATGATTTATGTCTCTCATTTCACTCTCATCACAATGTGTGAGCAATGAGTATCAGGATACACAGCTTATATAAATCACTCTGCACCAGGTCATGTAGGAGTACCAGGGCAATGAGCTTACAGATCATCTGGTGGTCAAGGAAGGGCAGTCAATGGATAGTGCAGATCCATCATCAACATCATACGAGAAGCAGGTCATATAGATGACTTTGAATACATTTATAAATTTTTGTATCGCTATCCAGAGTGAAGGAGATGGGAGTAAAAATTTGAACTTTTTTAGAGGCACGTGACATTTCATTAATCAACACAGAATGGGCGTGATTAGTCATTATACACTGGTAAAGATATTGGGAAGGAGATGAGAGCACCTATGGACCAGTCCGGAGTGTTGTGTTGATGATCCTTACTAATCACATCTATGTGCACCTTTACAGACCAGAGTTCCTTCTGCAGTTAAATAAGCATGTAACAGTCTTACAGAATATATTCGGCTGTCTGTGTTGCCCGTCCACATATGCAGAGTAATGACTGGATCATTCTCAGTCTGTGTATGTAGTTATTCATTCTGTTCGGTCCTGTTTTGATGTAGAACAGAATTATCAGTGTCATTTTCTGGGCATGCGGGTGTTCACGGCAACAAGAGAGCGGGCAGGCTTGCATTGATTGTTGGGAGTTTAGGATGGATAAGGGGATGTTCTTTGGTCTCTTGTGACCTACTGTTGGATGAAGACACTAAAACGATGATGTTGAATAGTATTTTCCATAATACATGACCAGTATTTTATTTTTATTTCAAGAAATTGTATCGATTGTTACAATGTATTATAAAAATGTGTCATCTCATGGCAGTAACACTGTTTCGGTCATCTTATGGCAGTAAACTGTTTGTTGACCATATTTTATCCCTATCTACCATGTGGCGTTAGCATGCATGAAGAATGTGTTCTGGAGTAATGTGGACTGAACCCATATAAAAGTTGTTTTTTTAAAAACTCTTTTATATGGGCTCAGTCCACAAGCGCTAAGTCTGTTTCGCAAGTTTAGTTTTCTGTACATATGACTTTTCAATTTGTTGTGTCCAGTTTTTTGTCTGAGAATAATGGTTTCTTATTTGCACAACATTTATTGGAAAGTATCTTTGGAAGCTGCAGTTGGGTGCATATGTCTTACTATATTTTAAATTCTGCGTTTATCATAGCTTTTGATTCATTATATTAGATGCCCTTTTTGAACAGTTCGACGGAGAAGGAAACTCCTAAAAACCTCTGATGCCCGGCAGGCAGTTTTGGGAAGAGCCAGGACATGAATAGGAAGACTCCATAACTTCCCCCACCGAAGACGGACATGTCAGCCAGAATCGTGTGCGCACCCAGAAATGGAAAAAGACATCAACGCACAGTACGGTTAGTGAGAAAATGGCCACATGAACAAAGCTTACAGAGCAAGCTATGGGAACTCTCGAAGAACACCAACTGACATGCAGCTTCATAGAGGCAACCCATCTCATGGTTTAGACGAGCATACGAAACCGAACGCAAAGAAGAAGAACAGTTCGAGAGATCAACCTTCTTTTACTAAACTGTCAACCTTTTCATTTTCGATTATGTGTCAGTGAGCTAGCAAGTTGTTATGTGACTAGATTTTTTAAAATTCGAATCTCCAAAACTCACCTCCATAAACATCGTCCATGCTAATGATATGATCACCAGCTTTCAAGAGGTAGATCAAGGTTGATGTGGCAGCCAATCCAGATGCAAAGCAGATACCTGGTTGGAAAGAAATCAACCAATAGACGTACTGGAACTAACAGAGAGAACAAGTTATTTTCTAAACTTCCTTATTTTTTCTTGTCCTTCATTTAGTGCCATTATTTTACTCTTGACTCACTAACAGGCTCATTCAAACATTAAGCATTCAAAACATTATATCTGTGCTATACTTATGTTTACTATGCTTATCTGATCTATGCTTATCTGATCTATGCTTATCTGATCTATGCTTATCTGATCTATGCTTATCTGATCTATGCTTAACTGATCTATGCTTATCTGATCTATGTTCATCTGTACTATAATTATCTGTGGCATGTGGAATTTTATAAACCAATGCAGTACTGGGTCAAAAGAATCTTCTTTTTCTTTCTTTGTCCTTCTTCTTTTTTGCCGCTAGGCATAGCAGGTTTAACTGATGATCGGTTTCTGAGATAATGCACGTCGGTCACTTGATATGTTGTGGTATTGTCAAGTTTTAAGATGTCTGTAACTTCATCAACCCATCTTTTTCTTGGTCTGCCCCTTCCTCTTGATGATTCTATTTTCTGGTTGTACACTCTTGCAACTAGTGTATTCGATTCCTACTGACCAAGTGGTCAAACCATTTGAGTCTCTGTTTTACAATGAATCTATTAGCAGGTGTTGTTCTGACTGTTCTTCTAATTTCCTCATTTCTTATATGGTCTCTTTTGTCAATTGGTTATTGGTTACTAAACTGACGTCATTGCACTCCGGGCAGACCCATAGGTGCTAGTCTCCCGAACAGATATCGAAGAGTATGCATACTGATGGTTCCTGTGGCTCGCTGATTAAACACACCTCTCACCCTGCCTCTCAGGCATCCAGCGACTTGAACAACGGGTAACTCCAAACTGCTTAAATCGCTTGATCGATTCAACATCAATTTTAGTGTCCTCATCCAACAGACAGTTGCAAAGAGACCGAAGAATATCCCCTTATCCATCTTCAACTCCCCAACAATCGATGCTGTTGATGCAAGCCTGTCCGCTCTCTCATTACAGTAAACACCCGCATGCCCAGGACAGTATATCCACGTAAGCTGTTGGAGGTTATAAACTTCTATAGACGGCATCCACTCATACCGAAACCTGCCCTTCTGGATCTTGTAAACACACCCCCCAAAAACAGCTTTTTGACCGAATTTTGAGTGCATTTTTACACAAAAATATATAAAAAATGTAATATTTAATATATCCTAAAAGCATGTGTAATATTTTAGATATTACAATTGCACACATTAAAGTGAAAACAGAATTCATTTACATTCATTAGATTCAGTCTCTTAGGGATTTGAAATTTTGTTTTTGGCAGCCATTTTGTATTGTTTCCATGACAACGCTTTGACATTTTTTAAAACTAATTTTTGTCTACGCTTCTAAGTCATAATCTTTCAAAATGGTTATACAAATTTTACATTAATATGAAAACAATGAAAATAGCTTCTGATCCCCACTACCGAATCCCCCTTAAGTTTTCAGTGTGCATTTTTGTCCTGTTGCTCTCCACAGCCTATGACTGGCTTCACACTGACTACAGGACAGCATGTGTGCTTCTGTTCAGTAGAAGTGGTCCATTGTGTCCTCTAGGGCACTCAACCACTATCGCTGGGAAAGTGTTCCAGGCAGTTCACTATTGCACCGAGTAGAAGTGGGTACCGAACATTCTGAGTTAGGGCCAACTTTGAAATTGTCATCAAAACTACTCTATAAGTGCTTTATCACTGGCACTTTGAATAAAAGAGACAAGGTGTCAAAAAGCAAATGCTGTGACCTACCAGCTGGAACCATTACTACAACACTCAAAGATCAAGATGGAAGTGAAAAGACAGATGATAAAAAGTATTTTCTACCAACACTTTGTTACCAGTGCCAAACTTGGTATCTTACAGCAACACATCACAGAAAGCTCACCACGTGTGAAATGAAATGCTTGAGGAAGACAGTGGAAGTCACCAGGAAAGATAGATTACAAAATGAGGACATCAGAAGCAGAGTGGGCATAACTTCATGCACTGAATACATTGAAAGACAACAAATGCAGTGGTTTGGATATTTAATGAGAATGAAATACAACCAACCACCAATAAAAGCATACAATAAATAGAGATCGGGTACTAGAGCTAAGGGAAGACCAAGAAAAGATGGATAGACAATATCAAAACGCAGCTACATAAACACGGATATAACACAAGGGCGACTCATCTGGCCCTAGAATACAAATTAAAGCTCCCATCCCTACGCTTAACGGCAAGAGTGGACAGCCAACTACATCTTCCACCTGGGAATAGACCAAAAAATAAACTTTGAATAAGCAGAAATTATATTAGGATTGTTACCAATTGGGGCATTCTGAGTGAAGTGATGAGGATTCTAACACATTTTTCTTGTTTTTTTTCTTCACAGCTGCTAATGATAACTCACCATGTTTGGCTCCCTCAGATGCAGCCAGACATTTCTCCAGACAGTTGCGAGATGGATTTCCACTTCTTGAATACTCATAGCCCTGCAAACATAATTTAGAACATTTTACAATGATTGACCATCTATTATAACTAATGTACTGAGAGCTGGAATAAAAATGCTATTTAATTAAATACTGAGAACGAAAGAACAGTATTACAAGTATCTTTCCCTGATATGTACATATATATATACCACAATTTTTTTAGTTACCGTGCCCAACACCCTAATGAATTTTTTACAAATTATGCAACTGCCGCTGGCTGATTAATTTCATGCGTGAAAGTTTCAAGATGCCATATGATTCAAATTGTTATAGACTGTCAGGAGTCTGTATAAACACTATGTTGCTTCTGCATTGAGTACAATCACATACGGTCACAAGGTAAGATAGATGACTAGATGAAAGTTTCACCTATCAATGTCAACTGGTGGCCTTTGAGACAGAATTCTTCCCAGCATGTAAACCCTTCTTTAGTCCCATATTACTATCAAAATATTATCACACAATTTTTATCTTCGTTTTTTAAAAATACCACATACAGCACAGCTGCTACTGCCTGTATCTTGTGAAGACACTTGACAATGATGTAAGTCAAAATCTTTTCAATTCTTAGCTAGTAGCTGGTTACCTATTAGTCTGCAACTTTGCTGGACACATCTGCTCAAACAAATTGTGCTAAAAGTGTGGAGGAAAAGTTGAAAGAATTCAGTACCTTTCCTTTACTTTTACTATCAGAAGCGGTTGTGTGATGCCGGAGCCTGCAAGGGAAGCAAAGAATAGCACCACTGCGACCAACAAGGCATGTCATAAGATGCGACGGATGTAGGACCTAGGGAAGCTACCCTAGTAAATAAAAAGCATCAGAGAAATCGGATATGCTGTGCTACTTATAGGCGCATAACTGGCACAATGTACAATCGATCTTAGATCACATACAAATCACACAGAGTGGTTAACAAGTAGTCGATATGGAGCATTCAAGAAGAAAACTCTTGAAGATATCGGTTACAGAATGTTCTTGAGACCAATCTGTTCCACAATTATTGTGTCTATTGTTAAAATAGTACTGAATATATATTTACAGGAGACAGACCTATATCCTATTTACAAAATGCACTACATTGGACGCGCCCCAGTACACACTTTCAGATGACATACCTAGCTTCAATATCAATCAATTCATACATTTGTGTTTAATCAAAATGGTCTTCTGATTCATACTTGATATCAGAATAATCACAGTCTAAGTTTAATTTAACTCTGAGAACATCCAGCACAAGTTCAAGAGCTTATTCTATCATTTTTTAAAGACCCTTGTGTGATTTTTAAGACAAACATGGGAAGATACCTCTACAATGATGACAGACCAGAGCTAAATATACAAGACAAATGCAAAGGACCACCAATACTTGCAGTAGAAGTTGAAGATGCAATCAAACACATTAAGAGAGAAATACCCCCAGGATCAGATAATGTAACAGCAGAAGAAGTTCAAGGGAAAACTAAGAACCGAATTGATAATAAAACATTTAAATGACATATATGACAGAATGAAAACAGTTGTTTTTTTTCCCCTGATCCAGAAGCACTTTAGCTGAAAGCTCTTCGGCTCGGTGTCATGGACATCGAACCCTTCGCCGGTGCCACGAACACCGTAAATCTGGGGAACCTGTAGCTTTTCTGCCAGTCCGAGGAGTTGAACCGGCACTTACAGAGGACTAGTCACCCGTAGTTCAACGCGCTACGAACACGCTGGGCACGCGAGCAAAACAGTTTTTAAAAAACATTACAAAAATGTTCACAATAGTGTGTCTGTAATCATGTGAAACCAAATAGAAATGTTGCGCTGTGTTCGACATAACATTTCTATACAATTCTACCTTTGATAGTATGATATAAACATAGGGTTTCTCAGTTTACAAAAAATGGGCTTGGGGTATGAGATGTTTACATATCAGAATCATAAACCAGGATGTTAGGTTTAAAGATTGACTCAGTCTTCTGTGGAATTTCGCCGATGTCCTGTACTTGAACTTTTTAAGTTTTAGATCACTCCATCAGCATATTTGCTTCCAGGAACCTCTGCATGACCAGTACAGTAGACCCACACAAGTTCATCAATGACTGAGAACTCTATGTATATCCTTCGTTCATGTCGCAGCCATCCGCCCTCTATCTTTCAAAGCATTGACTGAGATTCTGATATGACAACCATGATTAATGGATGCACAATTAAAATGTGTGCACTTTGTCACAAGATATGAAATACATGTAGTACAATAAGTAGTACAAAGCAGCATGCTTTTTAAAAAGGAAAAGAAGAAGAAAAAGCAGACAATTAAATAGTCTTTACAAGTAGTGTTAACTAGACTCATGATCTTGGTATAATCTAAGGACTACAAAAAAAAACCAAGTAAAATATTGCATACAGCAATTGCTTATCTATTACTTCAATATATTACATTTCCTGTAGCATGACAAAGCTTTTTTGCTAATAGGGTTAACAAAAACAGGGTCAAGGCCATCTAGAACAACTAAAATTGAAACACTACAAAAGCAAGGTACATTGATGTGACCTAAGCTAGCAATAATGCTAAGTCCCAAATTAGTTCACAAAAGTTAATGAAAGTAATACATAATGATTGATTGTAAAACTGTCACTTTTGTACTACAAGATTATATATAGTCTTATATAGTTCATCCTCATATGCATCTCTGTGGCTGAATGGTTAAGCCCTTTGCCTTGCGAGTCGAGGGTTCAAATCCGGACCGTGTCATTCTGTTCACGGGTGCAGTTTTTTCCAGAGACCCCTAGGATTGTTGCAGGAGCTACAGAGCTCATGCAATACTCTTGGTAGGCAGCGCCCATTTCTGCGAGAAGGACTGAGCCATATGGGGTAAAACCTGGTGCAATAAAATCAATCCTTCGGCTTTAAAACCCTTTTAAAAACTATTTTTATCCTCATCAAATGTCATACCTAATGGCATAGGCGATCATGAATTTCTATACATGTCTGTCCTGAATATCAGTTTCAATGTTGATATTTGTCCATCCTATGATGTTGAAAATAAAGGTATAGGATTGAATTCATTGCACATGGTTTCCTCATATGACTCATCAATCTCTGCAGAAATTGCCCGCCATCTTCTGAGAGTATTGCATGAATTTCGTAGCTCCGACAACAATTCCAGCGATCTCTGAAAAACAAATTTACTTATAAACTGAGTAAGACAGTCTAGCATCTAACCCAGGACCTTCAAAATGCAAGGCAAATGACTTGACCACTTCACCACAGAGATCTAATAAAGTTAGCCTGTTCTGTATGTCTGTGGTCATCTGTCTCTCCCAACTGATTTTGCTAGTTGTCACAACTTTTTCTAAACTTAATTTTCTCATGATATGCTTCAAATAAGGTTGCTTTTTTGATGCCTATAATGAGTTGCAATGTGCAGTAACTTCTTTCAGCACATCCAGATTAGCCTTTTTTAGCAGTGCATGAAGTCATATATTTCTGTAAAATCACAAACTTTGATTTTCAGATATTTTTCTATTTATTGTCAATGGCTAACTTTAACATGTCAAGACGGGCTCTATGTTGCACTGAATATTTCTTTCCTATTTCAATAGAGCCTGTCTTATTGTATATAATGCTTTTCATTTTCTAGAATGCCTGGTCTCTACCTTATATGACCATGGGACACATTTAGTAGCAGACTAAATCTCAATGTGAGGAGCAATTAACAAGTGTTTGAGGGAGCAATACACAAGTGTTTAGAGCAATACAACAAGTGTTTAGAGCAACAACAAGTGTTTGAGGGACAATATAAAAGTGTTTAGGAGCAATACAACAAGTGTTTAAGAGAGCAATACAACGTTTGAGGAGCACTACAAACGTGTTTGAGGGACAATACAACAAGTGTTTGAGGAGCATATAACAAGTGTTTAAGAGAGCAATACAACAAGTGTTAAGGAGCATACAACAAGTGTTTAAGAGCAATACAACAAGTGTTTGAGGAGCAATACAATAATGTTGAGGAGCAATACAACAAGTGTTTGAGGAGCATACAACAAGTGTTTGGGGCAATACACAAGTGTTTGAGGGAGCAATACAACAAGTGTTTGAGTGAGCACTACAACGTGTTTGAGGAGCACTCAATAAGTGTTTGAGGAGCAATACAACAAGTGTTTGAGGAGCAATACAACGTGTTTGAGGGAGCACTACATAAGTGTTTGAGTGAGCACTCAACGTGTTTGAGTGAGCACTAGCAACGTGTTTGAGGAGCAATACAACAATGTTTGAGGGAGCAATACAACAAGTGTTTGAGGGAGCAATACAACAAGTGTTTGAGGAGAATACAACAAGTGTTTGAGGAGCATACAACAAGTGTTTGAGGAGCAAACAAAGTGTTTAGAGCAATACAACAAGTGTTTAAGGAGCAATACAACAAGTGTTTGAGGCAATATACATGTTTGAGGAGCAATCAACAAGTGTTTAAGCATACAACAAGTGTTGGAGCAATACAACAAGTGTTTGAGTGAGCACTACAACGTGTTTGAGGAGCATACAACAAGTGTTTGAGTGAGCACTCAACGTGTTTGAGGAGCAATACACAAGTGTTTGAGGAGAATACAACAAGTGTTTGAGGGAGCAATACAACAAGTGTTTGAGGGAGCAATACAACAAGTGTTTATAGAGACATCAATAAGTGTTTGAGGAGCAATACAACAAGTGTTTGAGGGAGCAATACAACATGTGTTTGAGGGAGCAATACAACAAGTGTTTGAGGGAGCAATACAATAAGTGTTTGAGGGAGCAATACAACAGTGTTTGAGGAGCACTACAATAAGTGTTTGAGGGAGCAATACAACAAGTGTTTGAGGAGCAATACAACAGTGTTTAGAGAGCAATACAATAAGTGTTTGAGGAGCAATACAACAAGTGTTGAGGAGCAATACAACAAGTGTTTGAGGAGCAATACAACAAGTGTTTGAAGGAGCAATACAATAAGTGTTTGAGAGCAATCAACAAGTGTTTGAGGTAGCAATAAACAAGTGTTTGAGGAGCAATACAACAAGTGTTTAAGAGAGCATACAATAAGTGTTTGAGAGAGCAATAAACAAGTGTTTGAGGAGCAATACAACAAGTGTTTGAGGAGCAATACAACAAGTGTTTGAGGGAGCACTACAATAAGTGTTTGAGGGAGCAATACAACAAGTGTTTGAGGTAGCAATACAACAAGTGTTTGAGGGAGCAATACAACAAGTGTTTAAGAGAGCAATACAACAAGTGTTTGAGGGAGCAATACAATAAGTGTTTGAGGGAGCAATACAACAAGTGTTTGAGGGAGCAATACAACAAGTGTTTAAGAGAGCAATACAATAAGTGTTTGAGGGAGCAATACAACAAGTGTTTGAGGGAGCAATACAACAAGTGTTTGAGGGAGCAATACAACAAGTGTTTGAAGGAGCAATACAATAAGTGTTTGAGGGAGCAATACAACAAGTGTTTGAGGTAGCAATACAACAAGTGTTTGAGGGAGCAATACAACAAGTGTTTAAGAGAGCAATACAACAAGTGTTTGAGAGAGCAATACAACAAGTGTTTGAGGGAGCAATACAACAAGTGTTTGAGGGAGCAATACAACAAGTGTTTGAGGGAGCACTACAATAAGTGTTTGAGGGAGCAATACAACAAGTGTTTGAGGTAGCAATACAACAAGTGTTTAAGAGAGCAATACAACAAGTGTTTGAGGGAGCAATACAATAAGTGTTTGAGGGAGCAATACAACAAGTGTTTAAGAGAGCAATACAACAAGTGTTTGAGGGAGCAATACAACAAGTGTTTGAGGGAGCACTACAACGTGTTTGAGGGAGCAATACAATAAGTGTTTGAGGAGCAATACAAGTGTTTGAGGGAGCAATACAACAAGTGTTTGAGGGAGCAATACAACAAGTGTTTGAGGGAGCAATACAACAAGTGTTTAAGAGAGCAATACAATAAGTGTTTGAGGGAGCAATACAACAAGTGTTTAAGAGAGCAATACAACAAGTGTTTGAGGGAGCAATACAACAAGTGTTTGAGGGAGCACTACAACGTGTTTGAGGGAGCAATACAATAAGTGTTTGAGGGAGCAATACAACAAGTGTTTGAGGTAGCAATACAACAAGTGTTTGAGGGAGCAATACAACAAATGTTGGAGGGAGCAATACAAGTGTTTGACAAACAGATAAGATTTAAAAAATGTAGATTTACAAAGGACTAGATTGGAATAATGCCAGAATAAATACAGCGGATTAAGTAGTATGGTAATGTCTCGGGTCAACTGCTACACCTCAAGGTAGAAAAGAAGTGACCAAGTAATTTGTCTGCATGGAGTCATTAGTGCTACATCCTGTTTAATCTAGGCCACAGGTACAATGAAACAAGAGACAACGATGCACTAGGGTCAATGAGCTGGCATTTATCAAGACACTTCACGTGGTGGCCCAGGAAATAGACTAAGGCTCAGTAATCTGGCAAAGTGGGTGGGGATAGTTACCAAGCTGTAAGATAGTAATGTGGGCGCAATCATGAATGCTATGTGATCTGTTTGCAATACAGACGACAAGAATCCCACCAGAGTCCATACGCAACTCCTGGCTAACGTCCAAAGATACATACAATTATAAACGCAGTACAAACGACAGCTAAATAGAGCAATGTTGTAAACGTCAACTCCTGGCACCCAAAGTCAATGGTTGTATCATATTTGCTCACTCTAGGCAAGATCCAGTTAACTTTAGTGCAGTTAACTATGTACTAGAGGCCAGGTGCAGGGTTGGTGAAGTTCGTCGAGCGCAAAATTAAAAATTGTGTCCTAGAGCCTAACAAAACTTTCCTTCCTGAAAAAACCAGGGCTGGTTATGTTGACCGTGCATAAAACCAAAAGTTGCGTTCTTGCGTCTGGAAAGGCTGCCCTCCCTGGGGAGAGTGATGTAGGTAGAGCGCTGAAATAAAAGTTTCGTTCTAGCGCCTGATGAAACTGACTGTGTTCACCCGTGGCTCAACTTTTCTGCTTCTTCAGAAGAGAAAATACAAAATAACTCCAAATTGCTTGGTGACGAAAACGAGTCCAGAGTGGTTGAGAATGTTCCTAAACTGTAACGACCTCAACAAAGACAGAAAGTGGAAAACAAGAACAAACTTCATGGCGTAGACCATATCTGCATGATACCTCACGATGCTTAAAGATAATAAGGATAATCAAAAGAGAGATTTTCCAGAAAAGACGGAAAGTTAGGAATTGTGCTAGCATAGCATAGACAAATCTAAACAAGTTCAAATCAAAGGTTCAAGATCCAGAATGGTCCTTCTATTGTTTCCATAGCGTTATATCTGTTTTGTATAATGAATTTAAATGAGTCTTTCACTTCTACGTCAGTCTTGAGTTTAGTTGAACTTTATTTGATGTTGCCTATCTTTATCCTCTTTAACTTTATTCTCAATTACCCTACCACAGACAGTAGTGCGTGGTCACTGTCACATTTATAAATAAAATTATATAACTTTTCCAGATTAAAATAAAAAATGGTACTTTTAAAACGCAACAAAAAGTAAAAGAGACTGACTGTAAAGTGAAAGTGTAAAGCACTTTGCTCTGCTTAAGTCCTAAAACTAAATCTTGTGCTCACTTACTGTATGTTCTCCGGGTGCATACTGTTTGAAAGTTGTAGATGTTGAAATTGGTGGAATCACTGACATGGAATTCCATTGTTCCGGCTCCTGTCCTTCATGAATAACATCGGTTGCGAAGTGTGGAAATGGTTTAAACGTTTCCATTTCTGTTAACTTGGCAGATGATTGATGATAGTGTGCGTTCTTCAATTTAAAGGATGTTGTTTGAAAGAGAACTGCAGTGTCATCCTGTAGAAAGTGTCGCAAACGACACACTGCAGTTCGTACTGAATAAGCACGGAAATTCATGGATTGGCTACTTTCTTTCCCACAGACGTGACACGCCTCTTTTGGCTACAGCGTCGTACAAGGAAAGGGGAATAAAAGTCGGTAACAGGATCTAGTGTCTAGTACACTTACTGAACCTGGCTTGTTTTTAAACTATCGTTTCAATTCTATTCTACCAGCAGACATCGACAAATAATTCAGAGCAAATGAACTGAGACAATTCTGCAAGCTGCATTTTAAAAATGTAATACATCATCAGGTGCCGTGCCGGCTGAAGTAGGCGATGATTGATCTCCACAAATTTCTGTCCCAGGTGTTTGCTATCATCTCAGATGTTGACGCGCTATGTTGACGTGTCATGTAGTCAAGCTGTCTAAAATTTTCTCTCTGTCTTCCTCTGTCTTGTCTTTCCTAGATTTTACCGGTTGTCACAATATATTCTAAGCCTCCCTTTCTTATTACGTGTCCGAAAAATGATGACTGCCTCTTTCTTATATTGATATTAAGCTTTATCTGCCTAATTTAACACCACCACATTCATCATTCTAGAAGTTCATAGGATTCGATCACATTCTTCTGCAAAACCACATCTCTGTTGGCCTTTAGAGAGTTTTTTTATCTGTTTGTTTACTGTCCTGACTCACATCTGATGTCAGTATTGGTTCTATGTAGCACTGAATAACTTTCTTTCTGACCTCAATTGACTGACTTGTGCATATAATGCTTCTCATTTTGGAACGCTGCTTTTGCCTGTGCTATTCTGCTCTTTATTTCTGATCTGCATCTGCCGTTTTCAGGACCCCGAGGTATTTAAATTGATGTACTTGTCTCAGCGCCGTTCCATTTACTGTGATGGTGTTTTTTGTTGGATTCTGATTTTTTTTTAGATGATCATAACTTCTGTCTTCTTAACATTCATACTCAGTCCTTCTATCTATGCCCTCCTACGGATATTACAGTAATCTCGTTTATAGATCTAAAAATGTTTTCACTATACAGTGAGAACAGATCAGGTAATAATACGCATCCTTGTCTAACTCATTTGTTGATCTTTCGAAAGTTCCTATATGTCTGTCTATTCTTCTTTGCGTTCGTTCTTTACAACCAATTTTAATCACTCTTTGTGATATGTTTGATCTTTGCCAAGAACGTGTATACGTTGCACTTTGGTTTGGTATGCCCCTAAACACATAGACTTATACACGTTTAGGACACATGCATCCGATTTCAGCCAAACCTCCTTAGTCGCCTCTTACAACATGCGTGGCAGGTAATAGTAGTTCTATTCTTTACACCCCAAATTTGGGCCCCGGTAACCACTCAGGCGAGGTCTGTCTATTCTAATAACTGTTTTTCCACAGTCAATATATGTTCTGAATGACTCTTAGGTCTTGCTGTCAATCTTTAAGCTCTCTAATATTGTCGAGAGTTCCGGATGGTTTACTTTGTCGAACGCCTTGGTGTAGTCTATAAAGCACAAGTGTAGATCTGTTTTTATTTCTGATGCTTTTTCTATTAATGTTCTTAGAATATATATCTCTCTCTTTCTCTCTCTCTCGCGATCGTTCTTTTACGGCCATTTTTATCATTCTTATTGTGATATATAAACAGCCTAACACCAAGAACGGGTGTGCTACATTCACATTCTTCAGTACCACTTGGAGCTCTGGTGCTTATCCTTCGGCGATGTGTCCGATTTCAACCAGCGTAGTTAAAATATATATAGCAATGTCCTTGGCTTCAACAAACCCACACTGTTCTTCGCTGATTTCTGGTCTTATTCTGCTTTTCATAATTCTCATCATTATTCTCAGTACCAGTGGCGGCTCGTGATCATTTTTGTTGGTGGGACCAGACACAAATTATCTGGAAATCATGGTTTTGGATTAGGTTATATTTTAATTTATAAAATAATAAATACGTTCACATTATTTCTGAGGGCCGGCCTTACAGGCCCTTAATGACACCGCCACTGCTCAGTACTATCTTTGTCATAGGCGCATAAGACTGTTAGTGCGTGATCTTCACTTTCGATTGCTCTTGATTTCTTTTTGCAAGACAATAAATATGGACTTTAATAGATCTTTAGAATACGACCACTGTCATATATGTCGTTTCAGTGTTTTATTATCAATTCGGTTATTAGGTTTCACTTGAATTTCTTCTGCTGTTATGTTATCTGGTCCTGAGGCATTCTTCTTAATGTGTTTGATTGTGTATTAACTGCTGCTGCAAGTGTTGGTGGTTCTTTGCATTTGTTTTGCATATTTAGCTCTGGTATGTCATCATCGTAGAGGTATCCTATGTATTCCGTCCATCTTCCCACAATGTTTTTCCTCCCCACTCGGCATATCCACTTTCATTGATTTCAGACACCCATACGTATGTGTGTTTCTCTACCTTTGATTTAATTTATTTCAGTTTTGTAGTTTTGCTATTGCGCTGTATCTATTTTGCACTATTGTGCTGTACTTCTCTCTCATATATTTGTCTTTCTAAGTAGATCTAAATCTAGTTTTATGTTTCCTTCTTTATTTTTTCAGTTTTATTCTAAACTTTCCAATTACTGGTATATGGTCACTGTTGCAGTCTGCTCCAGATCTTGTTTTGACTGATTGTAATCCATTCCTAAATCTGTTGGGTACTAAAAGGTAGTCAATTTGATTGTCCTGGGCTTCTCCATACCCACAGACGTCTGAGGTGTTGTTTATACCAGATGTTTCATATAATCGTAACATGTGCTCTAGCATCATTCTAACATGATGCCACCTCTGTCATTCCTATTACCCAGTAACTCCTTTCCCTTGTCCGCTGCAGACGTTAGCATTGAAATCTCACAGGAGCAGTAACCCCGTGTCATTTGCACTGGTCATTTCTAGTTCATCATAAAATTTATCTATGTCCTCTGAAAAATGTTCTGTCGTTGATGCGTCTATCTACAGGGTGTTCAAGATAAATGCATCCCCATTGACAAATCCAAAGTTGCCAGTTAACCTATTGCGTTGTGTTATTTACTATTGAAACCGGTTCTGACTAGTTCGCCCTACGTCACATTTGTTCATCGCCCCTTCCCGCACTACAATTACATACCGTCACACAACCTTGACCTATACTACGTCATAACTGGACCTTCTCATTTTCATACATATATGCCAGATTAGCTCCATTTGCAGGCTGCTTTTATCTTGAACACCCTATATATAATTTTGATGTCCACATGTCGTCCCTTGAATTTCACTAATATGACCATATCTGCGATTGTTCATAATCCCTTTAACGCCTTTGATCACGCAGAATCTACTATTAGGCCTACCCATACCCCTCTGTCGTGTGTGTTCCATCCTGAGTAAATGGTCTTACACATGTCGAAGGGAATGGAAAGAACGAGCAGTAACATCTTAGGAGTAGGTGAAATGAGATGGATGGGTACTGGAGAGCTGCAATCAGACATTTGTTTTTAAATGTCTTAGAACACGTTGTACATGACAACCTGTAAAACACGTTGCGACAACTGTAAAATCTAGGGGAGACGAGACAGAGAGAGACAATTTTGGACAGACTGACTTCATGGCACGGAAGAGCGTCAACATCTGAGATGATAGCAAACGCGGACAGAGATTTGTGGAGATCCATGATCGCTTACGTCAGCCGGCACGGCATCTGATGATGATTATGAAGGCAATTGAGAGTTATCTGTCGTGTCAAAATGGCTGCGCCCAGCGTGAAAAGTTTTGTAAAAACATGTGAAGAGGTTAGTTTAATTATTACTTAATGTAAGACAATATTCAATATATGCAGCAAGTTTTATGTTAACGTATAACGAGGAGCATCAATTATCCTGCTGAGTATATCACTATATGAATGATAATATGAATAATATGCTTACAAGCTTTAGCATGTTCTTTCCTTTCTCGTTCGCTTGACTTGAAATATTGTCTATATAATATTATTATTAATTAATCAATGTTGTCTCTTGTATGAACTTCACTGTCTTTTGTAGCTCACACAGAGGTCCGTGTAGTTTTCTGTCGAGTGTTGTTTCGTTAGGTCACTGAGTTTTCCTCAGTGTATCATATTCGGGGCAGTCTTGAAGTATGAGCTCTGCATCTGGTGTGCCTGTCCAGTGATGTGAAACTGTAATACAGTATGTTAGTACTATGACAACAACTCAACTAACAACATGCTTTGGTCATGTTCTTGCTGTGGATACCCTCTCACTGTGGAATACCAGGAAATGAAACATAAATAATATGCTGATTTATTGACTCCATATTGACCACTTGTTAAAAGACAGCACACAACACACTCGTCTAACCTTGATCATCACTGGTGATCATGTATGCCCCACCTGTGGTAGGGATTCTGTTCTAGGATTGGACTCTACAGTCACCTCCGCCAGAGAGGTGCAGCAGTGCATGTCTGAGATTGTTGTCATCATCGCTTGCGATGGGACGCTATTACAATGGCTGAATTGCCAATCTTGAATTTTGTATACATTATTATCTGCAGAGTCGATTGTGTCCTGTTTTAAGGTGCAGAATGACAACTTGCCCATATTATAGTAATCGTCTTGTGTTGGTATTTGTGGCTTTCTGATTGATTTAATCATCCTTTTCTTTTGGTGGTAGGTAACTGGCACATCCAGTTGCTCTCCTGCAGCACCTTTCTTGGCCAATCGGTCTGCTGTTTCATTTCCTGGTATTTCACAGTGAGACGATATCACTGCAAAAACAAGCATGTTGTTAGTTGAGTTGTCAAGTTGTGAGAATATCGTAGTGCCTTTTTAATATTAATTAACATAGTAACAGTATTAACACTGCTATAAATAAAAAGCGTAGCAGAAATTGGATGTGCTGGCCTACTTGTATGTCACTAGGTGCATATAACTGGCACAAGAAGTGACAACGTACAATCGCTCAGATCACATTCAAATCACAGAGAGTAAAAGAGTGGTTGGTCGATATGGCCGGAGCGTTTGAAGAAGAAGAAATAAATGAATTTTCATTTTGTTCAATAAATAACTTTCAATTTCAATACGTATTGAGAATTTAAATTGCAACAAGACATAACTGAACTTATTATTATACGTTAATGGTTGAAAGTCTAATCATTAGACTAATATAAATATGATAGTATGTCCACATGACAATGTGTTGAATGAGCTCAATCATTGAGATCCCAATAAATGAATAATATGCAGATTATTGACTCATATTGACCACTTTTAACCATCTTTGTGATTTGATGTGATCGAGCCTAATAGCGGTTGTACATTGTGCATTATCGCACAAGCAGGCCAGCATCCATTCTGATATCTGCCACATGTGGTTGCGCCTGGTGTGGTAGGTTGACAGAAGTTCTGTGGTTTAATTTTCATCTAGGGTTGTTTTCAGACTTTCATGTTAATGGCTCTAACAAAAGGTAGTAGTCAGCATTATGCTATCAATATTGTCATGAAGTGTGATAGGGTATGTTTATATGACAAGGTAATACCGATATAGGGGAAGACTGAAGTAAAGCTATGTAGCAATGGTGAAACACGTAAAAACTAAGTACTTTAGTTATACAATAACAATACACAACAACGTTTCACCAAAAGACCTCTCTTGTGTCCTTTGTTTGATAAAGGCCTTTTGGTCAAAACGTTGCTCTGTATATTGTTTTTGTATTTTGTAAAACTACAGTACTTTGTTTTTAGTGTCTCGCCTCTATGACAAGGTAAGCCAGTCATGCTTTTGTTTTGGCTTTACTCTTCTCTGTTCGCTATTCAGCTGTCATAGAGCTGGTTACCACATGGTAATATTTTTTATACCAATGTTATATGTTTGGTATTGATAGTGTCTCATTCTGTTGTGTGCTGTGCATATCTGAAAATCAATGATACAATCCTGTCTGGACACCTAATGATAGATACCATTTAAAAAAATTTGGCTAAGGTTGTGTCTTCCAATTTTGATCACATAGTGGCTTTGGTAATTGGTTTGGTCACTTCATATTTTCTTCCTATGTTGTTTTGTCACAGTATACCATTTCTTGGAGTGAGTTTAATTGTTGACACCCCGTTTAACTGTGACACTCCTTTCCCAATCATTATCAATGTCTCAGAGCTCATTAGTGACGGACTCGACAATATCAAGAAGTCTTTGCTGATAACTAGGCCATTTTTAGAGGAGTATTTTCATTTTCTTTCTCAGAAAAACAGTCTGTGTTAATGTAATTGATGTCCCTACGCCCCAGTGGTTATCGGGGCCCAAAAAATGGTGTAAAGAATAGAACCACTGTTACCTGCGTCATAAGAGGCGACTAAGGAGGTTTAGCTGAAATCGGATGCACATGTCCTAAACGTGTAGAAGTCTATGCGTTTAGGGGCCTACCAAACCAATGTGCAACGTATACAGTTCTTGGCAAAGATCAAACATATCACAAAGAGTGATTAAAATTGGTCATAAAGAACGAATGCAAAGAAGAAGAAGATGATGTCCCTAAAGATATCAAATGATGACCAGTATTCTCTGATAGTAATTGTTACATATTTGCCAAATGTTAAAAATATACGTAGTGTATATTCTGGTTAGTGGGTTTCCATAAGTTTTTTTATAGTGAGAACTTTTGTGCTACTTTGTCATAGTTGTTGCAGTGCAGTGTACATGTTTGTGTTTTATTTTGTATACATTTGACAGAAACAAATCCAAGACTGAATCTGCTTTCTCATGACCGAGAGATCATGGCTTTATACATTCAGCCAAATGACTATCACACCCTGGCTCATGGGTTGAAAAATTGATGTAATTTTAGAAAACATGTAGAGAAACATTAACTTGAGATAACATTTTGAATGTGTGTCATGTGGTTAGGGACCAGTGCTATTGTTAATCTGCATCTTGAAAAAAAGGACCCATTTAGTATTACTAAATTTAAAAAAAATTAAACAACTGAAAACAGTATGGAATGAAACTGATAGGAAAACAAAGATCATAATACTAAGAGCATACATATTCACATGGGTGTGAAGCATGGACATTTAATAAGGCAGTGGAAAAACATATGTGCTTTTGAATATAAGTGTTACAGAAGAGTCCTTCGTATATTATGGACAGAGAAGAGAACAAATCTATCCAGAAAGAACTTAAAATCAAAGAAAATTGACTGATGTTACAAATAAAAAAGAGAATGCCATCATGTCCACCTGCTCGCAGTGGCACAGGCTAGTTGTGCCAATTTTAAATTTGTTGAACAAAAATGGAACAATTCTTTTTCATCTGAAGTAATAAAGTAGAGTTTAGATCCTGACTTTATTTAGCACTGATGCAGGAAGCAAATCATCTGTATTTAGAAAAATATCTTATTGCTGACTGATTGATTAATCATTGCACTTGGTGAGTCAAGTTCGACCTCGAGTTGGTTACCTGAGGCGCCTAAATTTGGGATTTTTTAAATTGAATAGAACCTAATGTTGACTTCCACCGCTATTTTCGTTGAAGACTATTACATAAATGGAGTTTTTAGGCTGAACATTGAATGCACGGCTCCTAACCTGTAGAAGTTAGCGGTTGGGCCTACAAACCAATGTGCAACGTATACACGTTCTTGGCAAGATCAAACATATCACAAAGAGTGATTAAAATTGGTCGAAAGAACGAACGCAAAGAATAAGAAGCACTTCGGTGAGTAATCACATGTGCTCCGGTATCTTTCTTACACAGGAAGATCTCAGTTGCAGTGCTCAAACTCTGTAGCACCGGCGAGGGTCTTCGATGTAATTTTGAAGATGGTGATAATATTTTTGTAGAAATTAAAAAAATAATCTTTTCTAATGAATTTGCCCGGCAGCGATTTTCCTCCTGCTCTTCTCGATTTGAACTACCTAACTATCTTATTACTATAAATGTGTAGTGTATAATGAAGTGTTACCTATTGATTAATCATTGAAGTGGCACAACGGGCCGCTGGACTCTGCTGGATTTGTTGAGACAGGGATTGGAGCACCTCACGACATGCCAATAGTGCTATGATGATAGTCCTCATATAACTGAAGTGTTATTGGTGATTTAAAAAAAAAATAAATTCTGACTGAGATTGTGTTTTGAATCAGGTTTTGTTGATAGCAACTCATGGAATTGAGGGTCAAAATTGGAATGTAGGTGTATGGGATAGCCGGACAGGCAATTTGCTACAGACTTACAAGAATGGTTCAGCAGCATCAAGATCTCTTTGCATCCTCGGTGGAGAGTGCCTAATGGCTGCGTCTCACACAAAACCAGTCATTCATGTCTGGTGTATGCTCATGCAGGTACCATTTTTCTTATTGTTATATGTTGATAGCGAGAATAAATTAATGTCACTTTCATCTCAATTTATTTTACGTAATAGTTTTTGCTAATTGGTTCATTGCTTATCTAAATAGCTGACCTGAATTTAAAACTTGCATTACATTGCAAAGATCTCTGGGAAGTCAAGTATTTTGACGTATTAGATAAGAGTATATAATACTCTAACATTCTATTTAACTGTTTTTAATTTTTCTGTGTGGGCATAAATGAAAAATCCTAACATGAACAAGCTCCGCGACTGCACTAGCGTGCAGCCTTCAAATTCCTCAGGCTCTCATCCCACCTGTCCCACACCGCTCTAAAAAGTGGTACTACAGGCAGATGTCTTTTGTATACATTTGACAGAAACAAATCCAAGACTGAATCTGCTTTCTCATGACCGAGAGATCATGGCTTTATACATTCAGCCAAATGACTATCACACCCTGGCTCATGGGTTGAAAAATTGATGTAATTTTAGAAAACATGTAGAGAAACATTAACTTGAGATAACATTTTGTATGTGTGTCATGTGGTTAGGGACCAGTGCTATTGTTAATCTGCATCTTGAAAAAAAGGACCCATTTAGTATTACTAAATTAAAAAAAATTAAACAACTGAAAACAGTATGGAACGAAACTAATAGGAAAACAAAGTTCAGAATACTAAGAGTATGGTGTTTATGTACATTTTCTCCATACTCCGTCAGCTTTCATTAAGCTTATGTTTATTTGGGATAACCTTAAGGGGAGTATGAATTTTGACTCTACTTACGTAAAGCTTGGGAGGGAGTTTCTGGAGGTTTTTTTTCATACTAGGAAAAATCTCAAATGTTCTCAGTTCATTGCTGTTGCAATGCTATGAGGTATGATTACTATACTGATTCCCTTCGCCCGTGTGTTGCCAGGGCCTGCAAGAGGAGCAAAGAATAGTAACACTGGGACCTACAAGGCATGTAGTAAGAGGTGACTAAGGTAGGGGCCTAGGAAGCTACCCGGCCCGTCTGCCCAGCGTGTTCGTAGCGCGTTGGACTACGGGTGACTATCCCTCTGTGTGTGCGGGTTCAATTCGCGGGATGGCAGAAAAAGCCACAGATTCCCAGATTTACGGTGTTTGTGGCACCGAACCGAAGTGTTACGATGTCCATGGCACCGAGCCGAAGAGCTGAAAAGCTCAAGTGCTTCTGGATTGGAAAAAAAGGAAGCTACCTAGTAAATAAAAAGCGCTGCAGAAATATAATGTGCTGGCCTACTTGTAGGCGCACAACTGGCACAATGTACAATCGCTGTTAGGCTCGGATCACATACAAATCACAGAGGGGTTAACAAGTGGTCATTATGGAGCATTAGAAGAAAATTCCCTTAAGCGTATATGTTTTCATGCTTGCAAAAACAGTCTCAGTTATAAGTAGGTTTAATAGACCAAAAACAAAGGGAATGGGCAGACTTTTTTTCTATTTGACAGGTTTACCTTTGCCAGAGTTTATATAATAATTTTTAAACAAGACATATCTTCAGACTGAATCCTTTTGTTTATTTAATAAGGGGCAGAAGCACCGCAAGTTGATATGTGGTGGCAAGGTGTCATGTTTGACCGCAACTCCAGATGGTAACTATATTGCTGCTGGTATTGAAGACAAAATCCACATATGGCAGGTTTGTAGTACATTTTATATATATATGTTTACTGACCGTATGGTGGCGGGGCCCGTAAGGGAAGCAATAAATAGTATCACTGCAACCTACAAGACAAGAGGTGACTGAGGTAGGGGCCTAGGGAAGCTATCCTAGTAAATAAAAAGCGTTGCAGAAATTGGATGTGAGGGTTTACTTGTAGGTGCATTACTGGCACAATGTACAATCGCTCTTAGACTCAGATCACATAAAATTCACATCAAGTGGTTAACAAGTCGTTGATTTGGAGTGTTTGAAGAAGAAGAAGCCAATATTCATATCTTTTCCTTTTTTTTTTAAAGTGCTGCGTACTCTAGTTGCTTTTTTGTGGGGGGAGGCTCTCTTTATCTAATTTGATTTGATTGTTAGTTTTCCATTATTTTTGTTTGTTTTGTAGATTAGCACAGGAGAGCTGTTCAGTGTTCTGTCTTACAACAGTGTAGAACTCACATGTCTCAAGTTTTCTCCCTCTGGACAACATCTGGTGTCAGGTTACAGGGATGGTACATTGGCAGTTTGGGAACTACAAGAGTAAGTCATTCTCATTTTGTGACAAACTCAAGTTTAAAACTACAAACAGATGCTAGACATCTGTAAAGACATCTAGTAAAAATTTTCAGGAAACATGTTTGCCTCATTCTAAAAAAAAATGTTTCCAGAGAACTTCACACACCTGTCTATCATTTGTTTATTGATTATATTATTTTCACTTCAGTACGTCCTCCGAGTTCTTGTAATTATCATCCCTAAACTATGAACTCACACTGTCTTTCTAAACAATCTGTTTGAATGTTGATTGATTGATAGGACCATCATCATTGTACTTCAGTTAGTAACCATATGTGCTCCAATCTCTTTCTTACAAAGGAAGATCTCAGCTGCAGTGCACAAAGTCTGTAGCACCTTGTGGGTCTCCGATGTAATTTTGAAGATGGTCAAGATATGTTTGAATGTGATGTATTCCATGTTTTCTGTTTGATCAAATTAAGCCGCACACTTTCTTACATACTTATCTTATGTTTATTTACTAGCAATGATTCCAGCAAACACTATTGGGCAGCAAAGAATGTGTCCTCTATGTACAACCAAGTTATTTAGTAATATATTTTTAATGGATCAATTGTGCGACAGTGAGCCTCTGAAGCCATCAGCATTCATACCATTCAACAAAAGTTAGGGGGTACTGAGAATCTATTTGTGGAGAGCTGTGGCTAATAGTCAATTGAATATGTTATCTGATGAGATCATAATACATCAACAGAACTACCAAGTTATTGACCCGTAGGAAACGTAGAAAAGAGACAAGACCAAATACACCATAATGAACTGTGGAGACCGAGTTAAACACAATTCATGGGGAATATTACTGGATGGAGACAATAAAGTTGAGAGTATGTTAGTGTTCTTCAATGATTGCTTCCATGGATGAAGGCCAAGGGCTGAAGGAATATTTTGAGACTGGCAATTACTTAAGATCTGGCAGCAGCTAAACATCCATTTAAAATGGTAGGGGATATGTCACTGTAGCAAAGTGGTTAAATGTTTGTCTTGCTTTCTGAAGGTCATAGGTTTTTTTTTTTTTTTTTTTTTCTTCTTTCGTCCGCTTTCAACTCAGACGAAGTTTCATCTCTGAAACTGATTTTTGCGTGAAAATCTGTTTTTCCAATTTCTTACATTGGCAGCAGGTGACATTGTAAATTACTTTACACTGGCAGCCGTGTGCTCAATGTACTGTATAGTATTCCTCGCCATACAGGCAGATTTTCTCCGACTTCAGAGGTACTCACGTTATCGTCCTGAGTAAGACCAGGGACTCAAACAAATGCCGGACAGTAGATTCGAACCCGAGCTATGAGGCGTCTCACAGCTAGCAGGCCGAGCTACTATCAACTACTCTAGGCAGTCCCCGGTCATAGGTTTAAATCCAGACCTCATTGTTCTTCTCATAAGTACATTTTTTCTTGAAGATTCCATAAGATTGTTGCAGGAGCTACAGCGTTTACGCTTTTTGCAATACTCTTGGTGGGTGGAGTGCTATTTCTGCTTAAAGGTACCAAGCATATGGGGTAACCCGGTGCTGGGAAGTCAATCCTTCTCCTGTATACTTCTTTAGACGTCATTTAAAATGTAGCGGTACATAAATTATCACTGGGAGTATACATGGTTCTTAGATAGGGTTTTACTGCTGCTTTGTAGTTTGATTGGGGGACAATCAAAGGCTAGTGGAGCAAACCGTACACAAAACGACCGGTTGGCTGGGTAGATGGCGCTCATAAGCCTGGGAGGGCAGAGGCCGTCTAAGGGTCGCTGCCCTGAAAGAAAATAGCAGCCTGCTGCTTTGTGGGTTTTGGCTGGGGACAGCGGAAGGCTAACGGAGAGCGAACCCAGTAAACGCTGGTCGAAACCGAACACACCACCGAAGGATAAGGACTTGAGCTCCAATTGGCGCCCGAGTGGTTACCGGAGCCCAAATTTGGGGTGTAAAGAATAGAACCACTGTTACCTGCCATGCATGTCGTAAGAGGCGACTAAGGAGGTTTGGCTGAAATCGGATGCACATGTCCTAAACTTGTAGAAATCTATGCATTTAGGGGCCTACCAAACCAATGTGCAACGTATACACATTCTTGGCAAAGATCAAAATATCACAAAGAGTGATTAAAATTGGTCATAAAGAACGAACGCAAAGAAGAAGAAGAAGCTCCAATTGGTACTGAAGGCTGTGACATACATCCCATTCTGATGTTGGGGAGAGAAACTTGTTTCTTAAAGATTAAAAATATTTTCTTTTCTTTATACATGACCAATGCTTAATGACACATTTGATAAATATCTGGTGCTGATAATTCACTGTTATATCCCTTAGTGTGCTTTTCTTGGATCCAATGTGTGTAAGTGACCACAGTCCTGTCAACACATTTCTTGGCCATGCAGGGGAGATAACTGATTTGCACATCACTTTGTCTAACAAAGTTGCATCTGCATCACAAGATTTTACAGTTCGGGTAATTGATATTTTGTAATAAGAGAAAGTATTTATACATTGTTATAGATGTCAATTTTGTAATAAGAGAAAGTATTTATACATTGTTATAGTTGTTATAGATGTCAATTTTGTAATAAGAGAAAGTATTTATACATTGTTATAGATGTCAATTTTGTAATAAGAGAAAGTATTTATACATTGTTATAGTTGTTATAGATGTCAATTTTGTAATAAGAGAAAGTATTTATACATTGTTATAGATGTCAATTTTGTAATAAGAGAAAGTATTTATACATTGTTATAGATGTCATTATGTTCTTCTCATGCTATTATCTAAACCACAACATATATGTGAGTTACTGCAAATCATAGACACCCAATGCACAAGAAATAAACTACTTGGATTCTCCGAAAGGAGTTAATTCTTATTTTTCATGTTTGTTGGCCTACACGCTCTGATATAACCAATAAAAGGTTCGCCTTAGGTTGAAAGGGCATGCCTCGGCTTAAAGAGGCTTTAATCCCCTACTAAACAAACAATACAAACAATATTAAGGGCACAAGAATCAATTCCATCGGCCCAAGCTGAGAGAACAATTGACCACAGTGATGACCTTACGGAATGGGGAAGCATGCATCCTCATTAATGGCAGACTTCCACAATGTTATCATTACTCTTGGAAGGAAATATAGAGATTAGGGCAAAATGAAAGCTGAACTCGCAATGAAGCAGCTGATAGGAGGTAAAGCAAAGGATGATGTTGTTATTGTTTATACAGCTGGATCTGATGGAAAGAAGAAGGATGAAATTTGCGATGTACAATAAGGATGCAACAGATGAAATCAAAGTTAAAGAAGAATATGTATTAAAAGACAAGGCCTTGTTGGGAAAACGCTAGTGTTTATCGTCACTGTTTATGTATTTAAAACATAGTACTTGTTGTACGGTTTCACATTAAGAAGACAAGGGCATGAAAGAGCTATTAGAAAGACAAAACATAGACGATCAATTAACTGAAGAAAGGAAAGGCAGCTAAGATTGAAACAGTAAAATGATCTACAATACACTAAAACAACTAACTGGAACTTTTGTTTCAAAGGGTGTCCCTCCTCTTAACTCCCCTTGAAGTGTAATGCATCAACAAATTTCCTCCAACCAGATCTGTCTTGGGCAAGCCAGCATAGTTCATTTCAGATCTTTCCCACCTCTTCTCTGTGTACAGTTCATCACCATGTCTCTATAGGTCATCCCCTACATCTCTTGCCTCCTGGATTATATTTCAAAGTCACATATGGGTGTCTGGTCTTCTACATTATTAATATATGTCCCAACCACTTTCATCCCCTACTTTTATTTCCTCTTGATATTCCTGATGCTTGTGCGCTGAGTGAGCTGAGTATTTGGTATTCTCTGATCCTAACAAATTCGCGTAGAATTCTTCTGAGACACCTTCCCTCAAAATCTCTTATGCCACTGTCTGTCTTGGTACTTGTTTTACATATCTCTGATCCATACAGTAGGACTGAGTGCACATTTGATTTGTATATATTGTTTTGTTTGTGTCCTGTAAGCTGATGATCTCTGTTTTGTTCAGTGATCTGAATATTGCAGCTGCCATTTCAATTCTTGCGTTGATTTCTTTTCCTACATTCCCACCTATGGTTACACAGTTGCCTAAATATTTGAATTCTTCTAATTCTTTTACCTTGTTCAATGATCTAATTGGAATAATTGTTAAGATGACCCTATTATAAGTAATGACCAAGACTTTTTACTCAATCATTATCAATAGAAAACCAAGTAGTAATGGATACATCCCTGAGAGAACAAACTGGTTTTATACCTGGGACGAGCTGCTAAGACCAAATAATTATCTTAAGACTTATCTTGGAGAAATATTTTGAGAAGCAACAACCTCTTATCTTAAATTTCATTGATTTCAAAAAAGCCTACACAGAATCTCTGTGTGGAATATGCTGTGCTTGTATGGATTACTGACCAAAGTAATAAATATTATCAAAAGCTTGTATGATGGTTCATGTATAGTCAGCACCGAAAATGACCAAAGCAACTGGTTTATAGTTGAAACTGGAGTAATGCAAGTTTCTATTGAAACTCGCCTATTGTTTGGAGTGGCCATTGACTGGTTGTTGAAAAAAATGTTGCTAAGGGAAACTGGCATCAATTTTGGGGAAACAAGCAACTAGAAGATTTGGATTTTGCAGATGATATTGATCTGTTAATTAAGTAAATTCAACCAAGATATGCAGAAAAAACAGACAACCTGTCATCCATAGCATCAAAAGTTGGACCACATATAAACTGTGATAAGACAAATATAATGAAGATACCTATGACAAGTAATGCAGATATCACCCTGGAATCCAAAATGATAAAAATAACAGAGCAGTTCACCTATTTGGGTAGCAATTTTGATTGCAGTGGAAATATTTAAAAAGAAATTATGCTACGAATTGTCAAAGAAACCTCAATTTTTCTATGGTCTAAATAAAATCTGGAGCACCAAGTTATATAGTTTAAAAAACTAAATTACAAATTTTGCAATTTCAATGTTGTATCAATCCTAACATATGTCAGCGAGAGTTGGAAAATGACTAAAGATATAGAAAGTAAGTTGAATGCATTTGAAAATAGATGTCTGTGAAAAATAATGTGCATAAAATGGGACGAATTCAGAAGTGATAAAATCAGAGAAATATCTGGGGAACCAGTAGTAACAAGTGTTATAAGTAAGAGAAGATGGAGATATTTTGGGCATACTGTGAGAAGAAATGATCAATCACAAAGCATACATTGAAGTGGGAGGCAAAGGGTTCAATAAGGAAAAGACATCATAGGGAAACCCTGAAATAAACTTTACTGGGTGACGCAAGATATATCTGACTCATTTTCATAGAGGAGGTTGAACGAGTTGCTCAGGATAGATCGACATGGAGAAACTGCTTACAGATCCTATGTAAGGTATAATGGTACAAGAGGAATACAATACAACAATGGCAAGCCAAAATATATACTAAAACTAGACACTGGTCTTAGGAAAGCAAACATTCACACAAAAAATCAGCCAGGAGCGACATAACTACGCCTGAATTCATAGTGCGCGAGCAGGGTAAAAAAAAAAATCATCATCAAATAGCTTGTCCTGAGCAAAACTTTGCCATCCCAACCGTTATTATTAGTTTAGCATTGTTGAAATAGTCTGCCATTGCTTTCTGGGGACATACTTCAGAGAGCCATTGCTCTTACGAGATCCTCTACCCAACATAGTCGTGCCATTGCTTTCTTTTCCTGGACCATACGGGACTACATTTTTGACGACTCATCATGTCCGTAGCCATTGTCTCTATTACAGAGATTCCTCCCCTGCTCTTACACCGCTCAGTGAGTTTTGAGACCATAACCATTGACACTCATCCATTGTCATTTGCTCTCTCACTCACCCACAACCTGCTCCCATGACTTCCACGTGACCCTGCTGGGGGCTAAACGGGTACTTCACCCTGCCCAAGGGTGTCCGTAGACTAGTGGAGAGAAGGAGTAGCCTTACATCTCCTTTGATAGAAGTTTACCTCTACCCTGCTACTACTACTCAAACTAAATATTCATTTAAACATCATACAAGTGTGTGTTACTACCTATTTCTAGTCATTTTTCAATACTTCCTTTTTAACTGATGTGTTAATCTTATCTTACAAGTTATGGAATTTACTGTCTAAAGAAGAGTTGAAAATGTTTGAGCTGGGAGCACCTATTACCTCTGTTGTAATGGATCATTCTGAACTTGCCTTGTATGCAGGAGATATCAGTGGAAATGTTTACTGTATTGATCTTCATTATCAGGTATGAAATACTGCTAGTCTTTTTATGGTGTCTGTAATAGTTAGCTACTTTGAAATATACATTTTGTGCTTTTTTGCTAACAAAATTATAGTTGCAATTTTAGTATGTAAAACGCCTTAGTGTTTACCGGGGCCCAAATTGGGGTGTAAAGAATAGAACCACTGTTACTTGCCACGCATGTCGTAAGAGGCGACTAAGGAGGTTTGGCTGAAATTGGATGCACATGTCTTAAACATGTAGAAGTCTATGCGTTTAGAGGCCTACCAAACCAATGTGCAACGTATCACGTTCTTGGCAAAGATCAAACATATCACAGTGATTAAAATTGGTCATAAAGAACGAACGCAAGAAGAAGAACACATTTTTGTCTCAGTTTAGCAGTTGAGGTATCTCTTAGTCACATGTTGACCAAGATATTTAAATATTCGACATGTGATTTTTTTCTTTCTTAGTTTGAAGCTAGTACCACTCTTCATGTTTTGGGCATTACTTATTAGTATCATAATATTTTATTCTGTGTTTGATAGCTGGAAAGTTACGTAATAAATTGAGTCTAGATATATGAACTAGGCCATGTTTTTGTTGTTGATGTAGAGAGTTGTTGAAACAACTCAGTTAATTGTTACTTTTTATTGAGTGTGTAGGATTTGTTTACATATACTTTTATCGAGGCAAAGCTTTATTTTGTTCAAGCCAGTGTATGATTCTTGATGATCCCTCATTTGCAACTGTTATTTGGTGCGTATGTTTCCTGAGAACTTGACATACCTGTTTAACATTTATTTTATTATACAGGGTGTTCAAGATAATTGCAGCCCGTGAATGGAGCTAATCTGGCATATATGTATGAAAATGAGAAGGTTCAGTTATGACGTAGTATAGGTTAAGGTTGTGTGACGGTGTGTAATTGTAGTGCGGGAAGGGGCGATGAACAAATGTGACGTAGGACGAGCTAGTCAGAACCGGTTTAAATAGTAAATAAACACAACTCAATTTGTACCTGGCAACTTTCGAATTGTCAATGGGGCTGCAATTATCTTGAACACCCTGTATATATAAACAAATAAATGATGACTTGTAGAGCCTGTGCTTGTTGGCTGTCAGTGTGGAAATGTCAAGCTGATGTATTTATTTTTCAGGTGACAGAGAGATCAGTTCATATTGACACTCGTGAAACCTCTGCAGGATTTACTTGTTTGAAAGCACATGTGTAAGTCAATTGTTTTTTGTGACTGTCATCTACGTTCATTGGTAATAAGCACACATGGTCAAGACTTTTCTGTGGAATATGTTAATATGCTATTAAAAAAGAAATTAAAGAACCATTTTCATACACGGTTCTATATTCTGGAGCATGGTGTTATGTTCATATTTTTCTTTGACCTACGATAAAAGATGTCTGATGTTGTCAACATAACATCAGCCAGCCCTTACTTCTCAGTGTTTCTCTGGTAAAGAGTTGTTGCTGTGTTGAGCTGAGAAGTGTTGTGGTCGAAATAATCCCTCTCCAACTGTGGAATTTGATCCTGGGACCACACATATCTATGAAGGTTGATGGGAGTCTCTTGTTTTTTTTCAGATCCAGAAGCACTTCAGCTTTTCAGCTCATCGGCTCGGTGCCATGGACATCGTAACCCTTGGTGCCATGATCACTGTAAATCTGGAGAACCTGTGGCTTTTCTGCCAGCTTGCAGAATTGAACCGCACTCACATGGGGGCTTGTCACCCGTCATCCACTGCGCTACGAACACGCTGGGCAGGTGGGCAGTCTCTACTGTTAAGCCATTGCCTTGTGTTCTGTAGGTAGTGGTTCGAATCCGGACAATGTCATTCTGTTCACGAATGTACATTTTTCCAAAGATCTCTAGGAGTGTTGCTGAAGCTATGAAGTTCCCGCTTTGGGCAATACTCTCGACATGGGGTGTGCCATTTCTGCGGAGATGGACCGAGCCACATGGGGTAAAACTTTGTGCAATGAACTCAATCCTTAATCTTTAAACCTTTTTTGATTTAGATCTACGAAGCAAGTGCACAAACCACTATGCTGCCCCACCTTTTTTATTTAGATCTATGAAGCAAGTGCACAAACCACTATGCAACCCCACCTTTAATTATTTTACTGTAATAATTATATATTTACGAACGAGGAACTTGGAGAAAGAACTAAGCAGATACCAGTGGAGAAATAGCTAAGAAAGAGACGCTGGCGATGGATAGGACATACATTGATAAAACCGACCGGAAGCATTGCAAGACAGGCACTGTTTTGGAACCTGCAGGGAAAGAAGAGTAAGGGAAGGCCTAGACAGATTCGGAGAAGAGACCTAGAGGCTGATATTAAAAGGATAGGTAAAACATGGAAAGAATTGGAAGGGATGGCAAGAGAGAAGGGCTGGAAGAAGTTTGTTGAAGACGGTGCTCCGTTGGGAGTTGAAAGGTGAAGAAGAAGAATTATGTATTGTATTGTTCATTATGAATGTTTTGTGGACAATATGCATACATCTTCTTCTAGAGCAGATTACCTTTTTTCAGATGTTATTTCCTTGTTAGTATCATTTATATCTCACTGATGGGTTTCTGCTGTGTTCAGAGAAATCTTCTTCTGCATTCTCACTAGATTGGGATTTCGGATTCTCTAATAAAGGCAGCCGTCTGCCTCAGATTATCAGCCACGCCATACAGTTTGTCTTGGACGCTGGTGTAAGTGGGCCACCTCTTTCTTCTCAATTCTGCATACTGGGGTCAGTTCTGTAGGATATAATTCCTATGATTTCTGCTTCCCGTTGTGCCGACTCTTCCAGCAGTAAGTTTTGGCCAATCTCATGATTGTGGGTCTGACATTCTTACTGCGTGGCTAAATCTCCGATGCAGATTGGCGACCGTAGAATCCGTTATCCCATTCCTCATTGTGAGAGGTCGTTGCTCCATGTTATGCGCCTTACGGCCTGGTGCATCTGTTTTCTGCAAGCATTTGTTTCGGTTAGCATTCTAGCGGACACATGCATCCAATTTCAGCTAAACCTCCTTAGCCGCCTCTTATGACATGCGTGGCAGGTAACAGTGGTTCTATTCTTACATCCCAAATTTGGGCCCCAATAACCACTTGGGCGTGTTGAGAGAAATAAGATTTGTGATATTTTTGCTAGTGAAGGGGCATGATTGTTTCAGAGCAGAGGGGAACTTTTAAGATTACCTCTTCCAGAATGAGAATGAAGATTGAGTCAGCTCTCTGCTGGTTTTCTAGGACCAAGCTAAATAGGGCTGCTATTGTGAGACTCTTATTCCCAAGGTACAAAAACAGTTTGCTCTATCATTGGTGAATGGCAGATATAGTGACCATAAGTCTTTATGGTTGTGTAAAAATATATTTCTGGGCGCACAAATGCTTATGTTAATGAATGATCTTAGATGATGGTTTCTTCCCGTGTGTACCGGGCACGCAAGGAAGCAAAGAATAGTATCACTGCAACCTACAAGGCATATCGTAAGAGGCGACTGATGTAGGAACTAGGGACGCTACCCTAGTAAATAAAAAGCATTGCAGAAATCAGATGTCCTAGTCTACTTGTAGGCGATAACTGGCAAAACGCACGATCACTCTTAGGCTCAGATCACATACAAATCACACAGAGTGGTTAACAAGTGATCGATGTGGAGTGTTCGAAGAAGAAGAAGATGATGGTTTCACAGATGCTTAGAATGGGACAATTTGATCTGAATACAGGTGGCATATGTCCAAACTTTCCACCTTCTATACATCTTGTCTCCAAAAGATCTTACATGTGTTCAGACCAAGAACTATCTCTAACCAGGAGCCCTCTGATCTTGAAAAGACTAGACCTTTCTTGACTACAGGATTGAAGTTTTAGCAAGACCACAAAACCGACTGCAGAAGTAATCAGGAACTGCTTACACAGACTCAGCAAGAGAATATGAACATCATCCAAAAGAAACGCTGGGATAGATCTGCTCTGTGTTATGCAGGGAGACTAGCTCTGTCTTGAAAACTGCACTGATATGGATGCCAGAGGGCAAACGAAAATGAGGAAGGCCTAAAACCATCTGGAGGAGAATAGTAGAACAGGTGCACAGCCACCCGAGTGGTTACCGGGCCCAAATTTGGGGTGTAAAGAATAGAACCACTGTTACCTGCCACGCATGTCGAAGAGGCGACTAAGGAGGTTTGGCTGAAATCGGATGCACATGTCCTAAGCGGTAGAAATCTATGCATTTAGGGGCCTACCAAACTAATGTGCAACGATACACGTTCTTGGCAAAGATCAAACATATCACAAAGAGGGATTAAAATTGGTCGAAAGAACAAACGCAAAAAGAAGAAGGAGGTGCACAGCAGGTGATAAGAAAAAGCAAGATTTCACGCAACAATCAGTCAGAGGCACCACAATAACATCTAAATTCATTTCAGGCAACCCCCCCAAAAATGCAGGATTTTGTTGACACTAAATGGCATGACACATTGTTGAAAACTATATTTAAAGAGACATTTGAACATTGCATAATGACAAGAAAGTGTATAGATGTTATTATCATGTAAGATTCAATCAACATTTCCTGTTATCTTTTCTGAATGTTATAATATCTGGTATAGATATTCACAATTAGTGTGATACTAGGCAGATACAGGGCATTGTTTCAGTTATTGTTATATTAAGAGAGACACAATCTTTCTCCTGATATTATGTTGTCAGTTCCAAACCTGGACGTTGCCATCAGCAGACAGAAGAAAACTAGTCATGACAGAGATGAAGTGTCTATGTAGACGCTAGGGTATCAAGAAAAGATCAGCTTCGGAATGAAGATATCAGGAAAATGGGGTAAATCAGTACTGAACTTCATAAAAAACAAACAAATTAAATGGTGCCACCACATAATAAAAAGTACCATTAGACAGTGCACCTCTAAGAACAAAGCTACTCAGATACAGTGGATTCAAGGTAAAATGGTCATCCAAGCAAAAGGTGGACCACATAAATAACAGATCAGAAAGACATCATGTACAAAGAGTACACAAGAGCCTTTTCTAGAATCCTGACACTCTAAGGTAAAACAGTATTAGAGAAAGAAGCGTCAGAGTGGTTACCGGGGCCAAATTTGGGGTGTAAAGAATAGAACCACTGTTACCTGCCACACATGTTGTAAGAGGCAACTAAGGAGGTTTGGCTGAAATCGGATGCACGTGTCCTAAACGGTAGAAATCTATGCATTTAGGGCCTACCAAACCAATGTGCAACGATACACGTTTGGCAAAGATGAAACATATCACAAAGAGTGTTTAAAATTGGTCGTAAAGAACGAATGCAAAGAAGAAGAAGAGAAAGAAGATTGTTCATGATATCACACATTTCTGATCTTGTTATTTGTTACCAATTTCTTAGGTCTGCTGTGACACATATGCATCTGATGCGGGACCAGTCAAAACTTGTCACTGCCTCCAGTGACAAAACTGTGAAAATCTGGACCATGATGTCATCTGTTGCACCTCTCACAATTACTCTCAATGGTATTTATGTTGAATGTTTCTTGTTTGTTGTTGTAGTTAATAGTTATTTTCTCAGATTTCAGTCATGTAGATCAAACACTGCAATATATGAATGTACTGTTCTATATATTTTACTGCCCTTTTAAAACCAAAACAAACCTAAACAAGACCAATGTAAACCGCACATAAGCATCTGCAACCATGATTTTGAGTTCAGAAATCGCCGAGTGGTTACGGGCCCAAATTTGGGGCGAAAGAATAGAACCACTGTTACTTGCCATGCATGTCGTAAGAGGCAACTAAGGAGGTTTGGCTGAAATCGATGCACATGTCCTAAACGGTAGAAATATATGCTTAGGGGCCTACCAAACCAATGTGCAACGTATACACGTTTGGCAAAGATCAAACATATCACAAAGAGTGATTAAAATTGGACGCAAAGAAGAAGAAGAGATTGTCTATTTTTGCACATAGATGCGATGAATATACACATAAGTAGCACACACACAAACTCATTTTTCTCTCCCTAATTATTTCTTTGTTTGGATGTTAATACTTGTCCCATATTGTTAAATCTACCATAGTCTTAAAGTTACCATAGTAAATAAAAAGCATTGCAGAAATTGGATGTGCTGGCCTACTTGTAGGCGCATAACTGGCCTAGTGTACAATCACTCTTAGGCTCAGATCACATAAAAATCACACAAAGTGGTTAACAAGTGGTCGATATGGTGCGTTAGAAGAAGAATATACTGTTAAATGCTGCTCACTATTAGTACATATGCTCATATTTTGCTCTCATTATTTATTCTTATCTGTTAATAGAAAGAGTAAGTAACCTGATGGTGATTGCTACACCACAAGCCCTGGTGACTCCAGAACAAAAACCAAGAGTGTTGATTGGAAACTTAAAGCGCCACTTACATGGCACAGATGGAGAAGATAAATGTGGCAATATTTTTCTAGACAACCCAGTTTGTCAGAAGGTAAATGTTACTTTCAATGAGATACTTGTAAATGATGTAGTTGTGTTTTTAATCAGGTTGTGTATGTAAGATATTGTATGTCTTAGAAGAGCTGCATGTGTGATAATAAAAGACAAAATTAGAAATGAAGAAATCAGATGAAGACTGGATGTGAAACCAGTCATGCAATTCATAAAAGAGCCACAGATTAAATGGTTTGGACACCTGACAAGAATGTCCTGGTATCATCTACCACAGAGAACCACACAGAAAAAGTATGAGCACAGAGCAAGAGGAAGACCACACAAAAGATGTAGGGATGGCATCAAGAGCAGCCTTAAGAATATGAATAACAGCTTACAAAGTGTATTAGAACGAGCACATACAAGATTTAAGGGACTGATCATTTTTTTAGTGCAGAAACATTGAAACAATTTTAATTTAAAAAATGCTGATGTATTGGACATGAAGAGAACACTTTATATGTGTAGCATTTCTTTCAATCAATCAAGGGCTATGTCTATCGGAGTAGGAGATCATGTCCCTTTACAACTCCCTGTTTGCAGTTCATCAGTTCTGACGATGGCCTCTTTCTGTACCATGATGTCAGACCACCCAATATCTTCTCCCTATGTCTTCCATGATATCTCCTTCCCTTTATTTCACCTGTTCTCACCAAATGTTACAGACCTGCTCATTATATGCCCTGAGAACATTGATTGCCCGATTCTTATTCTTTTGATCATGTTTCTTTACGAGGGACAAAATATAAACAAAGAAAAAGCTAAGAATATTCATTTTGGTCTAATTAAAAAAATGTATTACAATATAAAGTATTTGAGCAGTTAACAAGTTTATAAAGTTGTACCAAAAACCAACATGGAGCTAATTGTAACAAGCTTTTTGCCATGTACATTATTTATATGCACAGTAAATTAAGGAAGATTTAAAAAAAATTATATTTTGGACAAGATTTTTTCCTTGTCCCTTTATTGCCTAGCTTTTCTTTACAGGCAGTTATTCTGTCAGTTTTGTTTGTTAGCTTGACCTACAAGTGAAATCTTGTTTTTATATAGATCCCGAAACTGAGCAGTCTGTCAAAGATTTTCAGAGAAAATAATTCTGGGACAGAGATTCCTGAGGTTTGTATTGTTTGTATATTTGAAATATTTATGTTCTTTGTATCCGGGAGCAAGGGTGTATTTTTGCATATGGATATAGGATTTTTGAAATTCCTGGTCAACCTATGATGAGCTGAGGAAAGGAACAAACACTGAAATGAAAGACAATTGAACTCTTTCCATGCTTTAAGCCGCACACTGCGCCACGGCGAAGTCCGTGCACGCTATTAGCAGCACACTGCGCCATAGAGTTGCTTCCTTATAAGAAGTCTTTCTAGTTTTACTTCTACTGTTTTACTTCTACTGTTTTTACTACTACTGTTTTTACTACTACTTTTCAACCTTGTTATTCTATTAGGTTGTCCAGTTTTCTTCAATTTAGTATATAATAATATATATATGTTTATTTATTGAAGAGTAGTTGATGTTTTTTTAAACCTCCTTGAATTAACTGCTCAAAATTGAGGAAATAACTCCGTGGAAAGAGTTAATAGACCTCCTTATACACTGATAGGTAGACTTTAAAATTTAAATATTATGTTATGTGATTGAAGTCATGACACATTGGGCATTCCTATTCGTGCTCTGTCCGCAGCTGCAGCAGCCATCCCAAAGTCCATTTGCTCACTGTACCCATGAGAAGTTGATTAGTATATCTTCTCTCTACCATGAAGATGACACTGTCTGGCATGTCCAAACACCTAATTCTTGAACTTGTTCCAGTTTTCTGAGACTTGCCCATGTCGCATAAATGAGAGCGTACGGCATTGATGATATCGGTTCTGTCCATACTTCTGCCCATTTGAGTCGGGGCAAGAAAGTCAGCATGCTCAGTACCTTGCACTCCAGGTGTGTACAGGTGTGTACAGCCAAATCATTTTCTTGAGATGTGATCACTGAATGCTGTTCTCCCTTCCATGTGCAGACTTCCAGATTCAATCATTTGAAACATATTCATCGAGTCTTATATGATAATCATATGGGTTACATGTTGCTCAGCCACCATGACAGAGCCCTGGAGGCAGCGATAATCTCCATAGTCATGCTCGATGTCATTATCTTGAAAGCACCACAGTCTTCATGAAGTGTAGTTTTTAATCTTAATCATAATTTTAATCTTTTCACACAGCCTGCTTGTTCATCCAATTTTTTGTAAAATAAAATTACCAACCAAGAAATGCTTTCTTGAATCAACCAAGATACATGAAATATACACCATAGTAACTAACAGACAGTGGAAATGTGGTGAACTTGTGCATGCATGTTCTAATCACTTTGTAAACTGTTATTCCTTTTTTTAGGGCTGTTCTTGATGCCGTCGCTCTATCTGTTGCGTGGT
This sequence comes from Arion vulgaris, assembly GCA_020796225.1. NCBI lineage: Eukaryota > Metazoa > Mollusca > Gastropoda > Stylommatophora > Arionidae > Arion > Arion vulgaris. Next base: position 13,882,312 of record CM036769.1, read on the forward strand.
CTTGCTCTGTACTCGTTATACTTTTTCTGTGTGGCTCTCTGTGGTAGACAATATGGAGAGATCGGAGCACTTATGGACTAATTTGTTCGACTTGCAGTGATGGTGATCCGACGACTAAACTAAAAACTAAACTAGATTGGGATTTCAGATTCTCTAATGAAGGCAGCCGTCTGCCTCAGATTATCAGACACACCATACAGTTTGTCTTGGACGCTAGTGTAAGTTGGCCACCTCTTTCTTCTCAAGTTTACATACTGGGGGCAGTTCTGTAGGATATAATTCATATGATTTCTGCTTCCCGTTTGTGCTGACCTCTTCCCGCAGTAAATTTTGGCCACCCTCGTGATGGTAGGTCTCACATTCTTACTGCATGGCTAAATCTCCCAGGCAGATTGGCGACCGTAGAATCCGTTATCCCATTCCTCATTGTGAGAGGTCGTTGCACTATGTTATATGCCTTACGGCCTGGTGCATCCGTTTTCTGCAAGCATTTGTTTCGGTTAGCATTCCCTAGTGGACACATGCATCCGACTTCAACCAAACCTCCTTAGTCGCCTCTTACGACATGCGTGGCAGGTAACAGTGGTTCTATTCTTTACACCCAAATTTGGGCCTCGGTAACCACTCGGGCGCGATATTGTCTATAGAGAGATATTCACTTAGCTGATACTATGTATAGAGAAAGTGACTTAACTGTTTTTTTTAGTTCATACCATCTCTAGTAATGTAACTGGTTTTTTTTAGTTGATACCATCTCTAGTAATGTAATTATGATATATATCTCCTGAATGATGTCAATATATGTATTTTCATATTTCTGCTACTATTTCAGATGATGAATGATGCCTTATTAACATCCAAGGAAGTGGAGTCATTGAAGCACAAAGCAAATAAGTTGAAGAAAGCAAATGAAGAAATTTATAAATTTGCTTTGAAAGAAATAATGAAATAAAGTAGAATAATGTATTTTGCGTTATGTTTTGTTATTTTTGTTTGTCATGTGATGTAGGACTTTGTTACTATATATAAATGTATGCAAGGTACTGTGGACGTCTATAGCTTAAGTGGTGGTGAGCTCGATCACAATTCAAGTGAACCTGGTTCAAACTCACGCCAGCAGTTTGGAAGCACATTTATTTTCTTTGAATGCTCCATATCGACCACTTTTTCTTCTTCTTCTTCTTTCGTGTCGTTTTATACCAATTTTAATCACTCTTTGTGATATGTTTGATCTTTGCCAAGAACGTGTATAAGTTGCACATTGGTTTGGTAGGCCCCTAAACGCATAGACTTCTACACGTTTAGGACATGTTCATCCGATTTCAGCCAAACCTCCTTAGTCACCTCTTACGATCTGCGTGGCAGGTAACAGTGGTTCTATTCTTTACACCCCAAATTTGGGCGCCGGTAACCACTCAGGTGACGACCACTTGTTAACCACTTTTGTGATTTGTATGTGATCCGAGCATAAGAGCGAATGTACATTGTGCCAGTTATGCACCTACAAGTAGGCAGCACTTCCGATTTCTGCAACGCTTTTATTTACTAGGTAGCTTCCTAGGCTGCTACCTCAGTCATCTCTTATGACATGCCTTGTAGGTCGCAGTATTACTGTTCTTTACTCTCTTGCGACCCTGGCAACACAGGCGGCAGCACATTTATTTAGCATTGATTATTGCAAATGATAAAAATAGACCTCACCGTTGAGAAAACAATGGTAAACTACTGAACATAAAAGTCTAGAAAATTGACAACTACTAGTTTACTGTGGTTGATAGTGAAGTTCTGTACAGGATACGCCACGATTTTCATTTCACATGTACAGAAGGAATACTAAATAAATTGTGTCTTTGGTGCAGCCAAGTATGTTATGCATTGCTTTATTCTGTATCTTCTCTAGCCTGTTGATTTGTGTCTTACTGAGAGTGAGTATTGTTAATGCTTATTCTGTGACAGAGAGGATGAACTCTTGATAGAGAACAATCGCCTGAGTGGTTACCGGGCCCAAATTGGGGTGTAAAGAATAGAACCACTGTTGCCTGCCACGGATGTTGATGAGTCGACTAAGGAGGTTGTGTGGGGTAGCTACCCCACACCGTTAAAAACACTAGATAGCTACAGAACAGAGAGTGAACCGAGTAAATGTTGGCTGAAACCGAAACATCGCCAAGGATAAGCACCAGAGCTCCAAATCGTGCTGAAGATGTGACGTAAACACACCAATGCTAAGGCTGCATGAATCAGATTTCCACATGAATATAATTTATGGGGAGATCTGGTACATCGGTCTGGGCGGTGATCCGAGAGAGAGATAGAGAATAATGAGCAGAGGTTGTTGGTAACGTGTCAGCCATGACTTTCATGGCCGCTAGACCCTTTCTGGCCCTAGTGATCATGCCATCCACAGGTACATTGCACATGCCATCCACAGGTACCTTGCAATGTAGACTTATGTCGAATTGTACCCTTAGATACTTCATAGTGTCAGTTTTAGCTGTCTCCTTCCTTTCATATAATAACCAGTGTGGTTGTCCTCAAAGAACTAAGCAGATACCAGTGAAGAAAGAGCTACGGAAGAGACGCTGGCATCTCATGGGACACTCATTGAGAAGACCGACCAGAAGTATTGCAAGATGGGCACTATTTTGGAACCCACAGGGAAGGAGGAGTAGGGGAAGGCCTAGACATACCTGGAGAAGAGAGCTGGAGACTGATAGTAAAAGGATAGGTAAAGCTTGGAAGGGATGGCAAGAGAGAGGAAGAGTTTGTTGAAGACACGTGCTCCGTTGGGAGTTGAAGAGGAAGTTGTCCTCACTATGTGGTTATGGAGGGAGAACCATGATGCGGTAGATTTTTACTGTGTTGATTTGTGCTCTTGGTGTTTGTCACCCTTGAAAATGCGTCCAGTTCTTACATAGTCTTACTTTGCCTTTGCAGTACACCAGTATGTCATCAGCATAGATACAGTTCCTCCCTTTTCCAGTATTCAGATTCTTTGTCACCTCAATGGTGTATGTATTGAATAATATCGGGGATAGTGGTAGACCCGGATGTATTATTTTTAGTTCTGATCTGCATTTGAAGGCTATTTGTTATTGGAACAACACTAAGGCTATCCAGTTGATGAGTGTTGGAGAAACATACATAATAATTGTTGTATAAGTTTTTCGAAGAGCACCTTTGTTGTATATTCTTTTCTCTAATCTTGTTTTGCGACACAGCTTCAGGATAAGAAGAGATTTCTTGAACAAGCTTTTGTGTGCACATCATATACAGATGTTTTTATCACCTCTGTTATCTTTGAGGTCTACCTTTTTGCATGGACTGCCTTTTGCTTTGTATCCACTGTATTGGGGTAACATTGTTCTTTGAGGGGCCCTGTCTATTGGTAATCTGCTTATTTGACAGAGCCATTTAATTTGTTGTTTCTTGATGAAGTTCTCATTTCTACCCAGAAAACACAATAATTGTTTTTCAGTATCAGTTTGGAATATCTTCATTGCACTCCGACATGTCCATAGGTGCTCCGATCTCCTTCGCAATATCTCCATCAGCGTCCAGCGACTGACCGTACCAGTTCTATTTTGATTGATGAGCCTACTCGTATACCTGTTGTACCGTTCTTTTCTTGCCACACCAATCTTCAAACCCAGTTCTCGCAATCTAGTAGTTGACGTGGATTGGTTTAGATGAAGGTCTTCTCTGCGGCCACGCTCTATGAGGGCGTTCACGATGTCAGCTATGTCCATTTATTTATCGTAAATATGGACGGTAAAGTGACATAAAACATGAGAACTATCGTGCATGGAATATTTTACATGTTGCAACTGGTATACAAATGTAATGTATACAGTGGTGGCTCGTCATTATGGGCCTGTGGGGCCTGGCACCACCAAATATAATGTGTAACATGGATAAATTATTTTACAATTTAAAATATCAACCCCCAAACCATGATTTTTCCGAAACGTTGTGTCTGGCCCCACCAATAAAATTATCACGAGCCGTCACTGAATGTATACATCTATATAACGTTCTTCGTGAACAGTTGCAGCAGCGTCTACTTAACTGAATTCCCCTGTTTCACAATCGCATCATTTGCAGATGTACTTGAACATACAATAACTTGTATAGATGGATATGACTCGACGCTCATATATTATGCTGTCGAAAAGAACGACATACTAAGTATGCAAAGAGATTGATTAATCAACATCGAACTGGCGTGTTGGGTCGCTGGACGCTGCTGGATTTGCATAAGCGGAGATCGGAGCACATATGGTCATGTCCGTAGTGCTATGATGTATATCCTTATATAACTGATATTATGCTGTATTTAGGTGCAAAGAAATTATTTTAAGATTTGACAAATCGATTCTCGACTCTTAGTTCTTAGCGAAACTTTAATTTATTGACGTCTATGATAAATTGGATATCAGTTGATCTCCGTAATTATTTATTTATTTAAGTGATGTGGAAAATTGTAGTACACTATTGTCTTCCATGCAAGAAGCAAATGTATTCGAAGCACGTAATGGTCTATGAATCATAGTTTGGACGACAACTTCATGCAATTCAGACTCATATCGTTTTTCTGTGTTGTTTGCAGATACGAGAACCTAGAGTTCAATTTTCTGAGAATTCTTTTACCCTTTTGTGTCTTCGTTCGTTAGAATAAACATCACGTTTTTTTGTTCACGAATTAGTACCCGTTTCTGAAATTAAATAACACATACAAAAGACTTAACATGACCAAACACTTTATTCTTTGTGATTTCTTAAATGATAGATTTGATTTTGGTACAAGAAAACATGTACCATCAAGTCAGGGTTTTTTGCTGAGTTCATGTGCAGCAGAAAAGATTGTCATGAAATTCAAGCCAATCTGGATTGAAAAATCAACTATGAAAAAATCTGGTTTCCTAAAATAAGGCGATGTACGTAAATCGACAAATCTGAGGTGGTCAGACCAGATCTGGAGACAGCCGTGGGTAGGTTGCAGTGATACTAAGTAAATTGGAGTTTCATGACAAAGACACGTGTGTATAGTATCAAATAAGTAAACAAACAGTTAATGAAATATAAAACTAACAACAATCCTACATTTCGATCATGTATCTTTATCAAGGACATAGACAGAATAAACACCGATCATAGATCTAAATAAGAAGTATGATTGGAACATTGGTACATTAATAATACTCACATCGGCCATAAATTTAGATCCAGAAGCACTTGAGCTTTCAGCTCTTCGGCTCGGTGCCATAGGCATCATACCCCTTCGGTACAGGGCCACGAACACCGTAAATCTGGAGAACCTGTGGCTTTTCTGCCGCCCGTTGAATTGAACCACACTCACAGGGGGCTTGTCACCCGTCGTCCAACACACTACGAACACGCTGGGCAGGCAGGTTTGACTAGCGTCAACATAATGAGGGTTATTGGTTACTAAACTGACGTCATTGCACTCCGGGCAGATCCATAGGTGCTCAGTCTCCCCAACAGATATCGAAGAGTATGCATACTGATGGTTCCGTGGCTCGCTGATTAAACACATCCCTCACTCTGCCTCTCAGACATCCAGTTCGACTTGTACAACTGGTAACTCCAAACTGCCTAAATCGCTTGATCGATTCAACATCGATTTTAGTGTCCTCGTCCAACAAATAGTCGCGAAGAGGCCAAAGAATATCCCCCTATCCATCTTCAACTCCCCAACAATCGATGCTGTTGATGCAAGCATGTCCGCTCTCTCATTACCGTAAACACCTGCATGTCCAGGGCAGTATCTAATGAGGGCGGAAATAGGAAGGATCGCAATACTGTGATACCGTGACAGTTTTCTTGCAAGTTTCTGTGTGATCCGTAAAAGTGTGGCAGAATCATACGTCCAAAAGTTGTTACATATCTGACTTTAGTTAGTTAGTTAGTCTTTCCTCTTGGGCCTGTGGGCGGCGCATAGGGCAGAGGTCATAGCTCTCCATGTCTCGCGGTTCGTTGCTATTTGTTTTAAGTCTTTAATGTTTACTAGGCCCATCGTTGAGCCTTCTGGTGATGGTTCTACGCAGAGTCTCTCTTGGTCTTCCTCGTTTTCTTTTCCCTCTGGTGTCCATATGAGGGATTGGTAAGGAGTCTTCTCTCATCCATTCTAAGTGTGTGGCCGATGTAGTTCCAGCGGCGCTTTTTATACAATTTGATTCATTTTCTTGCTTGGTCTCTTGTCTTATTTGTGTATTGGGTCTGAAATCTGACCATTTGAGGTTCAGTATTCTTCTAAGACATTTATTCTCAAAGTTATCTAATTTTATTTCTAGAGCTTTTGTTGCTTTCCAACTCTCGCATCCATAAGTTAATACTGGAATCACACAAGAGTTAAATATCTTTAATTTTAAGTGCTTGCTGAGTGAATTGGACTTCCATATATTTGACAATTTGTTAAAAGCACTTGATGCCAATGCGATTCTGTGGTGGAATATCTGACTTTAGTATCGCTGAAATGATTCATAAGCCCACAATAGTGCTCGAATCTCAAACGTCGTGTTGATTTCGTCATTATCATCAAATAGCTTGTTCTGAACTTGAACTTTTCCGTCGGAATATTAGAAATAAGAAAATTGAAGTATTTATTTTTTACATATAAAAAGATGCGAAGTGTTGGAGATATCATTATGGAAGGAGATATCACAGCAGAAAGGAGAAAAGAAAATCCACGGAGATGGATTCAGGCACAGCTAACTCTAGATAACTAGGCCAGACAACTGACCGGGGATTCCTTGACCTAGATCAAAAAAGGGGGTTGGAAAATATAGATGTATGATAGAACACTGCAAGATGTTTTGCAATTTTTCTCAATTCTGTGAGTCTATGGTTATTTATTGGTGAAAGATATTCATAATATTGATATTCTTTAGTGTTAAACTTAACTTGTTGCATAATATAACTGCGATTTAGCATTTTGTGTTGATTTAAAAATAAATTCGTCTATATACACCAATACTGGAATGCGAGGTCACGTGCTGTAGTTGTGGTCTGATTTCCTATAATTCTTACCTGAGTCCGAAGGCCTTAAGTTTATAGTTTGCTCTGATTCAGGATACAACTGATGGTTTGAGCAGGGCGGCTGTAGGGACAGGATTATCTGACCTATGAAAGAAAGACATTCAGAAGGACTGATAGGGTGGCAACGTTCTGCTCAGGACAAGCTATGTTGATGAAACGATACGAAGCTCACAACAGAGCTGACGCTAGAAGTATTTTCTTATTGTTACGTTGTGAGGCCAAACAGGATTAGAGAATTGAAAGAAAAGACATATGGACTAAAGTAACCTGTTTCGAAATGGGTTGTCACTGCGACATAATAAGTACCTACTGTATAAACGTAGTCTGATATTTGATCCTAACCAGTGGCGGCTCGTGCTCATTTTTGTTGGTGGGGCCAGACACAAATGTTCGGAAAATCATGGTTTTGGGTTAGGTTATATTTTAATTTATAAAACAATAAATACACGTTACACATTATTTTTGGCGGGGTCCGGCCCCACTGGCCCTTAATGACGAGCCGCCACTGATCCTAACAATCTGTGACAAAATTGTATATTTCATTACCTTTATTAATCGTATTTGTTCAGTTTACAGTATTGGTTTCCCCTTCCTACTTGGCACAAATTTTCAACCAATCCTAAAATACGACGGGTGACGACTTCTTCGAACGCTCCATATCGACCACTTGTTAACCACTCTGTGATTTATATCTGATCTGAGCCTAAGAGCGATTGTACTTTGTGTCAGTTATGCACCTACACGTATGGTAACACATCCGATTTATGTAATGCTTTTTATTTACTAGGTAGTTTTCCTAACTCATATCGTTTTTCTGTGTTGTTTGCAGATACGAGAACCTAGAGTTCAATTTTCTGAGAAGAATTCTTTTACACTTTTGTGTCTTCGTTCGTTAGAATAAACATCACGTTTTTTGTTCACGAGTTAGTAATCGTTTCTGAAATTAAATAACACATACAAAAGACTTAACATGACCAAACACTTTATTCTTTGTGTTGTCTTAAATGATAGATTTGATTTTGGTACAAGAAAACACGTACCATCAAGTCAGGGTTTTTTGCTGAGTTCATGTGCAGCAGAAAAGATTGTCATGAAATTCAAGCCAATCTGGATTGAAAAATCATCTTTATGAAAAAATCTGGTTTCCTAAAATAAGGCGATGTACGGAAATCGACAAATCTGAGGTGGCCCCTACCTCAGTCACCTCTTATGACATACCTTGTAGGTAGCAGTGTTACTATTCTTTGCTCCCCTTGTGAGCCCTGACAACACACGGGCGGGCTGTTGACAATAAAGGCTCGAATCTCACTGTTTCATATAACATCCTTGCCAATCGTTGGCATCAAGCGAGTATCACTTTAAAGTTTATGTTTTTTGTAGCATGATTGTTATATCTTTATAACAATGCAAACTTTTATAATATTGCATCTATTGCCCGTACTTTGTCAGATTTAATCACTAATATTATTTACCTTCACAGTTAATCCTGTTTTAGTTTGTAATATCTTCTCTGCACTCCTGACCTGTTCAATATTATTTATCTTCACAGTTAATCCTGTTTTAGTTTGTAATATCTTCTCTGCACTCCTGACCTGTTCAATATTGTTTATCTTCACAGTTAATCCTGTTTTAGTTTGTAATATCTTCTCTGCACTCCTGACCTGTTCAATATTGTTTATCTTCATAGTTAACCCTGTTTTAGTTTGTAATATCTTCTCTGCACTCCTGACCTGTTCAATATTATTTATCTTCACAGTTAATCCTGTTTTAGTTTGTAATATCTTCTCTGCACTCCTGACCTGTTCAATATTATTTATCTTCACAGTTAATCCTGTTTTAGTTTGTAATATCTTCTCTGCACTCCTGACCTGTTCAATATTATTTACCTTCACAGTTAACCCTGTTTTAGTTTGTAATATCTTCTCTGCACTCCTGACCTGTTCAATATTATTTACCTTCACAGTTAACCCTGTTTTAGTTGTAATATCTTTCTGCACTCCTGACCTGTTCAATATTATTTACCTTCACAGTTAACCCTGTTTTAGTTTGTAATATCTTCTCTGCACTCCTGACCTGTTCAATATTATTTACCTTCACAGTTAACCCTGTTTTGTTGTAATATCTTCTCGCACTCCTGACCTGTTCAATATTATTTATCTTCACAGTTAACCCTGTTTTAGTTTGTAATATCTTCTCTGCACTCCTGACCTGTTCAATATTATTTATCTTCACAGTTAACCCTGTTTTAGTTTGTAATATCTTCTCTGCACTCCTGACCTGTTCAATATTGTTTATCCTCATCTCGTTTTCGTATTTTTTTTGAGGTTCTCTGATTGTGTTATTTGTCTCAAGAATGCGTCTTAATAGTTTCTTGCATCTTTGCATTAAACTGTTAGAATTAATTTCAGAAACTGTTTACCGTATTTCAACGCTGTTCACTCTAACCAAGTGGTTTCATCAAATCTTAGAGCCTTGTTTTTGTTGAGTTCATATTTGGAGATCTTTCACCTAGTTGTGAAAACGAGATCTGAAGTTCTTTCCCAAGTTGTGAAACTAGCGTTGTTTGAACTAATCATTTAATTTAGGTATGCGTGTTTCCTCAATTTATTCTACGTTTCCCGCAATCTGAGATAGAAAATAATATCGCGATATTGGATACGTTGACCTTCTGCGCATTGTTGTCTATTAAAACAATGAGATTATCAAATGTTTATTGGATAAGTTCCTCTCTCTGAAAGCAGAAGATGTTTATTGATAAATTTCTCTGAAAGTAGAAGATATTTATTGGATAAGTTCCTCTCTTTGAAAGCAGAAGATTTTATTTCTAGGATTGTTGCTGAGCTACGTGTTCATGCAACACTCTCGGTAGATTTTATGCTGTTTCTGCCGACAGAGACGGAGTCATATTGGGAAATCCGGTGTTCATGCAACACTCTCGGTAGATTTTATGCCGTTTCTGCCGACAGAGACGGAGTCTATTGTAGAAATCCGGTGTTCATGCAACACTCTCGGTAGATTTTATGCCGTTTCTGCCGACAGAGACGGAGTCATATTGGGAAATCCGGTGTTCATGCAACACTCTCGGTAGATTTTATGCCGTTTCTGCCGACAGAGACGGAGTCATATTGGGAAATCCGGTGTTCATGCAACAGTCTCGGTAGATTTTATGCCGTTTCTGCCGACAGAGACGGAGTCATATTGGGAAATCCGGTGCAAGTAAGTTAATCATTCGCATTTAGACCTTACTCTTTGTACTGCTCAAATAGACTGTAGTTGTATATGACATTTTCCAAGTCACCAAGAGAAAGACTGGCAGTGACCATGGACCCAAGATCCAAAACTTACTGCTGGAAGAGGTTGGCACAAACGGGGAAGCAGAAATCGTAGGAGTTATATCCTTCAGAACTGCCCCCAGTATACAGACTTGAGAAGAAAGAGGTGGCCCACTTACACTAGCGTCCAAGACAAACTGTATGGCGTGGATGATAATCTGAGGCAGACGGCTGCCTTTATTAGAGAATCGAAATCCCAATCTAGTGAGAAAGCAGAAGAAGAAGAAATATCTTTATCAAACATAAAATACAATTATTTTGGCACACACATTACTTGAATTAGAAGAACACTTTGTAGACAGCATATCTCGGTCAAGTTAAATACAGAAAACAACACTGCATCAACATGCCAGTTTTCGTGTCTTTATCTGCGACGAAATTTTATGTTAAATAAATAAATCGAATGAAGTACTGATGCCAATTTATTTTCATCTGATACAGTTACAAAACTAACAAGTCTTCTTGCAGCATTTTTGATTGTGTAACAGTTTGTACAAGTAACTACGTTTTATGTCACATGCAACTATCGCTGTAAGTGACTCAATGATTTTATGACACATGCAACTATCGCTGTAAGTGACTCAATGATTTTATGTCACATGCAACTATCGCTGTAAGTGACTCAATGATTTTATGACACATGCAACTATTGCTGTAAGGACTCAATGATTTTTCTTCTTCTTCACACTTCGCCTAGGAAGGCATTGGTTCGCCTTTCAAGACCCCTATCCAACCCATCTTTCCAGATCTCTCCACTCTCTCCCACTTTCTTGCATTCCGTCTCCAGGTGCTCCTGGGTCGTCCCCTACCTCTATTGCCCTGGGGGTTCCATCGAAGAGCCTGTCTCGTGATGCTGCTAGGGGGTTTCTTCAGTGTGTGTCTTATCTATCGCCACCTTCTGCTCCTTATCTCTTGTTCCACCTGTCGTTGTCCTGTTCTATCACAGAGTTACCCGTTTGTAGTCCTGTCATACCATCGTAGATGGAGTATCCTGAGCATGCATCTGTTGATGAATGTCTGCAACTTTTGGTGTTCTCATTAGCTGTTCTTCATATCTCCGCTCCATATAGGACAGACTTGACGTCGTGCACGTCTTGAACGTCGTGCACGTCTGCCCCATCGTTGGGCCCACCCGTGCATCGTTCGCATGCGTGTTCGCTCTGCCTCGGTGCCTGCCCACCGTGTCTAATAGTTCACACCATGCCTACATTCACCTTGCCTCTATACTGTCCAGACACGAAGCTCAACTCGGGCCCCCACCTCCGGGCTCCGAGTTTCGCCCTATGTGGGCCCACGTGCAACTCAACTCGGGCCTAAGTAGTTGAATTCAAACTATCGTCCTTATTTTGGAGTAGCTTGTTTTTAAGATTGACTTAAAAAATTATGTTGTAATAATCAAATAACCGAAAATTGTGACATAAAAATTATGTTGCAATTATCAAATAAACGAAAATGGTGATGTGAAAAGTTATATTCTTCTGCTGTCAGGGATACAATTGTCCATCAAATTCATGTAGCATTTTATATGCAATCTTCCAGTCACATTTACGAAACGGTTTAGTTTTAAAACCATTTTCTTTCACGGCACGAATTTGGAGACAGGCTATAGCAGTATTTGAAGTGAAAGTTGCTTTTTAATTGGCAAATGTTGAAACAAAACAGTTAACAAAGTAGTTTGTATAAAGTAACAGTAGTAAGTAGCGAGTATTTTATGTAGAAGTAGTTGGATAGTACAGTTACTTAAAAGTAACTGAAAAGCACACCACTAACTGATACCTACGCACTGAAATGGTATTAATTGAATAATTCACTGTCTTTTCATGTTTAAAAAAAAAGAAAGTACACGATTCTGTTCTCATCCTCTTCCTTATTCCGAGAGTTTTACATCATACTATTTAACAGATTCATCATGAACTATCCCGGAGACTAAAATAATCTTCCAGCGAATCACGCTTTCATAGATTTGGTATGCAACCTGGAGTTCTCTTGTGGTCTCATCAGCTGCAAATAGCAATTGAAATATGTTCACTAACAATGCTAATCAAGATTATGTCAGTTTGTTTCCTTATATTTTAAGCATTGTAATTTTTCAAGATGTTCCTAGTACTTCCTGATTTTTGGTATGCAGAGGAGAAATATACATATATATAAGTACGTTGTTACAATTTCATCTTCAAATACTGTTTCACAATAGTATAAGTAAAGTTGTAAATAACTTGTTTTTGTAGAATGTTGTATTGACTGATTCATTGATTGATATGGACATTATCATTGCCAGTGGCGTGCCGTAAATTGACTTGCAAGACTGTCATGGAACGTTGATAATACTCAACTGTGTGGTATAACTTGAAGCAGGATGTCAAACATAAATGCACATTGCGATTTGGGCACTATATGCAAGTCAGGCTTCTTCTCCCTGCAGACGCACACACTTTACAGTCTGGCTTGTACCTTGGATATACATATTTTTCAATGACATAGCGATCAGTCAGTCGTGATGTTGTGGTCTTGAAAGTGTCATATTTCGCTGAAGGACAGCAGGTTCAAGAAAAGCAAGACTGACATCCTGTCTGAACCACTTTGCTGTGATATTTTTTGTTGAGTTAGCAGTGTTGTAGCTTATGTGTCCATTGATCAGGGCAGTTTCAACAACGAAATGATATAATGTCAGGTACCATTTATAGGATCTGTATGGGTAGGGTGAGCTTGCACCTAGTTGGCCGAAATGGTCGGGAACCCCATACTTTTGTTGTATTTTTCTGCAAACACCGGTTTCTTGATTATTCTACCTCCAAGAATTGTCTGACTGTCCTATCCATACTACTTCATGTACATCTTTAGTATAATCATGAATTGTTTGTTTGTATTGACTTGTGTGCACGAAAGTTTATTTTTGTATTGTTTTCAGTTGTTTGCGGATCTTTTCATAAAATGTGCAATCGTAAATATCTACTGTTTAACGTAAATATCTACTGTTTAACGTAAATATCTACTGTTTAACATACAAATGTCATTTCAGTGTGTTTCCAAATTTCACAACTAAATAGAAAAACGCAAATATATTTCTGGATAAAATGAGTAAAGTAGCAGTACTTTTTCATTGCAATATCGTCAAAGACAGAAATTGGATAACGGTGGAGAAATAATTAATTCATCTGAATCTACTGTTGTTCCATCGTCATTTTAAAAAGGAATGTAATAACTGTGGCCTTTCTGTTGGACGCTAAAACAAAATATCTATTTATGTGGGGAATAAATGCTTTGTTATTTAAAAAATAATAAACGGAATCTTGGTCGTTCATGCTATGCATGTCTTTAAGTTTCAAGAAAAGACAATGGAAATGAAGATCACAAAAGGATGCCAACTGCGAAATTTTAACCTAGGTTCGAACCAACATAGTTAAACAGAAAGAAAATATCGATCACAAAGAATATTATTTGAAAAAAGTGTGAGGAAATATTTGAGATGTCTAAGAAAGTAACAATAGAAACAGCCTTTCTAAAATTTCAATCAGAGAAAAAAATAAATGCTAACATATTTAACTCATACAAAACTTAGCTATTGACACAGAAAGCAAAGAAACAAGTCGAGACATTAAATGTACTACATGAAGAATTACTCATATTTACATTCTTGTAAAAATTAATTGAAATAAACTGTGATATTTTATTTTACTTTATCATAAATTATCATGTTTTAATGCAGGACTATTTGGCATTTATTTTGGTATCTATTTGACAACAATTTAGCATTTACATTTATTATTTATTTTATTTTGGGAATGTATATTGTCACTGTTTGGAATGGATATTTCATCACTGTTTGAGAATGGATATTTCATCACTGTTTGAGAATGGATATTTCATCACTGTTTGAGAATGGATATTTCATCACTGTTTGAGAATGGATATTTCATCACTGTTTGAGAATGGATATTTCATCACTGTTTGAGAATGGATATTTCATCACTGTTTGAGAATGGATATTTCATCACTGTTTGAGAATGGATATTTCATCACTGTTTGAGAATGGATATTTCATCACTGTTTGAGAATGAATATTTCATCACTGTTTGAGAATGAATATTTCATCACTGTTTGAGAATGGATATTTCATCACTGTTTGAGAATGGATATTTCATCACTGTTTGAGAATGGATATTTCATCACTGTTTGAGAATGGATATTTCATCACTGTTTGAGAATGGATATTTCATCACTGTTTGAGAATGGATATTTCATCACTGTTTGAGAATGGATATTTCATCACTGTTTGAGAATGGATATTTCATCACTGTTTGAGAATGGATATTTCATCATGTTTAGAATGGATATTTCATCACTGTTTGAGAATGAATATTTCATCACTGTTTGAGAATGAATATTTCATCACTGTTTGAGAATGGATATTTCATCACTGTTTGAGAATGAATATTTCATCACTGTTTGAGATGTATTTCATCACTGTTTGAAATGGATATTTCATCATGTTTGAGAATGGATATTTCATCACTGTTTGAGAATGGATATTTCATCACTGTTTGAGAATGGATATTTCATCACTGTTTGAGAATGTATATTTCATCACTGTTTGAGAATGGATATTTCATCACTGTTTGAGAATGGATATTTCATCACTGTTTGTAAATGGATATTTATACTGTTTGTAAATGGATATTTCATCACTGTTTGTAAATGAATATTTCAAACCTGTTTGAAATGGATTTTCATCACTGTTTGAGAATGGATATTTCATCACTGTTTGTAAATTAATATTTCAAACCTGTTTGAGAATGGATATTTCATCACTGTTTGAGAATGGATATTTCATCGTTTTGAGAATGGATATTTCATCACTGTTTGTGTATACGATGCTGTAATATCATAGATCATGAAATCCTTATCAGACTCATAATTCTCTGTATGGTTACTGTTTCACTTTTGCTATTTGTGATTCAGTCATTGTGAGATGATAGTGACTCCAAGAGAACGACTAATTTCCTGAATACACGAACAATAGACAAGACTAACACATGTTGAATCCAGGCTAGGATGACACAATGGATGGTTATCGAGTTATATGAGGACTATCATCATAGCACTTCGGACGTGTCCATAGGTGCTTCGATCTCCACCTCAATAAATCCAGTAGGATCCAGCAGCCAGTTCGATGTTGATTAATCAATCTCTTTGCATATTTGGTATGTCGTTTTTTTCAGGCTGTACCAGTATCGACACCCGTCTCTCTCAATCTGGTCAGCGAATGGAATTCACAGCTCTGAAACTCCTCAGTTTGGAAAGAATCACTTAAAGCGTTAAAGAATCTATTGAATCTCCCTCTGATATCGTAGCCATGCCAACCAATCTATGAGCTCGTTCATTACCACTGACGCCTGCATTCACAAGGATACAAATGAAAGTGATTCCCGCCCGAGTGGTTACCGGGGCCAAAATTTGATGTGTAAAGAATAGAACCACTGTTACCTGCCACACATGTCGTAGAGGCGACTAAGGAGGTTTGGGTGAAATCGGATGCACATGTCCTAAACGCGTAGAAGTCTATGCGTTTAGGGGCCTACCGAACCAATGTGCAACGTATACACGTTCTTGGCAAAGATCAAACACATCACAAAGAGTGATTAAAATTGGTCATAAAGAACGAACGCAAAGAAAGAAGAAGAAAGTGATTCCAATACAAACAAGATTGCATAGAAACGTTTTACAGATCTGGACAAAACTTGGAAACAATTGATAATCCACATGGAATCAAGTGAAATTGATTGTGAAGAGATAAACAAAAATTAAGCTTTCATATGGATTAGGTGGTGTTAGAAGCAAGGAGAAAATGCTGCATAGATAGTGTTTTTGCTGTCAATGTTTTAGCAGGATTAATTTGTCAAATTCATTTGACAAGAAGCGTTTGAGACTGGCAGGAACAGTTGTGAAGCGGGCACTTGATTTCTTACTAGTTTAGCATATACAATATAGGCGAACATTTGAGAGAGAGGTCATTCACATGGAGTGTGGCGAACATTTGAGACTGGCAGGAAACGTTCTAAAACGATCACTTCGATCACTATATGCTAGCTTAGCATATAACATATTGGCGAACATTGTAGATAATTCTCAGGATTGTCTGACGAACACTTAAGAGATGATTCGTAAGGAATGTCTGAACACCTGCGAACGAGTTAATCACAGGAGTGTCTGCGAACACTGAGAATTATTCACAGGGAATGTCTGGCGAACACTTGAGAATTCATTCACAGGGAATGTCTGGCGAACACTTGCGAGATAGACCTTGTAGACAGTTTCTGCGCACACACAGAGAACATATTAGAAAACATATCACCCCGAGAGAGCCAGAACTACACAGTAGTGCTGATAAAAATACACTCATGGCTACGTAACCGAACTACGCCGCAAAGCTAGCAAGAGATACGCCGCAGAGCGACGTAACACGAGCTAATCTACAGAGATTAACAGTTCTACGTAAACAGAAGCAGATATAGCAGCACAAAATTTTCTTACCAGAATTAGGGAAAGTATAATCAATCAATCAATCAATCAATCAATCAATCAATCAATCAATCAATCAATCAATCAATCAATCAATCAATCAATCAATCAATCAATCAATCAATCAACTTCCTTTCCTTTTGAATAAACACAAACTACGCCACTGACATTCTTTGAACTACTATGCACTAACTAGAAACCTCAAAGAAACAGGGAGGACATTGATACCGTTTGAGCCTTTCACACACCAGAAATGATTTTCCAAATAGTAGACCAAACCCAATGAGAACGTCCTTATTCTCGGAAATTACTATTCTCCAGTTTATCTGGCCAACCAACTTCAGAAGTCGAAAGGCTTTGTAAGATCACTAGAGATTACAGACCCAAGCTGACGGTTATAGTTCCTTTGTGGACACAGATTAACTATATATATAACTTAGTAGCGAGAGTCCTGATCAATGGGACAGTTCCAAGCTAGAGTCGACAAGAGGATTAATGGTTTAATGGTTTGCAGTCTGGAGTCACCCACCAGGAACTGATTAGAAACTGAAAATGAAAACAAGAACACAAGGGATAGATAAATGTAAGAAAATGTAAAGTGAATATAGTAATAAAGACAATATAGTGCCATCATTTGTATTTATCTAGAAACACGTAAAAACAAGTACTGTAGTTTTACAAAATACAAAAACAATAACAATACACAGCAACGTTTCGATCAAAAGGCCTTTATCAAGAACCGTTGCTATCTCTTTGTTAAAGTCTATATGTAATGTTCTGCGTTATCCGTCAGGTTTATTGTATCGTTTTGCTTGATAAAGTCATTTTAATCGAAACGTTGCTGTGTATTGTCATTGTTTTTGTATTTTGTAAAACTACAGTACTTTGTTATTACGTGTTTCGCCATTCTACATAGTTTTACTGCATTCTCCATCTATGTTGTATTTATCTAGACGAAGTTGTGTTGAAGATAAATGTCATTGAAAGAGATTAGATATGACAAGCGTATTAGAAAAAAGTCATGATTTGGAGGGGTTGGTCGTGATGTTCTTGGAAAATAGACAAAAGCAAACAAAAGTCATTGTTGACGTACAAATGAGAAAATTACAACTTTATGACCACGGAAATCACTACTGAAAGAATTATGGGCAATAAAATAGACCCTACTACTGTAAAAATGAAGTGT
Source organism: Arion vulgaris (assembly GCA_020796225.1). Classification (NCBI taxonomy): domain Eukaryota; kingdom Metazoa; phylum Mollusca; class Gastropoda; order Stylommatophora; family Arionidae; genus Arion; species Arion vulgaris. The sequence continues at coordinate 13,900,408 of CM036769.1, forward strand.
ATGATGGGCAATAAAGTAGTTCCCTGCTACTGGTAAAATGAAGTTTATGATGGACAATAAAGTAGTTCCCTACTACTGGAAAAATGAAGTTTATGATGGACAATAAAGTAGTTCCTACTACTTGGAAAATAAAGTTTATGATGGACAATAAAGTAGTTCCTACTACTGGAAAAATGAAGTTTATGATGGCAATAAAGTAGTTCCTACTACTGGAAAAATGAAGTTTATGATGGACAATAAAGTAATTCCCTGCTACTGGAAAAATGAAGTTTATGATGGACAATAAAGTAGTTCCCTGCTACTGGAAAAATGAAGTTTATGATGCACAATAAGCAATTCCTGCTACTGGAAAAATGAAGTTTATGATGGACAATAAAGTAATTCCCTGCTACTGGAAAAATGAAGTTTATGATGGACAATAAAGTAGTTCCCTGCTACTGGAAAAATGAAGTTTATGATGCACAATAAAGCAATTCCCTGCTACTGGAATAATGATTGGAAATAAAGTAGTCCCTACTACTGGAATAATGAAGGACATGGTGAAAAAAAAAAAACTTGAATCTTGGATAGATAAAAACGACATCACCACCTGAGGCATGTAGTGTAGGGTTGACATTACCACCTGAGACATGTAATGTAGGTTACATTACACCTGAGACATGTAGTGTAGGGTTGACATTACACCTGAGACATGTAGTGTAGGGTTGACATTACTACCTGAGACATGTAGTGTAGGGTTGACATTACCACCTGAGACATGTAATGTAGGATTTACATTACTACCTGAGACATGTAGTGTAGGGTTGACATTACCACCTGAGACATGTAGTGTAGGGTTGACATTACCACCTGAGACATGTAGTGTAGGGTTGACATTACCACCTGAGACATGTAGTGTAGGGTTGACATTACTACCTGAGGCATGTAGTGTAGGGTTGACATTACTACCTGAGGCATGTAGTGTAGGGTTGACATTACTACCTGAGGCATGTAGTGTAGGGTTGACATTACTACCTGAGGCATGTAGTGTAGGGTTGACATTACCACCTGAGACATGTAGTGTAGGGTTGACATTACTACCTGAGACATGTAGTGTAGGGTTGACATTACTACCTGAGGCATGTAGTGTAGGGTTGACATTACTACCTGAGGCATGTAGTGTAGGGTTGACATTACCACCTGAGACATGTAGTGTAGGGTTGACATTACCACCTGAGGCATGTAGTGTAGGGTTGACATTACCACCTGAGGCATGTAGTGTAGGGTTGACATTACCACCTGAGACATGTAGTGTAGGGTTGACATTACCACCTGAGGCATGTAGTGTAGGGTTGACATTACCACCTGAGGCATGTAGTGTAGGGTTGACATTACTACCTGAGACATGTAGTGTAGGGTTGACATTACCACCTGAGACATGTAGTGTAGGGTTGACATTACCACCTGAGGCATGTAGTGTAGGGTTGACATTACCACCTGAGGCATGTAGTGTAGGGTTGACATTACTACCTGAGGCATATAGTGTAGGGTTGACATTACTACCTGAGGCATGTAGTGTAGGGTTGACATTACCACCTGATGCATGTAGTGTAGGGTTGACATTACCACCTGAGGCATATAGTGTAGGGTTGACATTACTACCTGAGGCATGTAGTGTAGGGTTGACATTACTCCCTAATGGCTGTAGTGTGTGTAAATAGAAATACTTCACTACCATTGGAAGAGTGATTGAAATATAAATACTTCACTACCATTGGAAGAGTGACTGAAATAGAAATACATCACTACTATTGGAAGAGTGACTGAAATAGAAATACATCACTACTATTGGAAGAGTGACTGAAATAGAAATACATCACTACTATTGGAAGAGTGACTGAAATAGAAAAAGCTGAAGCAGAGAGTTGCACTGCTTTATTAAAGTACGAAGATTGATTGATTGATTGATTGATAGGACCATAATCATTACACTACGGTGAGTAGCCATGTGTCTCTGGTGAGGCCCCGATGTAATTTGGAAGATGGTAAAGATATTTTTGTAGGCATTTTATTTTTAATCTTTCTAAATGAATTTTCTCCTGCAGCGGCTTTCTCTTCTACTCTTCTCGATTTTGAGCTGCCAAGGGTTCTTTTACGTGCTCAAATTGAACATGGGACCTACGCTTTATCGTATGTCTTCGATCGGACAAGGAACTCGATTTCACCTACACTGAGATCAGGGATCTCTGGAAAAATATCCAGATGGCTCCACGAGGAGACGAACCTGGTACCTTTGACTCGAGAGACGAGTACCGTTGTAACATATTCACATTGTGCAAATAGTGAAGAAAGACATTGTAAGATATTCACATTGTGTAAATAGAGAAGGGAGACTTTTTAAGATTTTCACATTGTGTAAATAGTTAAGGAAGACATTGCAACATATTTATCTTGTGTAAATAGTGAACGAAGAGATTGCAACATATTCATCTTGTGTAAATAGTGAACGAAGACATTGCAACATATTCATCTTGTGTAAATAGTGAACGAAGACATTGCTATATATTCACATTGTGTAAATAGTGAAGGAAGACATTGCAACATATTCATCTTGTGTAAATAGTGAACGAAGACATTGCTATATAGTCACATTGTGTAAATAGTGAAGGAAGACATTGCTATATAGTCACATTGTGTAAATAGTGAAGGAAGACATTGCTATATAGTCACATTGTGTAAATAGTGAAGGAAGACATTGCTATATAGTCACATTGTGTAAATAGGGAAGGAGACATTGTAAAATAGTCACATTTTGTAAATAGTAAATGATGACATTGTAACACATTCACCATTGCGTAAATAGTAAAGGACGACATTGTAAGATAGCTATATGCAGTGGCGGCTCGTGATTATTTTTGTTGGTGGGGTCAGGCAAACATTTTCGGAAAAATCATAGTTTTTGATTAGATTATATTTTAACTTATAAAATAATAAATACACGTTACACTTTACTTTTGGTGGGGCCCGGCCTCATAGGCTCTTAATGACGAGCCGCCACTGGCTATATGTATGTATTTAGTTAGGTTGACAATGCTGAACACAACAAATAGCACTATACAACAAAAACTAAAACTGTTATACATGTTGCTAGATATACACGTATTGTGTTGAGATATGTAGTGTTTGTTTTCTAAGATGGGAAACAGTTCACGTAGTACAAAACAAAACAACACACACATAAAACATCACATGACTTTATCACATGACTTGCAAATGGCTTCCATGATAACTCAATAAACTCTCGACACAATATCAATGATTTGATAATCACGTTTTAATGAACATATTTCATATGGGCAAAAAAAAACATTCACAAAAATAAGCACACCAAGACAAAATATGTTCGGTTGATCTCAGAAGTGAAATCCTTCAACTGATGTCAAACATCGATACAGGTCAAGTCTGTGTCGGTCTGTGTACCACCAGAAAAACAAATAGTGGAGTCTCCTGGGACAGTGTGTGTTACTTCTGGATAGCACAACTACGCTCGAAATGGGTGTCTGTGTTTGATCTATATTTCTCTTATTCAATATTTTCATCTACATTTAGCTTGTTGACCTCCAGCTCAGTCAGTTAGGACGGGGGTATCTCCATGTGTTTGTAAGTTATATTCCATTTATACACAATGTCTGTTTACAGTGGCGGCTCTTGGTCATTTTCTTGGTGGGACAGACACAAATTTTCGGAAAATCATGGTTTTGGAGTATTTACTATTATTTGTCTAATCCGGGAAGTTATCACCCTTTAGATTTTGGTGGGCCGGGCCCCACTGGTCCTAATGACGAGCCGCCCCTGTCTGTTTATTTGATTCAATTTGATCATTGACTGGCTGATGAGGCAAGTTACAAAGGCAAGAGATACAGATATTATACATACACTTTCCTCAGTTGTGGAGAGCCTAGACTATGCAAATGGCATCAGTCTTTCAGCAACTTGCTATATTAAACGCAAGAAAAGAGAGACAGCCGAAGACGCCAAAAAGATATCACAAAAGATAAACAATCAAGGGCGGCTCGTCATTAAGGGCCAGTGGGACCCGGCCCCACCGATAATCGAAAGGAATAACTTCCGGAATAGACAAATAATAGTAAAGACTCCAAAACCATGATTTTTTCCGAAAATTTGTGTCTGGCCCCACCAAGAAAAATGACAAAGAGCCGCCACTGTAAACAATAATAAAAAAACTAATCAAATGAATAATAATCAGCTAAAACAAACTCCACTCTCATTCTATAACTAATGAGAATGTAGAAGATGATAATGAGTTTGTAAACCTTGAAAGTAACGTTTCAAGAGAGAGGAAGATTTGAAAACATGTAGAGTCAAATTATACAAAGTAAACCATGTTTTTGTCATGTTTAAAACTTAAGTAGACTACAAGAACGACTACAAAAATCCAACTCTGAATATATCAAAGCAACAAATATTCTCGAAATATTGATGTCTAATAGAAAATTCTGGAAAATGACTGCAGGAATTACACACACATTAGAGAACTATAAAAAGAAATGTTTTGGGAGAATCCTTGGCATATCTTGATGAGAAAAGATCACAACTGAAGAGCTCAGTAAGAAAACTAATTGTACATTGCTGGCAACTAGGATTAAATGAAGAAGATAGAGATGGGCTGGACATGTGTGTAGAATGTCATCGGGTACTTTGACAATGCCATCTCTTAGGTGGAGAGCAGACGGAAGAAGGAGAAGGGACAGACCAAAGAAAACACGGAGAAGAAATGAATGAAAGGAAGATGAACGAGTATAGTGACTAACATGGGATATCAAGTGTAGAAGGTAGAAGGTCAGCAGCAATGAGCACCAGTTGTAAATGTGTGATGGGCTAGTTATGACATAAAGACGATATCAATTAAAAAAAAAAAAAAAAAAACTTGTATTATATTGTCCATGTCAACTGACAAAGCAAAAGGCTCACCTAACATCCAAGTAAACAATGAAGAACTCCAATGTAGAGAGCTACGAATATCTGGGCTCAATAATTAACAATAACGGTAACTGCTCCAAAGAGATCTCAAGAAGATTGGCAATAGCAAATCAAGAAGTTAAACACAATGTGGCATGTGGCAAAGCACATGTGGCAAAGCATCAGCAAAATACTAAAATTAGAAATATTGAGAGCATGCATTTTCCCAGTGGCTACTTATGGTTGTGAATCATGGACTATTACACAAAAATTAAGAACGAAAATTCAGTCCTTCGAAACTAAATGCTATAGAAAGATTCTACGAATACCATGGATAGAAAAAAGAAAGAACACTGATGTCCTGAAAGAACTAAACGTTAAAGAGAATTGACTGATAGACAACATACTATACAGAAAAATTATATACTTTGGTCACATCAAGAATGGAAAGAACAATACTAGAGGGCCAGGGTCCCAGGACGCAGAGGCAGACCAAGAAGAAGATGGCTACAAGATATTAAAGAAACCATGAACATGACCATCGACGAAGTGGGTGAACTGGCAAGAGACAGATGAATTTCAGATGTGCTGCAAAGAGAGCAACGTCCTATAAAGGATACGCACCTTGATGATGATGATTATATTGTCAGGTCTTAAACAGAAAATATTTTTCTGACATATTTGACTACTGGCCATTCGTTGAGGTAACAACCAATAGTTTAATCAAGAGCTTGTGTACATAGTTGTCCTGGTGAAGTTAGTTGTAGTCATAATCCATGAATGAAACTTTTCATCGTATGTATGGCATTTTTCATCTTTACAGACGGTCAATTGTCAAGTGTTTTACTGTGACAACTTCTGAGTTTTCGCTTTTCTTGCTTGTCTTTCAGCTGATACATAAGTCTCTTCTCAAAAGACTCTGCGCTCTTGCGCAATATCGCTTTCCACACAACTCTGTCAGCAGCTAGATTTTTCCACATGATGGGACCTATAGAAACGTTCTTCTTTAAGGTCTTGCATACATCTTTATATCTGAGCAGTGGTCTGCCCTGGTGCCTCTTCCCTTCGAAAGTTCACAGAACAACATATGTTTTGGTATGCAACAAGTTTCCACTCTTTGCACGTGCCCCAACCATCTTAGTCATCTACTGTTGAGTATGCCCATGATAAAAGGCAGGTTGCACGTTGCAGTACATCAGACTTGGTTGTCTTGTCGTACCACTTGATGTTCATAATCTTGCGGAGACATCGAATGTGAAAGATGTTAAGTCTCCTCTCGTAACTTTTCATTATCTGTTTAATAATTGTATAAACAATATGACGGAAATTATGGCCATCTGGAAAAAGCAGATTGCACCAAAAAGCATCAAGTAAAATCTCTGTTGTGAAGACAAATCCGTTAATTCAAATACTTTTAAACTTTTGTGTAGCTGAGGTCAAGGAGGCAATCCATTCCTTGATAAACAATAAGGCAGCGGTGATGACAACATTACTGCAGAAATGCTCAAAGCGGCTGATGATACAACTATTAGCCAGGTGCAAGAACTATTTAATAAAGTATGGGAAGAAGAAACTGTCCCAGATCAATGGAAAAGGGAATAATTGTTAAGATCCCCAAAAAAGGTGATTTCAAAGATTGTAACAACTGGAGAGGGATCACCCTATTATCAGTAATGACCAAGACTTTCTGCAAAATCATTCTTAATAGAATCAAAGGACAGTGGACACAACCCTGAGAGAAGAACAAGCTGGTTTTAGACCTGGGAGAAGCTGTTTAGACCAAATAATTACCCTACGACTAATTTTGGAGGAACATATTGAGAAGCAACAACCACTCATACTAACTGTCATCGATTTTAAAAAGCCTTTGATAGTCTACACAGAATCTCTCTGTGGAATATTCTGAGATGCTATGGAATACCAGACAAAATAATAAACATAATTAAGAGCCTCTATGATGGTTCACAGTGTGCAGTTCGCACTAATGGTGGACACAGCGACTGGTTTATGGTTGAAACCGGAGTAAAGCAAGGCTGTATTCTATCTCCGCTATTGTTTGGAGTGGTCATTGACTGGGTGATACGAAAATGTTGCAGGGGGAAACTGGCATCGATTGGGTAGAAAATAGTCAACTAGAAGATTTGGATTTTGCAGATGATATTGCCTTGTTAAGTAGAAACAACCAAGATATGCAAAGAAAAACAGACAACTTGTCATCTATAGCATCAAAAGTTGGACTGCAGATAAGCTATGAAAAACAAATATAATGAAGACACCTATGGCAAGTAATGCGGATATCACACTGGAATCTAAAATGATAAAAATAACAGAGCAGTTCACCTATTTAGGTAGTAATTTTGATTGCACAGGAAATGTTAAAAAGAAATTATGATACGAATTGGCAAAGCAACATCAGTTTTAAAAGTCTAAATAAAATATGGAACTGCAAGTTATATAGTATTAAAACTAAATTACGAATTTCAATTCAAATGTTGTATCAATCCTAACATATGCTAACGAGAGTTGGAAAATGACTAAAGATATAGAAAGCAAGTTGAATGCATTTGAAAATAGATGTCTGCGAATAATAATGAATATAAAATGGAACGAATTCAGAAGAAGTGATGAAATCAGAGACATGTCTGGTCAACCACTAGTGACAACTGTTATAAGAAAGAGATGGAGATATGTTGGGCACACCTTGATGAGAAATGATCAACGAATATCAAAGCAGGCATTGAAGTGGGATGCAAAGGGTTCAAGAAAGAGAAATCGACCTAAAGAGACCCTGAAACGAACTTTGCTGAGAGAGGCAGGAAATATCGGTCTCAGTTCCATGGAGGAGATTGAGCGAGTTGCCCAGGATAGAACGGTATGGAGATATTACTTGCAGGCCCTACGTAACGTATAACGGTACGAGAGGAATTATTATTATTTGATAATATCATTTGTAGATACAAAATAGTTCGGCTGAAATCGGATGCACATGTCCTAAACGTGTAAAAGTCTATGCGTTTAGGAGCCTACCAAACCAATGTGCAACGTATCAGTTCCCTGGAAAGATCAACATTCCAAAGACGGTATTAAAATTGGTCGTAAAGAAGAGAATGAAAAGAAAAAGAAGAGACAAAATAGTTATGTTCGGCAGCGAATCATGGACAATGAACAAACAATCAATAAGTCATTGAAACCACAGAGATATGGTTTTACAGAAGAATGCTGAAAATTCCATGGACAGCGAAGAAACAAATGAAGAGGTTTTAAGAGGCCTGCACACAAAGAAACTTTATCAAAAGAATTAGAATCAGACAATCAAGGTTCTTCGGGTATATAATGCGAAGAGAAGGAATATAACATTTGGTAACAACAGGTAAAATCCATGGAAGGACAGATCGCGGAAGACAGATGGGGAAGATGTTGGATGGCCTGACATCATGGTTCGACAAAAGATTGACGCCAGAACTGATTACATGCACAAATCAGAGAGAGTTGTGGAGAGACATGATCGCCTACACCGTCAGGCATGGCACTTGATTGATTGAGATACAAAATAAAGGCCAAGCGTTAGAATTGTAACAGCATACTCGATTACTTAAAGGACCAGCCCTTTGTTAAAATATGACTAAGAAGTCTAGATTCATGACATTCAATCAGATCATAGTCAGTACTCAGGATAGGTTTGGACACCTGACAAGAATGCCCTGGTATCGCCTACCACAGAGAGCCACAAGAAAAAGTATAATGAGTACAAAGAAAGGAAGACACGCAAAGATGGAGTGACGGCATCAAGAACAGCCTTACGAACATGAATATCAGCTTACAAAGTACCTTAAAACAAGCACACACAAGATCACTACGTTTCACCCCCAACACTTCTATAAGAAGTAAATGGTGGAAGAGAAGAAGAAGACCAGGACATATTGTTGTTGGGGGAGGGAAGAATCCATGATTCCCAAGACAAGACGGTATGGCACGCAATGATGAGAAACGATATGTCATATAAACTATTCTCAACACATTTCACTGGTTCCTCAGCTTCACTACAACGTCAACATAAAATTATACGACATATATAATTATAATATACATAATATAGCATATTGACACTAACAAACATACGCATTCACATCCCACAAACACACACACCCACACACACACGCGCTGCACGCACGCACGCACACACAATGTAAATATAGTAGTGATAAATACTACTATATATATAAAATCTCTTTCGCTGAAGATCGCCAAAGATCTTGTTGTTCTCATGGGTACCTAACCACATGTTCAAATTGCAATGTCTGGCCTGTCACTGCCACGTCTTTAAAGTGTTTATCCTGGCATGCTCGAAGAGTGTGATAATCAGTTACTAACATCTTGTTCCTAGCTAACTAAACATATGTGAGTCCCCTCCCTCCCACATAATATAATCGCATACAATCTGTGACAGGCCTCAGTAAATTCTAGATAACTGGGCCAGACAACTGACTAGGTGTTCCCTGACCTAGATCAGAAAAGGGGGTCGGAAAATATAGATGATTGATAGAACACTGCAAGTTTTTTTCAATTTTACTCAATTCTGTGAGTCTATGGTTATTTATTGGTAAAAAATATTATAATATTAATATTCCTTATTGTTAAACTTAAATTGATATAAAGATTACAATTTATGGTTGTTTAAAAATGAATTCTATAACACAATACTGAAACAAGTCATGGTTAAGTTTGGTCTATTCCTAACTCACGATGAAGGCCATAAGTTTATAGTTAGGCTGACGGGCCAAACAAAGCAGCTTTATGAAAATGAAGAACACACTATGCGTGAACTCACTACCAATGACACTGCGAAAACGAGTACTCCAATGCTATATTGAACCAATTCTTATGTATGGCAGCGAATCATGGACACTGAACAAACAATCAATACGATCATTGGAAGCCACAAAGATGTGGTTTTACAGAAGAATGTTGAGAATTCCATGGACAGCAAAGAAAACAAACGTGTAGGTTTTAAATCAGGTCTGCACACAAAGAAACCTTATCAAAAGAATAAGAATCCGACAATCAAGGTTCTTCGGGCATATAATGCGAAGAGAAGGTTTAGAACATTTGGTGACTACAGGTAAAATTCAGGGAAGGAGAGAATCGTGGAAGACAGAGGAGAAGATGTTGGATGGCCTGACATCATGGTTCGACAAAATATCGACGTCAGAACTGATTACATGCACCAAGCAAAGAGAGTTGTGGAGAGACATGATCGCCTACGCCGGCAGGCATGGCACTTGATTGATTGATTGTTAAACTTAACTTGTTGCATAATATAACTTTGATTTACCATTTTATGTTGATTTTAAAATGAATTCGTCTATATACACCAATACTGGAATGCGAGGTCACGTGGTGTAGTTGTGGTCTGATTTCCTATAATTCTTACCTGAGTCCGAAGGCCCATAAGTTTATAGTTGGCTCTGGACAGACCCTGACGAACTCTGGGTCTAATATTCTTCTATTATTGACTGTATCTGTAACTGTATGTTGTATGCAGAGTGTTATAAGGTCACAGGTCACTGTCAGAATAATTGTCGGGCATAGCAGAAGCGAATAAGATAATTGACTTACCAGATGTTTGATGTTTTTAAATTATGTTCAACGGCTGGTTATAAATAGATGTATGATACGGTTTTATTTTTTAAATTATATTCAACGGTTGTGTATACTACGTATGATGTTACCATGTTTGATGTTAATAAATTCATATTAACGGTTTATACTATTATTTCAATTATGATATGTTTTGATATATTCAAGCAGTCTGGTTACTGTCATTTTAGAAATATGTTCATGGTTGATGTTCCATATAAACACTGTTCTATTTGAATGATATGTTCATGGTTGATGTAATCATATTTTTACATGATACATGTTTCTAGGATATGTCTTTTTATATGTGTTCATGGCTTGATACTAACATATTTCTAGATATTTCTGATTGATGTTCTATGTTTTAAAACTGATTAACATGGTTATCTAAAGATATGTTCTTATGCATGTTCTATGGCTTTGATAACTAACATATTTCGATATGTTCTTTGATTGTTCTATGGTTTGAAGTGAAAATATTTAATGATATGTTCTTTGATGTATTATACTTTCATAAAATGAAATTCATATATTAGATATATTCTCTGATTTTTTCTATGGCTTTTAAAAATCTTGACTTTATTTCTAGAATTAGTTCATCGATTTTGTTCATTAGGCAGTTTATAAACTGATAACATATTTGAGATATGTTCTTTGATTGTGTTCTATGCTTTTATAACACTGATAACATATTTCTAGGATATGTTCATTGATTGTGTTCTATGTCTACTATAAAACTCAGTGGCGGCTCGTGCTCATTTTGTTGGTGGGCAGACAAAAATTTTTGAAAAATCATGGTTTTGGGTTAGTTATATTTTAATTTATAAAGAATAAACAGGTTACACTTTATTTTTGGTGGGGCCGGCCCCAATGGCCCTTAATGACGAGCCGCCACTGATACAACTGATAACATATTTGTAGGATATGTTCTTTGATTGTGTTCTATGGCAATTATAAAACATATTTCTGTTCTATATTGAAATCAAAGGATAGATAAAATGACTTTCATATCTGGCTGTACTGTCCCACGCCGACAGAATCGTGCGTCTGTTAGCAAACCAGCTTGGCGATGAAGGTCTTGTATGTGGATGTGTGGAGACGTGTTCAGTCTGGTATGTCTGGTACTGTAAGAAGATACAAACATCTATTTGTATCATGTGTTGTGAGGAGGCTAGTAATAGTACAATAAAGCACAACAACATACAAGAAAACAGATAAGATAAATGATAGAAAGTTGATATCATATGATAGATGACAACTGTTGACAGTTATGGAGAGGTTGTGTAAACAGAAGGGTACACAAGAAGGATGTTTAAGCAATAACAGTATCACTTTCATCATCATCATCAAGGTGCGTATCATTTATAGACGTGCTCTCTTTGCAAGCCATTCACTGTCTCTAGCCAGTTCACCCACCTAGTCGATGGTCATTTCATGGTTTCTTTAATATCTTGTAGCCATCTTCTTCTTGGTCTGCCTCTGCGTCCTGGACCCTGCCTTCTATATTGTTCTTTCCAGGCCGTCGTGACGCTTGATGACCAAAGTATCTAACTTTTCTGTATAGTATGTTGTTTATCAGCCAATTCTCTTTAACATTTAGTTCTTTCAGGACATCAGTGTTCTATTTTTTCTTTCCAATGTATTCGTAGGATCTTTCTGTAGCATTTCGTTTCGAAGGACTGGATTTGTGTTCTTGTTTTTATCACTTTCATAGTTTATATAAATTAGAGAGTACTATGTATTTGAAATACGATGCTCGTTTAACGATCTGTGTGTTCTAGGTTCAATTCCGTGCGGTCTACAATATATGCTTTATCCCTGACTCCTCTGCTTCTTGCAGATTTGGGATCGGCTAGTATCTCTTAGGAAATGCTTAAGGGAAAATTTGTATCCTACTGATGACCCGTAGAACACATATGCCAACCCCTACCTCTCAGTGAAGCAGACCGGGAAACATTGACCGCGACGTCCATAGCTAACGCGGTTATGGCTCTCCTAGGGATATTTTCTTAGGTCCGGTTCTTTTTTCAGCGATTTAGGAAGGCGAACCTGAATAAAAGCATGCAGAAACCGGATGTGCTGACCTACGGATGTCTTGTTCCCAACTGACAAAACGAACTGATGCTCTAAGGCTCAAATCACATACATACCACAAATAGTGATTTTGAAAAGTGGTTGATGTTGAACACATAAAGAGGTAGAAAAACATTTTGTGTGGAGTGATCGACTATTTCCCAGTGATCATTGATCTTAATGTATATGATGTCAAGTTTCTAGTCCTATGGGCGACAGATGATGAAACATTCCCTGCACAAGTTAAGCACGTATAAAATCCTTGATAGTTTCGAGTATGCTCTAAAGCTCGCTTCCATGGTACGGCAACTCCCAATTCACATAATAGACGATATTCCTCTCGAAGTTACGTTACATAGGGCATGCAAGTAATTTCTCCATAGCGCTCTATCCTGGGCAACTCGCTCAATC